>VYXB01002420.1:945423-956397 GCA_013397135.1 Pachyramphus minor
TCTTTATCCCCCCTGCTTGTACCTCAACCCCTGCCTGTTCTCCCACCCCATAACCCCCCTTCTGTCCCCGCTTCAGCCTTGGGTGGGCACCCCCCCCGCAGCCTTGAGGGGGTCCTCTTTGATGGGGTGTGGGCAACCCCAAGGTTATAGTCCTGTAACACCCCCCTGCCTCCACTTGTTGCGTGTGCCCCCCCAGCTTTGCTGGGTGGGGGTCGGTCACGGGGTGCCCCTGCTGTGGGTGGGTGTGAGGACATGGAGGGGGGCACAGTGGAAGGCCTCCCATGGCACATGGACCTGCAGCGGGTACTTGGGGGGACTCTGTGAAACTTGCTACAAACTTTGTGAGGTGCTGCCAGGTTTCTTCTGTGCTTCCAGTTTGTTATATGTTTTGTTTTTTTTTTTTTTTAAAGTAGCAACATGTTTTTTCTGCACCCCAGCAGGCCCATATGCAGCTCTAATGGAGTGCACAGGGTGGGCATCTCAAGCCAGGGGCTGCAGCATGTGCAACCCACCCCTGGGGGGTTCAGGTCTGGCTCCCAGGGGGCAGTGGTACTTGGGAGGGGGCAAAGGATTTGGGACACTTGGCCACTGGCAGCAAAAGGCTCCATCTGTGAGTGATGGGGGGGCACCTCTGGGTGCTCTGCTGGGGGTACTGAGTACTGCGTACTTCATCCCCTGTGAAGGATGCTGGTGTCTGGAGGGCTTTGGGAGTCCCTCTGGGGTTGCTCACCTGGGCTTTGTCAGTCCTGATGTGGGCAGGGGATGCCAAAACCTCTACCCCAGGGCTTGGGTAGTGTGCAGGGGTCTGTGCTTGTGCTGTCTGTCCATCTGTGTGCACCTCCTGCAGCTGCTGCCTGTCCCTGCCAGAGAGGAGGGCGACCACCCTCCCACATGGTGGAAGTCGTGGGCAGGGTGGGTGCCAAGTTGCCGGCCACAGGATCCGTGTTCCAGGCCAAGCGCTGGGCTTGGAGAGCCCTGGCAGCGACATGTAAGGTCACCACGACCGCTGGTGAGGTGGCCCTGCCAGGACATGCTGGCTCCTTCGTGCCCGGAGCCATGAGGTTGTGGCAGGAGCTGGACCTGGGGTCACCGAGCCACTTGCCAGCTGAACAAACCTCCTCTTGTGGGCACAGGAGGCAGCTGGCTCCACATGCATCCTGCTGTGCCATGCATCCCAGGGTCTCTGGCAGTGAGGTGACACCTCTGCTGCAGAGAGGGAGACAGGGTGGACACGACTCCACCAGCGCCCCATGACTTTGCATGTGGCTGTCCCTGTGCAGCCCCCTGTGCCATCAGGGTGACCGGGCTGGCCCTTTTTGGGGTTGTTTTCTTCCTGCCAGGTGTGGGGAGCTGAGGAGGGGTCGTGCCACCATGGTGTTTTGTGGCAGGTGGCTGCTGCTGCTGCTGTCTCTCTGTGCCTGTCCCCATACAAAGCCCTGCTGCTCCCTCCCTCCTGGCCCCACGCTGCGGGGCCGCTTGCCAGGCGAGTAACCACGGCTCTGTGTCACAGCGGGTTTGTGCTGTGTGTCAAAAGAAGGAGCCAAAATATGATGCTGGGCCCCCCCACGACTGCCCACCCTGTGCCCGTGCCCCACCATCCCTGGCAGCTGGGGAAACTGAGGCAGCAGGGCAGGAGGCGGCTTGCCTGAGAGATCCAGTGCCAGGACTGGGGAGAGCAAACAGGATTCTTGGCACGGGCTGGTAGCGCCGTGCTCTGCCCGCAGGCGAGGGTTGCTCTTTGCTGGGTGTGCAGTTTTGCTGCTGTGCTGCTCCCCAGCTCTGGCACCCTGGGGACTGTGGCTCTGTCCCCGCAGGTGACACCCCCCCACCTCGGTGCTGGTGAACGGGGCAATTGTTCCCCCCAGGGGTGGCCGGTGCCCGGCGCTGTGTGTGGCAGGGCTGGCGCGGAGAGCGGGTTGGCCTTGGCCTCCTGCCTGCTGCCGTGCCCTTTTCCAGAGGCAGCTGCCTGTGGGCATGGCTTGGCAGCTGTCCTGCCTGCGGGCTCAGCCGGGGCAGGACCCCTGCTCCCCTGGGCCACCGGAACAGCTCGGCACAGGGTTGCAACACCCGGGGTCACAGCTGTCATGAGTTTGCAGTTCTCAGCTCAGCAGCGGCTTTTTTTCTCCAAAGTCTCTGAACCAGCTCCATCCCTAAAGCAGAGCCTTTCCAGAGCAGGCTCAGAGGGGACAAACAGGGAGCCGGTTCTCCCTGCCCTGCCAAAAAGTCCCTCTGGAAAGGTGCCCAGCGGCGTCACCCCTGTAGAAGTGATGTGTCAGCTCTGAAAGCACCTGGATTTCCACCTTGGAGCTGTGTGCAGGAGGGGGCTGTTCTGGCCCCACTTCCTGGACTAACTGGAGCTCTAGGGGGGCCCAGAGCATCTCTGGGGTGGTGACATCCCATGGTCCATGCTCGGTTCTGTGCATCCCTCCCCTCCCAGCTCACTTGCCAGCTAATGGCGCGGCTTATGCCTATGGCTTTTTAAGTGCTTAATGGCGCACGGGGCTAATGATGCAGCTTCCTCTGTTCGTGCCACTTGGATAGATGGATGGTGTTGGGGCTCGGTGCTGCCTGAACCTCCAGGAATGGGAAGGGATGAGAAGGGGCCCAGCCGGTGCCCTGTGAAGCTGGGGGCTGTCAGCGGGCGTCTGCCTGCCCGCCTCTCCTCCCTCCTCTCCCCTGCACGGCTGCTCGGAGCAGTAATGTCACCATAAACGATATTTATCACGAGGTGATAAAAATCTATTTCCAGCGACCTCTTGGAAATGGCCCTCATAAAACCAGGCAGCAGACGGAGGCAGGAGGCAGACAGCGGGGAGGGGGCACGGGCAGGGAAATGGCTGTAATCAGCTGCGGAGCAGGGGCTGGATCTGCTGGGGAGCCAGCCCTGCTATTCCCGACCCCGGTAAATTGATGGCAGCCGTGAAGGCCAGAGGGCTGCCCGGGCACAGCTGGGCGGATGCTCGGGCATCTCAGGGCTTGAGCATCCTGGGGTGCAGCATCCAGGCTGTGAAGGGAGGACCAGAGCGATGTTTATCTTTAGGCAAGCAGGATGGGAGGTTTCTACCAGACATCCAGGGGTGTTCCTAAAGTGATATCTCCACTTGGGGGTGCTGGATCTGGTCCTGGAGCAGCAGATTGGGATGGGATGCTGAGCTAGCCATCCTTCCCTGAGCACTCAAAACCATAGGGAAGAACCCCCACTGGCAGACACTGCTGGGTCACCCATTGCCCCCCATCCATCCCAGGGGGCCACTATTGGTCCTACAGCCCCCCCAGCTCCATCCCTTTGGTTCTGATGGCTGGGTGCTGATTCAGCATCCTGACACTAATTACTCAGCCCCTCATGGATCCTGGCTGTAAATTCTCCAGCAGCAGCAGGCTGGGCAGCAGAAAACCTCCCTGGCTCTTTTTCTCGCTGACCTGAGCAGGGACCTGTGTAATTCATCAGGGTGCTGAGTCAGCAGGAGGGTGCCTTGGCCTCCCCCACCCACCTTTGGGGTCTACTGCGCCCCCCAGAATCCCTCCTCCGTGCTGAGTGTCCCTCCTGGCTGTGTGACACTCAGCCCAGCTCTGTCCCCACCATCGTTAGGGACATCCTCCCAACTGCACTCCAGGTGATGCTGCTGGTCTGGGCACCCCTGGGGACTTCGCCAAGTTGAGGGAGCAGAAGGCACCTGGGCCACCTTTGTGGGGCTGGAGAGGTGGGATTTGTTCCTAAAAATGGGGACAGGGCAAGACCCCCTGTGTTGTCCCCTGGGGGAGCTGGGACGTGGGGGAAGAGAGCTCCCAGCTGCAGGGTCTAATCTGCTGACCTGATGAAGAGACTTTAATCACTTCAAG
Organism: Pachyramphus minor; assembly: GCA_013397135.1. Classification (NCBI taxonomy): domain Eukaryota; kingdom Metazoa; phylum Chordata; class Aves; order Passeriformes; family Tyrannidae; genus Pachyramphus; species Pachyramphus minor. Next base: position 949,264 of record VYXB01002420.1, read on the forward strand.
TAATTAACCAGGTGGGGCAGTGGCTGGATCCAGGGTGTCCCTTGCCTGGAGGTGGCTGCCTTAGTGGGGGACACAGGCTGGTGGGAAGGGGGCTGGCTGGCATGCAGCTCCCAGATGTGAGTCCTCGCAGGGCTGTGCCAGGAGGGGACAGTGCGGGGGGGGAGGATGAGGACATCCAGAAGGATGGGAACATCATTGCTTGGCTGTTCAGAGCCCTCAAAATCCCCGTGGAGGGATGTGGTGCCGCTCAGGGACCTGATGCCACCGTGGAGCTCTGCGCCCACCTGCCCGGCGTGCCCGGGGCGCACGGCGACACGGCGCAGTGTGTGCAGCAGGTATTATCCTGCATTAAAGTTTCCCCTTGCAGATGGTTCACGCTTAATCTGCGGCTTAACGCAGCGCCGGACCTGGCGGTAAGTCCGTCTTTAGATGGCAGGCGGGAGCCGGGAACAGGCGCTAAGCTGCCCGCGGGATGGAGAAGGGGGACACGGTGGATTGAGGGACACGGATTGAGGCTTTAATGCCGCCGCGTCGCAGGCGGATTGCCCAGCGGCGTGTGGCCCTCGCTGGGACCTTGGGGATTGCTGTGATGTGCCACCCCCCGAGCTGGATGGGGACCCCCAGCTGTGTCCCCTCGCTGAGCATGGTGAGCTTGGCAGAGCCTTGCACTCGCCTGGGTGCTCCTCCCTGACTCAGTTTACTCCTGAGTGTGCCGCGGGGATTGTCACGTGTGGGAACATCCCAAAAACATGAGCTGCTGTGGGGTGGGTGGGATTTTCCAGAGTGAAAATTCCCTTGGGGCAGCTGCCTCTCCCCGGGGCAGGTATTTAGGGTGGTGAAGAGGGGACATTCGCTGCAGACTGCCTGGTAGCTCTGGAGCTGGAGGTGGGTGAGCTGGGTGCTGTGCTGGGCTGTGGTGTCCCTGAGATGGGGATGGGGAGTGTGGGGCATGGATCAGGGGCTGGGCTGAGAACAGCGTGTCCCATGGGATCTCGGCAGGATTTGGGTGATGGGCAGCAAGCTGCATCCCTCCCCTCCTGGTATGGAGCTCTGTGGTCACGGGGGGACCTGGTGCCAGGGCTGTGGAATGGTGGCAGACAGAGGTGGGAGCTGCAGGGACTTCCAAGGCCAGGGAGTCACTGCTCCAGTCAGGGTAGTTTGTTTCAGTGTGGAATGGCCCTATTTCAACTGTTAACCCTGGAGTCTAATGATGATGGCGAAGGCTCTGTGCTGCACAGCCTTGAGGAAATCTGCAGATTTGAAAAGGCTGATTGTTCCCTGCGGGGCCAGGACCAGGAGTGACAGTGCTGCTGCCAGCCCTGCTGTCCGTGCATGGGGGGGATGCTCACATCCTCCTTGCCTCAGTTTCCCTGCCTTGAAAGTGGGATGGAGGGAACATTCCCCAGCCTGGCAGACATAAATCAGAGCTGTGTTTCCCCATGGTGGGATGGGGATTGTTCTGGCACTGAGCAGGGAGTGGGCCCCATAGTGCCCAGCCAATCTGGCCCCTGGGGTGATGGGGGATGAGCATGGGAAGCTCTCATTGTGGAAGTGGGGCGATGTGGGGCTCAGCATCAGGTCTTGGCATTCCTGATGCCTTGTGCGTTGCCACCAGCCACGGCTCATCCCACAGCCTGGGGAAACTGAGGCACGGGAGGTGACACAGCCAAGGCTGTCGAATCAGCGAGCAGCCTCTGATCCCCATGCCCAGAGCCCCAGAGGAGCTCGAGGAAAAGCCGGGAGCGAGCGGCTGCGTGCCCCCCGCCTCCCCCTCCATCACCTCCCTGTTCGCTGGCGAACAAATGTCTGTTCTTGCAAAAAAAAGAAGTGACAGGGGTCGGCGCAGCGCTTTCCACATGACCTGCCCGGGAACAGAGGACGTCTTTGTTAATCCAGCGAGCTGTCAGTTCAGCCTCTTCACAAAAGGCATAAACCACTTATTGCTGCTCTCACCCCTGACCCCGGATCCGCCTGCGCGCCCTCCATTGTGCCGTCTCGAGGAAGCTGGCAAACAATTTCGGCTCTGGCTCCCCTCCCCGCCGGCGGCTGCACGCGGGGGCCGCCGCTCGCCCCGCCGGCGTGGGGAGCCGCTGCGGGGGACCCCCCTACACACACCAACCCCCCCGGCCGCATCTGCGCGCCCGCCGCCTCGCCTGGCAGCTGCTGCGAGGGGATGGGGGCTGCCACAAAAGGACCACCTCCCTCCCTCCCTCCATCCCTCCCAGGGCTGCGGGAGCAGCTGGCTGGAGCCTGCAGGCTGCGGAGAGGGGGTGCTGGGTGCTGCACCCCGTGGCCCCCCGGCCGAAACCCCTTGATGAGAGGGGACAAAAGCTCCTTAGGTAGGGTCCCTGGCTGGGACGGGCTGGGACGGCGGCTTTAGCCAAAGCCGCTTATGGCCCGGCACAAAGCCGCTGGGAACAGCCCCGCTCCCTGGGGCCGGCGTGGATGGGGTGATGCTCACGCCCTGCTGGCCTCAGGGTGCCTGGGGGGTCACACGGGGTGACAGCGGAGGGAGGGGGCTGAGCGCGTGCCGCCCACCCCGTTCCCCTGTGCCCAACACCCGGACCCCGCGGCGGGGCCGGTGTGTGCTGGAGCAATTAGATGCAGTCACTTTGGGGCTATATATAACCCAAATTGCTGCCTGCAGCTCGTTAGCTGCTGTCAGAACCGCTGTGGCCGCGGCGCTGAGGTGGTGTCGCCGGGGGGGGCTGGAGGGTGACACAGGGATCCACTGCTGGCCAGGGATGGGAGAAGGGGGAGGGTGGCTGTGGTCGTGCTGGGGTGGGCACAGGGTCAGACCCTTGCTGGGAGGGGGGTCCCCAAGGGGGATGTGCTTCACTCCAGGTGCTCCCAGTGTGGTGCTTCGCTGATCGGTGCAGGGTGGGCTGTGGTCACACACAGGGGTCACAGTCAGGCCTTTCCCTGCTTGGGGGCACAGCCTTGGCCCTGGGTCAGGGTGCTCAGGCATGGGGGGGCCACTGGTGCATCCCTTGCCCATGCTGGTGCTGTTTCCAGCATCATCTCCCCATGTGGCATCCAGCCTGACCACAGTGTCCAGCCCCTTCCATCCTGCCGGTTCCCGCCTGGGCTCGCCGGCACGTAGCGGCTCTGCCGGCACACACCGGCCCCCGCGCCGGGGAGGAGCGCGGCACCTCGGGCTGTCTGGGGGCAGCTGCGAGATGAGTGCGAACATATTGTGTGGGCTCCTGGAGCAGGCGTCACGGTGTCGCTGCTGGAGAGCGAGCGGGAACCGCAGCCCCGCCGTGACAAACGGCTCCGGCACAGCCGCAGCCGTGCCCACGCGGGCGCCGCGGCCCAGCCAGCATTGCCACTGCACCGGGACACAGAGCAGGGATCCGGGTGGGCAGCGATGCTCATAGGCTGACCCGCAGCACATGGTGTCACCTGCCACCACTGCGACCCACCCCTCCGGTTCCAGGGGGTCCACATCCCAATGGAAGGGTTAACGGCACCGTGTCTCGCTCTGGAGTCTTTTGTTTCTTTCCCATTCCAACCTCGCCCCCCCGCCCCCCATTTTAATGAGGGGTTAGCACAGCTGTAATTGCAGGTTCCAACTTTCTGCCAGCAAACACAGCTGAGAAACTTTAAACATAGTGAGGATGCAGGGATCCAGCCACCACCCCTCCTGTGGATGCCCACTGGGGCCAAGCTGTGCCACCAGCAGGGAGCCCAGCTCTCCCGGGAGACCCCAGCCTGCTTTTGTGGGAAAAGCCTCTGTTTTCAGGTGGCTGGGATGAGGATGAGGAGTGGCAAAGGCTTCCTGAAGGGAAGCACAGCTGGAACCATCTGGGGGAACACACGGTGTTGTGTGTGCCTGCCCTGGCTGTGATAAAGCCCCAGCGGGAGCCGGGGTCTCCAGGGCCTCACTGACAAAGGGAGCCAGGGGAAGCCCAGTCCCACAGCCCTCAACACTCCAAAAACACCTTTTATCTTGAGCGCCGCCTCACAGGGCTGGGGGGAGATGGGAGATGGCGGGGATTTGCCCCCATCAAGCCTTACAGCCGGGTGCTGCATCCCAGGAAGTGCAGGATACAGCCCCTCTGTGCCGAGCATCCTTCTCACCTCATCCCTTGTTCGTTCGCGGGAGCTGGCACACAGGTTGTGCCAAACTCCATTGCCGGTGCAGCTGTGCTGGTGCTCGCCGGGCTCCGTGCCCGCCACCCTGCCGAGGTGATGCCAGCCAAGAGCCGAAGTGCCAGGATTGCATCCACCCCCGGTGCTCTGGCTTCTGGCAGTGTGGGGGTTTTCCGAGGTGCTGCCACCCAGGAGGGTGGAGGTTGGGGCGATGCAGCGGGGGCTTTGCTGTGCCTGCGGCATTCCCGTGGGCGGCATTTCCCGTGGGCGGCATTTCCCGTGGGCGGCGTCGCCGCTGCGCGCGCTGCAGCCCATCCTGGCGGCAGGCGAGGCACAGGGGAGGTGGAATGGGGAAGCCACGTTTTCGGGTGTCCTGAAGGCACAGGAAATGCGTTGGCATGGTCTCCTGTGTGCCACATCCCTCACCTTTTGCTTTCCTGCTCCATTACTGCCATCCCGAAGCTGGGAGGAGAGCTGAGTGCCCCAGCAGGTATTTAGTTCACAGGGAGCAGGAGGAATATGCCCTTGTCAGGAAGGGATAAGTGTGAGGACACCAGACATGGGGACACCTTTCCCTGCCCTTGGTGCCTGCCCGAGGCACCAAGCTGAGGGCCTGGGAGACACCATGCTGATGGTGGAGGGCACAGGTGACATGGCCTGTCAGTGGCTCTCTGTGTCTGTCCCTTGAGGTCACCCGCTGCGTTTTGACCTCTCTTGAGCTCTCCGTGACTTTCATACTGAGGACCTGCCAGGGTAGATGGGGACAGATGCCACACAGGGGTGGGTTGAGGAGTGTCATGCCATGGGGTTGTCCCTGCCACCTCTGGTTGGTGCCTTTTCTCCATGGTTCTGTCACTTGTGGAGCTGCCCTGCTATCCGTGCCCATCTCCCCTGGCTTGCAGCCCTGCACACCTGCTCAATTTTTCCTGTGTTAATAACATCACATAACGATGTCACATTGATGTCACGTCACTGCACACCTACCCCTGACCTGGATGCTGCCTGGGGCTGTGACCTGTGTCCCTGACACCTGCCATGGATGTCCTGTGAGCTGTTGCAAGGTTGTTCTTCAGTCCCTCTGTCCATCTGCAAGCTCCTTCGATGCATGTCATGAGCAGGCTGACCTCAGCTCAGCACCATTCGGCAGGCACAGATGCTGGTTCCCTCTCTCCATCCCTGGGAAGATGCAGGATAAGCATCTCCCAGAGCCAGGACAAGCTGAGCATCACCACAGTGGGACATGTCAGGGGGGGCTACCAACCCTCCCCTCGAATTTCAACATGTGGTGGCAGAGCACCCTTCCCTCCCAGCCTCTTCCCGAGCACCTCAGGGTGCTGCTTAGCAAATTAACACCCCAATCAACCCACTCACCTCTAATTGGGGGTGAGTCTTTGAGGACGTGGCTGGGGAGGAAGGCCCCCCCTCCAAGGGGCTGCCGCCATGCTTTATCTGGGTGGACAGATCCCTCCTAATTGAGCAGATATTCCGTGTTCGCAAACAGATGGCTCCTTTGCATCAATTATTCCTTATCTGTGTAACCGGGGATGATTTGCTGACAGATAGTGCCGGGTGAAGTTAAAGCAAGGAGGCGGCCGGTGCTCCATGCTGGAGCCTGGGGGGTCCCAGGGGACATGGGCGGTGAGGGGGGGACGGATCCTGGCTGCCCCTTGGGCAGGTGGGACCCATCTCTTGTGCTTTTGCATCTCAGCATTTCTTGGCAGCAAAACAGAGAGGGTGGGGGCTGCGACCACTGTGGGGCTGGTGGGTGGGTTGGGGTGTAGGTGGGGGCCTGGGGGGCTGCTGAAGCTCCCCAGGGAGCAAAAGGAGGGTGTCAGTCTTGGCCCAGCCGCTAAAATCCGCCTTCCCCACCACAACCCCTGCCCAGCGCTTCCCAGCTGTGTCTTGCCCAATGCTGCTGTGACGCATGACAGGGAGTGATTAATGCTAATTAATGATTAGTTGCTCTGGGTATCAAAGTGCACCCCAGCCATTTCCCATGCCTACAGGATGGGGATTGCTGCCTGCTGCTGCCAGTGGCATTGCCCCAGGAGGAGGAGAGGTGGCACGGCATACCCCCTGAGCCATCCCTGCCATCTCCACGGATCCCACATCGAGCATTCAGGGATGGGGACTGATCCCTGGGCTTGTCCCCTGCTTGCTGTTAAAATCACCTTTTGTTAATCATTGGGAAAGAGAAGAGCATCCCACCATCACCAGGGCAGCCGGTGGCACCCTGCCAGTTGGAGCTGGTACGTGGTGGCGCTCGAGGACTCGCGGGATGTGCCAAGCACTCGTGGTTGTGCGGCGCTGCCATATGGATTCCATAAATTAAACCTTTCCAGGAAGCAAACGGTAAATTTATATGTCCGCTCGTGTGCATGGCTCATCGAGTTCTGAGGGCTTCCCGGCAAAACTACCATCACACTTCAGCTCTCCACGTCTGTGGGAGTAATCCCAGGAAAAATGGGATCAACATCAAATCCTCACCATGCTGCAGCCATGGCCCTAATGTCCCAAAATCAGGAGCATGGTGTCCCTTATGGATATCACCTGTGGCAGGAGGGAGGTCACCTGCATCCTGCCATGCCTGGGGTGAGCACAACATCCTGGGGACCCGTTCGGACCTTGGTTTGAGTGATCCATATGTCTATCCCAGAGCGGCATGGTGGTGCTGGGATGTGCGTGGTATCACTGGATGTTGCTTTATTAAAGCTAAAGAGGAGTGGTGACAGCCCAAGCTGTGCGCCTGGACACCCCTGACAGGGGAGGGTGACAGCTACAGCGGACTTGGGGCCACAGCAGCACCCGGGGACACCGGAGGTCAAGGAGGGGGACCAAAGAGGACAGTGGGAATGCCGTCCCCATCCCAGCAGCACATTTTCCTCACCCGCCTGGCAGGGAAGGCGATGAGGGGTTGTTGATCTCGAGTAAACACTGCCCGGTTGAGTAATCGGGAGCTGCCTAACCGGCCAGCTGCTGCCGGCGGGCGAGGGGACGCCGCTTTGATTCATATCCTCGCCCCCCCTCCAGCCTTTCTTG
>VYXB01002420.1:959433-981173 GCA_013397135.1 Pachyramphus minor
AAGGCTCAGCACGGCTCGGCTCGGCACGGCTCTGCTCCGCTCCCTCCGCCGCTGCCCATGGAGGAGCGCAGCCCCCGCTGGACGGCGCGGCCCGCGGGTGAGTGACCCCCCTCCACCCCGGACACCCCCCTCAGCAGCGCCGTAGGGAGGGGGGGAAAGGGGAACCCCCCCCCGGCGGGGGGTTGTGCTGGAGGGGGGGGATGGGCTTGGTGTGACCCTGCCAGCTGCAGATTCCCCCCCAGCCCCTCTGTTGGGGGGTCCGGTATGGGGGATGGAGGTCACCCTGGGGTCGGGGGAGCCTGTGGCATGGGGGACAGAGGTCACCCTGGGGCTGAGAGAGACTGTGGTGCAGGGGATGGAGGTCACCCTGGGGTTGGGGGACCCCGTGGTGGAGGGGTGGAGGTTGCCCTGGGATTTGGGGGCACTGTTGTTTGGTGAATGGAGGTCACTCTGGAGTTGGGGGACCCCGGGGTATAAGGGGCAGAGGTCGCCTTGGGTTTGGGGGCACCCGTGGTGTGGGGGATGGAGGTCACCCTGGAGTTGGGGGACCCTGTTGTGCAGGAAACAGAGGTCACGCTGGGTCCTGAGGAACCCATGGTGTGGGAAACCAAGGTCACCCTGTGGTGTGTAGGACAGAGGTTGCCTAGGGCTGGGGGTCCCTGTGATGTGGGGGATGGAGATCACCCTGGAGTTGGGGGACCCAATCCTGTGGGAACTGAGGTCACCCCAGAGTTGGGGGACCCCAGGACACAGGGGGTGGCAGTCACCCTGGGCTTGAGGGGACACTGTTGTTTGGGGGATGGAGGTTATCCTAAGACTGGGGACCCCGTGCTGGGGGGGATGGAGGTCACCTTTGGCTTGGAGGACCCTATTGTGTGAGGGGTGGAGGTTGTCATGGGGTTGGGGTACCCCAGCATGGTTGGGACAGAGATCACTCTGAGCTTCAGGTACCCTGTGGTGTGGTGGACAAGGGGTCACCCTGGCCCTGGGGGACCCCATGGTGTGAAAGATGGAGGTGGCCCTGGAGTTGGGGATCCAGCTGGGGGATGTTGTGGGGAGATGAGACCCACTGAGTGCTGCAGGCTCGGGGTCCAGTGTCAGCTGAGGTGTTCAGCTGACCCACATTGGCACAGAGACCCTTGGGGTCATTTCCCATGGCTGGCAGGGCACAGGGGTGTGCGGGGCCGCGGCCGGTGGCACCGACCTTGGCCCTTCTTGCCTGCCTGCCTGTACATGTCCTGACCTGGGCACACAGGGTGCTGTGTGGGGCTGTGCCTCAGTTTACCCAGGCACCACTCCTGTATATCCATGTTTCTGGACACCCAGGACTGCCGGCGCCGGGGAGGGACCGCGCTGCTGACTGAGCCCCGCAGCCTGACGCGGGGAGCCCGGGTGCCGCACCCTGTGTCGGGGTGATGCCGTGGCCCCGGCGTCTCGCCTGCCACCGTGTTTATTGCCCTGCTCCATCCTGGCTCTTCCAGCCCTGCCTGTGCCGCCTGCCGTGCCCTTCGCCCTGGGGCCCGCCGGCTCACTGTGCCATGCCAGTGCCCGTGCCCTGTGTTGTGCCGAGTCCAAGCAACTGCTTTGCATGGTGGCATCGGTGCCAGTCCCCAGTTGGTGGCATCTGTCATTCAGATGCCCCATTGGTGGCGTCTGTCCCCAGGTGCCCACTGCCAGCGTTTGAAGCAACAGGGCGAGTGCCACACTCTCTTCATCCTCTTCCTCCTCCTCCTCCAGCACCGAGCCAGGGCAGGGAGCAGGTAGCTGGGGTGGGCGCCGTGTGGGTGCCCTTTGGGCCATGAGCAGGATCCGTGGAGGGAGTTAATGGAGGGAAAAGGCAGCGGGAAGCCAGTGCCTCTTCCTGCAAGGGTGCGCGTGCGCGTGCGAGCACCGGGGTGAACCCGTGTGGTTTGTGGGTGTGAGCGAGGGGAGCGTGCGCCCAGCTGTGTGTGTGCCTGGCAGCCTGTTTGTGTAACCTGCTGGGGAGGTGTTGGGTGTGACGGTGACGGCGGCGTGGCAGGACTGGCTGCCAAGGCCAGCGGCTTCTGCAGGGCTGGGGGGTCAGTGTGCTTGGGCGGGGGGAGTGCTGGCTGTGCACACACGTGTGTGTTTGTGTGTGTGTGTGTGTATGTGTTGCACAGTCCAAGGATGTCAAGAGGGGCGTGCTGAGTGTGCTCACCCCCCTTGCTGGGTGCACACCGGGTGTGCGTGTGTGCACACGTCCCACTGTGCCTGTGCTCGTGTGTGCACACACGAGTGTGGGACGCACGGGGCCTTTTTTGGGTGGTGGAGGGTGTTGGGTGCGAGTGTGTGTGTGTGTGTGTGTTGGCTGCAGGGCAGGGAGCTGCAGAGGAGGAGACTGTGGCTTTGGCGGGGGGCCAGGATGCTGGGGGGCGTGGGGGCGTGCCGAAGGACACAGGACAGTTTATCGCTTCTTGACATGCCAGTGGCTGGTACAGGCTGCAGGCTGAGGGGCAGCTCGAGTAGGGGGCATTAGTTTTAATCTCTGCTCTCCTGTTTGTTCCTCTGGCCCCTCAGTCTTCTCCCCCAGGCACTGCCCCTCACAGTGGTGTCTGGCCCGTGGGAGATTGAGGCCTTGGCGGGGGTGTTTGTGCCTGCGCCGACCACGTGGGAGCCAGTGATGCTCCCCCCACCCACATCGGGGGCACGGTGCCATGGGTCACACCTCTGTCCCTGAGCCCTGGCACTGGTGCCAGCCCTGGAGTTTGGCCTCACCATGGGTGGGGAAAGATGGCCTCTGCCTCTGCCATCATGTCTCAATGGGGACACCCAACCTGGACCCCCATGTGCCAGCGATGCTCAGGTGCTGGGTGCCCCTGAGGGGTCCTGGGAGCCGCAGGGCAGCCCCGCTGAGCTCCGGGAAGGGGCAGCTGGGACAGAGCTTGGCAGGCAGCAGCTGCCTGGGCAGGCTGCCAGGGGGATTGCCCTTGAAGTAGCCCTTGCTGTGCCTCGTGCCTCGGCTACCCTGGCTGCCCAGCCATGGGGCCACCCCTGTCCCTCCGCCCTGGCACCCCAGTGCCCGCTGGCGGTTGCACCGCGGGGCGGGAGGAAGCGCCGCAGCCCTCCCGCGCCTGTTAACGGTGGCTGCCTTATCGTGGGGCCTCCTGGGCCCCCACAACCCCTTATCTGCCACGGCCGTTGGCCCTGGCTCGGCTTGCAGCCCCCCCATGACCCTCCCCCCAGCACCGGCGGGGTCAGCCCTTGGGGGCGGCCGCTTGGCAGCCTGCCCCCTCAATCCTTTTTGAAGTTTCAAATCCATTTAAGTCAAGAGGAGGGAAAGTTATTGCCTCTAAAGCCCCTTGCGTTGAGCAGTAAATCCTCTTTGCTGGGCCAGCGCCGCCTCCGAGCACCCGCGGGACTGGAGGGTGACTCTCGGGGGGGCACAGCCTGAATGTGTGTCCCCTCTATAGCTCCCTGCAGGTGGGTGCTTTATGGCTGGGAGAGAGTGGGGAGCCCCAGGTACCCCAAAAGCATGGCCAGCAGGGGGTTAAGGGTCCCTTTAAAGGAACCTCACTGAGCTGACAGAAACATTACTGCTGCTTGCTCACCATTTACTCGCTCACCCTGACTCGGTCCAGAAAGGGGGCTCCCCTCATGGCACTGATACCCCAGTGTCCCCAGTGGTGTGGCACAGCACCCCCCACCACCTCCATGCACCTGGTTTGAGGCTTGATGGAGCGGGACTCGATGTGCTGGCGGCACGCCGGCGTGTTTTATTTGATTTCCCTTCTCCCGAGCTGGCAATATTTAAATATTAATGCCTGCCTCTAATTGCTGGGTCAGAGGAGCGGGGCGGCGCGGGAACCGGTGCAGGGGCGGCTGATTTTGTTGTCTCGGGGAGTGTTTGCTGAGGAAAAATGTTTGTGCACACACAGACGTAATTTTACTCCCTTGGGATTTGCTTGGCCTTGAGAGTGATGCGTGGGGGGTGGGGGGAGGTGGGGTGGCTGGCAAGCTGTGATGCCACTGGGGCGTTATTTTGCAGCAGGGCACCCCCAGCATGCAGGAGCCCCTCTCCTGAGCCTGAGGAAGGATTGTTAATGGCAGAGGTGGTGGTGGTGGTGGGGGTGTTTTATTTTTTCTCCGGGCAGCGCGGCGTCAGATGCTTGCGTGCTCGCTTCCTGTAATAAAGCGACCGCCGGCGCGCTTGTCACCTGCTCTCTGTTGTGCTGCCAAGCGCAGACATGCCGCTTCTTGCTGCGGGCCCTGGCGTGCTCCCCGCTGCCGCCGCTCCTGCGCCTGCCCCAGGCGCTCGCCCCGTGCCAGCACGGCGGTAGCAGGTGTTTCGGGGAGGGTGCGACGGTGCCTGTTGCCGCACGCCCTGTGCGGGCGGGGGCCCCGTTTAACTGTTCCTCGCCGCGGCCGTGCCCCCTGCGACGCCCTCCCCGCCTCGCACGGGACGTAGCGGCGCTGGCAAAGTTGGCACTGGAGTGTCCCGCTCCCCTGGGAGCCTGGGCGCTGGTGGTCCCTGGCGTTTGGGGTGCCGGCGTGGCGGAGCCAGCCCAGCTGCAGGCAGGTGTCTCTGGTTGTCCCCAGCTGTGCTGCACAGTTGGATCAGAGGGGTTCATTGCAACGTGCAACAGGCTGTGCAAGCTGCTGTTGCCCACCATGCGGTGCCATGCAGTCCCCTTGGACGCCAGGGCGCTGCTGCAGCCCTCTTGGAGGCACAAGGCACTTCCCACTGTGCCATGCTGTGCCATGCAGCCCTTTGGACGCACAGCAGTGGTGCCAGCACTCTCCCAGTGTTGCTGGGGGGATTTTCCCCACTGGGGGTTCTTTTTGCTCCTCCAGTGCCCTCTGGATCCCTCACTGGTTTGCCACCCCCCACAGCCATTGTTCCCTGCCTGCTCCCCAGCTGTACAATCTCCTTCCTCCTGCCCGCATGGCACAGTGGGCCGTCCTGGTTAACCGGTGTGTTTGTGGGGTCCTACTCCTGTTAATCCCAGACACAGGAATTTTACACCTCTGAACCTGGCAGGAAGGCTCGTTGGAAGGGGCTAATATGGGGTCTGCTTCCAGCAGGAAGCCCAGAGCGTGGTAAATGTGGGGGTTCAGGGGTAAATTGCACCCGAATATCCCCCGTGGAGGAGGCAGGCTGGGTTTTCCTCCTTCCCCCCCGCATCCTGCCCTGCTCCAGCCCCGGCTCCCGGCGCTGCCTTTGTTTCCGCCGTATAACAAGATGATGGGTTAGGGTCAAGCTGCGGGTTCATAACTTGTTGGAAGACTTTGCCGAACAATAAAGGTGTCTGGCTTTATATCTGCTCGTATTTTATCCGCACCACGGCCTTTCCCCAGCGCCAGCCGGGATTTACGGCGGGGGATATTTGAACGTGTCGAGGCAAGCCGGGGAAGCCGAGGCCGACCCCCTCCCCACGCCTTTGCATTCAGTGCCTGGGCGCTGAAATATTTACCTTCCAGCTCCTCTGACAGTTCAAGCCGTCTCGTGAAGCAAAGGTTATTGAACTGCGAATGTTATGACATTACATTTTTGTGTCTGCACTTTCTAGATGCGTGATGCAGCCTGAATGATAAGTGATCTCGGGGTTAAGGGTGGGGTTTTTTTTTTCCTTTCTGTTCCTTTCCCTCCCTTCTGTTCTCCTCCCTGAGCTGTTGGCTCTGCTGGGGCTTGATAACGCTCCCTTTTATTGCCCTGCCTTTGCATTCCTGCTGCTGGGCTCCCTGCAGTTGGGGTGGGTGCTGGGGAGGTGGGAGGGGGATATTCCCAGTGCTGCATTGGTGTGTGCCTCAGTTTCCCTAACCCTCATTCTGTGGGTGGGCACTCATGCCAGCAGCTCCTCTTTTTGGAGCTTACTGCTGCCAACCAGGGTACCCCAAACCTTCCTGCATCGACCTGTAGGAAAATGCTGTATCCTGTATCCCTCCAGGACCATAGAATCATAGAATCATGAGATAGTTTGGGTTGGAAGGGACCTTAAAGTTCACTTCATTTCAATTCCCCTGCCATGGGCACTTTCTACTAGACCAGGTTGCTACAAGCCCCATCCTACCTGGCCTTGCCATGCCGTGGGGCAGGAGGTGATGCCTGGTGTCACTGGTGCCAGTCAGTGCCTATCTTGCCACCCCATTAGTGGGGTTTTGGGGAGCTGGCAGGGCTCCAGGCTTGGGGGCTGGGGTGATGCTCTCCAGTATCCCAGAGATCTGAGCATCTCAGCAGCCATCCCCACTTGAGATGCAGCAGCCTGGTTGGCCAAGTGGCCCGGAGGACATGTGGGGAGGGGGAAAAGTGACAGCAGGGTCTGGCCTGTCCCCTATACACTAGAGGGCAGCAATAAACTGGATCAGTGGGCTGTGTTCTGTTCCTGGGGGTGCTGAGCGGTCTGACCCTTCCAAATGTGCCCCAGCATGGGGAGTTGGTAGTGGGGGAGCTGCCTAGTTTTCACGGGTGCTTAAACAAACCCATTGCAAACCCCAATGCAGTGGAGCAGCAGGATGAGGGCCCTCCAACCAGTCCAACCCGTGGTGTCATGTCATCCAGGGAGCAAATTAATTAAGTCATTCCACAAATTTGGCTGCGTTCGCTGCCGGTGAATCACATCTGCACCCCCCCCCCTCCACCACTGCCGCCTTTCCCTGGGCTCCCCCTCCCTGCTCAGTCTGGGCTCCCTGCTAGAGTCAACATCTCACCCCGCAGCGCCTGGAGATTTCCATCGGCTCAGGGCTGGCCGAGCATCCCGAGCATCCCGGGTCGGGGCGGCTGCCAGCGCTAACAGAATCCAGCTGTGCCGGTGGGCGGGCAGGGGGGGCTGCGGGCAAGAGGGGGGGAAAAAAAAAAAAAGAGGGCAGGGCCCGGGAAATTAAATGTTCATAAATGTAGGCCCGAGCGCTTAAAAAGTAGGGCAGTGCCATTAAATCTCATTAAAGTTTAATACCTATCAGTGCCACTTCAGGCAGCCCTTGGACATTGCTTTAATTTGATGGGTGTTAAGGGAGAATTATCAAATAATTGTGCTGGCTGGGGACTTGCTTTTATCATGTTACATGGAAAGCTCTCCCGGCTTTGTGCCGCACATCAAAACAGCGGCGGGTAGGTATTGTTCTGGGGCGGGGGATGGAGGTGGCTGCAGGGGGTGTTCCTGCTGTCCCCATCGCCCTCGGCAGTGGCAGGAGGGATGAGAGACACTGGATCAGGTTGTTACAGGGATTAGTTGCCCCAGTGATCAGGTTTTTCTGCACAAATTTAACCCATCTGCCCCCCTGCAGGGGTCTGCTGCCCCAGGCTGGCATCCCTGGGGGTGGCATGGGGACAGAGAGCACCCTGCCAGTGTTCCCATGGGCACTACCACCATCCTCATGGGTCCTGCCATCATCCCTGTGGGACTTGCTGGTGTCCCCATGGGTTCTGCCATCATCCCCATGAGTCCTGTTGGTGTTCCCATGGGTCCATTGATCATCCCTGTGGGTCCTGCCAATGTCCCTGTGGCTCCCGACAGTGTCCCCATAGGTCCTGCCAGTGTCCCTATGGGTCCTGTCATGATCCCTGTGGGTCCCACTGGTGTCCCTATGGGTCCCGCCACCATCCCCATGGGTCCTGCTGATGTCCCCATGGGTCCTCCTCGTGTGCCCATGTCCCATCAGGATCATCCCACCCTTCCTGCCCTCACTGCCTCAAGATGCCAGTGTGGAGCTGTGGGTGCTGCTAATTAATACTAATTATTGGAGAGGCTGTGGGGACTGGGGGGAATTGTGGATGGGAGGTGCCGGGGATCGCTGGCTCCATGCAGAGGTGAGCACACAGGCCCATGCATTTTTTATAGGGTGCACCCAGGGTTATTTTTATTTCTATTTCCTCCCTCCTCCCCTCGCTGTAAAAGTCCTGATTGATAAAGAATTAGTGCCAGGTCGTTAGTCCTGGTTTTTATGAGATAAACCCGGGTGCAAGGTGCTGTCGTGTAAACGGCGGGGCCAGGGGAGCGCAGGGACGGGGGAGAGCAGAGCTGCTGCCATGAATTATTCAGCAGCGCCTGATTTCACATTATTCTCACTGATACTTTTACAACCTGTCAGTAAATAAAAAGATTCTACATTATTTATAGAAATGGACCCGAATTGGGTAGGAGAATTTACTGTTGCTATTATTAGGGGCTGCTCAGCACTGCGTTAATGAGAGCTGGGTGATGGCAAATGCTGCTTCCTGTGGGCTCTGTGTGCCCCATGTCTTCCTGGGTGCCACCTTGCTCCCCAAGGATCACTGTGTCCCCTGTCTGTTATTGCTGGGGCTCCATGGGTTTGGGCTGCTTCAAAGGGATTGACTCCTTCCTAAGAGATGCCTTCATCCCTGGAACATCTCCTTCCCAGGGACGCATCCCTGTGGATGATATCTCCCCTGGGAACATCTTCCTGGGGACTGCATCTTCCTGGAGACATCTTCTCAGGCACATCTCCTCATGGGTATCACATCTTCCCAGGGACATCCTCTTCCTCAGTATGTCTCCTTCCCAGGTACACCTCGCCGTGGTTGACACCTTTCCAGGGACATCCTTGATGGGAATGTCTCCATCCAGGAGATGGCATCTTCCCAGAAACATCTTGTTCCTAGGGACAGTTCTCTGTGGATGACACCTTCCCAGTGATGTCTTGTTGCTGGGGATATCTCCTTCCAGGGATGTCTTCTTCCTGAGCACATCTCCTTCTCAAACACATCTGCTTCCTGGGGACATCTTCCTGAGAACATATCCTTCCTGGAGACCATATCTTGTCAAGGACATTCTCTGCCCTGGGATGTCTCCTTCCCTGGGACACCTTCCCAGGGACACCTTCCTCCCAGGGACCACCTCCCTGTGGAGGCACCTTACCAGGGATGTCCTTGCTGGGGACATGTCCTTCCAGGGGATGACATCTTCCCAGGGACACCTCCTTCCCAAAGACATCTGCTTCCAGGGAACATCTCCTGGGAATGTCTCCTGGTGACCAGATCTTCCCAAGCCCATCTTCTTCCCAGGCGTGTGTCCTTCCCAGGTGCCAGCCCTGGGACACACATCTCTGCCAGAAGAGGATGCTTTCCAGGCATGATTCCGGTAGCATGTCTGTCCCCTGCAGTGAAGTGGTCCCACCATGCACATGCCCTCCTGGCTCTGCATCCCAGCATGGCACAGGAGCTGGGGGAGGGGGGCTCTGCTTCCAGCCTGTCCCCCGCTGCCCCACCCAGCACTTGCCTGTCACCAGAGCAGGAGCCATCCCACCCACGCACCCGCCAGCCCCCTGCATCCCATCTGGGCTTCCCGCATCCCTGATGTGACAGCTCCAGGGAGCTGGAAAAGCATCGCAGGGGGTTGGAAAGCCCTGAGGAGGTAGGTGCTCGGCTGCGGGTAAACCAAGGCACGGCAGCGATGCTCCGCACGGGCAAATGGATGGAGAAACCAAGAGGAAACCCAAGATGTAATGGTTTGTCTGCGGTGTCCTAAGGTGGCTGCTCCCAGCCTGCCGGTGACAGGTTTATTGGCAGGCAGGCCGGGCTGGAAGGATTGTCGGCTATTTACAGTGCTGGGGCCGTGACTTTGCGAGCAGACAGTTAACATAAATTCACATGATGGATCAGTTATCACTTCATTGAACTTGTGGCGGATCCATTGAAGGCTGTGCAGTAACATACTGTTTCCTGGCTCTGCGCAGCGCTGGGATACATTAAATACACTTTATTTATAGCTTACCATTGCTGCACTGTGGGCAGGAGAATGCAGCTTTTGCAACTATCATCTAATTTTATGATGAGCATTAAAGCAAGGCCTATAATTTGCACCTTTTTATTCATTAGACACTGGTGCAGCCATAAGTCAAGAATGCCCAGGGATTTAGATGCAGATCCAGAAGATAAACTATTGACAAGCCAGATGTATTTTTACATTAGTGTGCCTTTACAATAGTTTATGTTGAGAGTGGAATATAAATTGCATTATTAAATATGAACCACTCTTGTAACCGCTGCTCTTCCTACGTCTGTGCAGGCAGGGTGGGATTCGGAGGCTCAGAGCACAGAGGCTTTGCCTAATGGCTCCAGGTTGGGGGGGATTGTTATTTTGGCTTATTTTATCACTGGATGTGCTGATGCATCAGAGCAGGGCTCTGCCTCAGTCCTGTCCCTAGGAGGAGGTGGTGTCCCTGCGGGATGCCCCCATTCGGAGCAAAACCATCCCAACCACGTGCCCCCACTGGAGACCTTGGCTCGGCCGCTGCCTCCCGGCCAGCAGCGAGTTAAATCCTTTTGTTTCCGAGGCAATACAGTTTATATTATGAGCATGAATAAAAGATGGTTGTGCTAGGGGTAGCTGTCAGGATCTTCGCCGCCTATAAAGGCTTCTACTGTAGCTTGACAGTAAAAGACTGTGTTTGGGGACTGATGTGGTTTCTCAAAGGAGCTAAATAAATAAGGGACGCTTATTTTTACACCAGTAAAGGCTGCTGGAAATTTAAAGCCCTGTTTATCTCACTGAAATCATGGTGTTTATTGTTATCTCGTGGAGGGGGAATTTGCATCTTCGCTAATAATTAACTGAACCCAGCAGCTTCTCCCTCCTGTACGTGCGTGGCCCTGCTGTTATCTGGGGGGAGGAAACACTTGCCAATCAAATGCAAATATTGACCATGCCTGGGCTGGGTGCTGTAATGGCCTGGTGCTCCCTGGTACCCCGTCCCACAGCTGCTTTGGGGGCAGGGGGGCAGGATGGAGGGGCTGGGGGCTTGTGTGCAGCACAAGAGGTTGATGGGAGCCATCCCCATGGCCACTCCATGCTTATTTCCACCCTATCCCCATTGCTGCCCCATCCCTATTGCCACCCACCCATATTTTCACCCCATTGCCATCCTGTCCCCATTGCCACCGTCACCATTACCACTCCATCCTTATTTCCATCCTATCACCCCATCTCCATTGTCACCCTCTTTGCTGCCTCATCCCCATTGTCACCCCATGGCCACCCTGTCCCCATTGCTGACCCATCCATATTTCCACCCCATCTCCATGTCCACCCCTTCCCCACTGCAACTGCATCCTTATTTCCACTCTGTACCCATGGCCACCCTGTCCCCGTGGTCATGCTGTTCCCATGACTTCCCTGTCACCACCCCATCCTTTTGGCCTCCCTGTCTCCATTACCACCCCATCCATATTGCCACCCCATCTCCATGGCCTCTCTGTCCCCATTGCCACTCCATCCTTTTGCCCACTTTGTCCTCGTGGCCTCTTTGTCCCCATGGTCACCCCATGCCCATGACCATCCCATTGCCACCCCATCCTTAAGACCACCCTATCCCCACTGCCACCCTCTCCGTATTTCCACCCCATCCCATGGCCACCCCATCCTTATTTCCACCTTGTCCCTGTTTCCACCCTGTCCCCATCCCTGCCCCATGGCCACCCTTTGTGCCCGGCGCTAACAGGCGTCCTGTCCCGGTTGCCGGTTCCCCGCGCCACCAGATGCTGCCGCTCCATGTCACACCATCATGTCGCTATCGGAGTGTAACGGGGAGAGCAGTCGGTGCCTTTGTTTCTCCTGCTCTCCGCACAGCTGTCACTTCCAGTGATCAGTAGAAAAATCATCACCCCACCGGATCATACATATGGAACGGTGTCTGTGCGGAATATTTATTGTAACATGTGTCGGGGCCGCGCCGGTCACGAGCCCCGGGCTTGGCTCGTGCTGCGCCAGCTCCGGAAGGATGCTCTGGTCCCCCAGGCTCTGCTTGCTGGGGAGGTGTGTGTGTCCTCGTGGTGCTGTCCCCGTCATGGCCGGGGGACTCAGGGCTAATTGTGCTTGGTGGCCTCGGGCTGTGCAGCATCCTCTGCCTCGTGGGGGACTGGGAAAGCCCTCCCTCTCCCAGCCTGTCCCCAACCTTGTTCCCAAAGGATGCCCCCAAGCTGGTGGGGCAGCAGCTGAGATGTGGGGGTGTGCAGAGCCACAGCTGGTCAAGCTGCAGGGGAGCAGAAGCCCAAGGGCTGCCCCTTTCTGGGGTCACCTATGGGTTGACCTTCAGGGTCTCCAAGGGCAGTAGGTGAAGGCGCTTTGGAGCCTTGGCCCCATCAGTGTCTCTGGGAGCATTCTCCCGTCTCCAGAGCTGTCAGCTCGGCACCTTTCATGTGTGATGGGTAAACAGCGTGGCGCGCCTGCCGGGGAAGGCTGTTGGATCCCTGCTGGTGCTAAAGCGGCGTCTGGCAGGGATGGGGAACGTGCCGTCGCCTGCGCGAGGCACGGCGGACGTGACGCCCCGCTGGGGCTCCTTGCAGCTTTCCTGATGGAGAGCAGAGACCAAGCTGTCCTGGAGTCAGGGTGAAACCACGCTGGTGGTGTTCCCTGCAGGTGTGCCACTCCCATCACCTCCCATCACCAAAAGCCAATTCCCACATCCCCATTCCCATGTGCTGGTAGCTGACGGGGACACAAAGCTCCCCGTGCCCCCTCGCCGCGCGTTTTCCCTCTCTGGGGTGGACAGATGCCGCGCGGGCAGGACGGGGTCGCCGGGTCCCCCCAGCACATGGCTGGGGAAAGGTGTTGCCAGCGCCTTTTGGCACCCGCTGCCACACGAGCGCGCTCCTCTGACAGCTTTATCAAGCCTCCAGACTTCCCAATTCCATTGTTCCTGACATCTGTTTCGGTAAGTGATTAATTGCAATTAGTGAACGGTTTGAAAGCCTGTGGAAGAATATTCAGCAGAAAACTCGTCAAGATTAATGAGTGGTGGCAGTTGTCAGAAGGGCTGCTGCCTCGCCGGGATGTGGCGGTGGCGGGGAGGTGCGGGAGGCTGGGTGAGCGGGGTGCCCCACTCCCGTGTCCCCCCCTCACCGTGTCCCCCGCTCCCGGAGAACAACACAGGCTGATTTTTCATTCGAACGCATGAATTATCCACTAATGCGCTATTAATAAAGCGCTGTGGAGTTTCACCGAGATTAGGTCCTAAATCATGCAGAATGAATTTTAATCAGTCCGAAAGACACCGGTGCTAGCCACTCCCGGGGACCTGCGGGAAACCAGCCTGGATGCAGCTGGGATCTGCTGCCAGAGACGCCTGCACCTTTGCCCCTGTGCCGTGCTGTGCCACGTGTGTGTGGCAGCAGAGCCAGGCACCTTTGTGGGCTGCCTGCAGGGCAGGGGGGTGCAGGGTATGAGCTCTGTGGGCATGGCTGGCTCTCCAAATCCTGTTGGATCCTTGCCAACGGGCACATGGGGAATGGCAGCCTGTGTGGTGGCACCCGGCTCTGTTGCCCCGGGTGGTGCCAGGAGGGAGCAGGGATCCCTCTGTGCTGCTGCCCCATGCCCAGATTCCCAGAGGAGCCCTGTCTTAGGGGTGTCAGGTCTCTGCAATGTGACTTTGCTCTTGGCTTGACTGTGCCTCCACCTCTTTGCAAGGGACCACCCTGGGATGCCGGGGGCTTATGGGGGTGCTGAGCCTGGTGGGGTGACACACCCACAGCCAGGGCGAGGGAGGGTGCGACATCTGCTCCTGCAAATTGTTTGCCTGGCCGAGGTCAGGGCGGCTCGACAGCCCCGGGTCCTGCGAGCAGATGGCTCCGGCATGTTCCCGGCCGAGCTCTGCTGTGCCGCACCCATGAAATTCCCCATTAACTGGCTGTGACCGGAGGGTGGGGGGGAGGAACTATCCTTCACTCCTCTGTGCTCATCCTGGGAGCACACATGGGCCATGCGTGCCCCCAAGGGCAGCAGGGACTTGTCCCCTCTGCCGGGGAGGGCGATGTCCCTCATGCTTTGCGTGGCCTTGCTAATGTGGGGGTGCTGCGGAGCAGCCAGGGCTCACCGCCCGAGTGCAGGGGGTGCACCCACGTGCTCGTGGGGAGGGAGTCCCTATTCCCATCCCTGCCTGCCAGGCTGTCCCTGTCCCATCCCTTTGATTTATTGCTCTTTTGGCAGAGGGCAGGGGTGGCAGGGGTCGGCAGGGGCTGGCAGGGGTCGGGGAGGTCCCGCCGTCGGCCACCCTTTGTTGGTGTCCATCACAATGACCCGGCGCAGGCTGTTTGCTCGGTGTGGTGGGTAATTACCATGCTGGGGAGGATGAGGAGGTCAGGGCCGATGGAAATGCCATGACCCACCACCGTCAAGGCCCTGTGTGGCAGCGGCTTGTCCTTCCCCTGTCACCATCTGCTCGGAGGCGGCCGCTCGGAGCGGCAGGGCTGCGGCGCTCAGACGGACGGACAGATGGTGGTGGGTTTGAAGAGGTAGAGTGTGTACTTTGTTCTGGAGATCTTGGAGGAAAAAAAAAATTAGAAGGAGAAAAAGACAGGGAGAGGAGAAGGAGGAGATGTCCTCCTGTGTCCCCACCGCCTGCCACTGTGCCACACGTAGTGGGAACTGTCACTGTGCTAGGGGCAGGGGTGTGGGTGCTGGCACCACACCATGCTAGGGTTGGAATGACAGGGAGATGGGATGTGTCCCTATGTGGTGACTGCCCACGCTGAGGATCCCCTGTGCCACCATCCTCATGGGACATGAGGGTCCCTGCAGTGCTGCCAGGGATGCCCTTATCCCCGCTGTGTCTCTCCAGGGCCTGACCCGGGCGTGCTGCCCGCTGGCACTGCACGTACATGCCTGCCAGCAGTGCCAGCCGGGCCAGGGCTGATGCAAGCAGCATTCCCGGGCAAGCCCGGCCGCTTCCCAACCGGCTGGGGCGGCCGGACCAGGGGGCAGGCGCGGGCGTGGGGGCCCTGCAGCGGTGCTGCGGACGCAGGGTGCAGGCAGGGCGACGCGGCGTCTCCCCGGGGCGCTCCTGACCCGCCGGACCCGCTCGGGGAGCGGTGGCGTGGGTTGGTGGCTTTGGCTCTGGTGCAAGAGGTGGGGCCGGCTGCCCCTGCCGCCTCGCCGCCGCCTTTTCCAGCGGCGCCTGCCCTCCGTGTCCCAGCATCGCCTCCGTGCAGCGGGCCGCGCTTGACGCCCATGCAACGGTGCCGTGGCGGTGCCCGCCCAGCGCCCGCGGGCAGGGTGGGGGTGCTGGCACTGTGTCCCAGCACCCGGCTGGCTTTGCCAGAGTGCGTTGGTGTTGTGCCATAGTTGGGTCAAAGGGGTTTGTAGCGAGCAGGTGGGGCTCAAGTGGTGCATGGGCCAACATCCTGGTGCGGGGATGGGTGGGCTCCCTGAGGAGGGATTCCCAGGGAAGTCAGAGGCTCCGGGTTTGGGACCCTGCCCGCTGCCTGCCACCGTTGCAATTCTGGCTTTGCTGCCTTTTAATTACCGCCCGCGCCAGGCCTGGCCCCGCGTTACACTTCATTACGCGATTGCGATCGGGGCCGCTCCTCCCTCCCGGCCGACTCCGGTGGATAATTAGGTGTGTTTTCTCCCGCGTGCAGACAGACATTTAATACAGCTTTAATCACCTGCTCCAGCGGCTCCCACCCACTGCCCTGTGCCCGCTGCTGCCGCTGCAGCTGCCCACAGACCGCCCAGCTGGGTAATGACAGGTTGAGGGTGCACGGTGGAAACGCCCGCTGCAAATGCCCGCTAATAACACCCGGTGCAAATACCCGGTGCAGGTGCCTGGTGCAAACAAACATCCCATGCAAATGCCCAGTGAACACTCCCGCTGCAAATGCCTGGTGCACATCCCTGGTGCAAATTACTGAATCATGGAATCTCAGAATGGTTTGGATTGGAAGGGACTTTAAAGATGATCTCGTTCCCACCCCCCCCACTACTGGCAGGGATACCTTCCACTAGACCAGGCTGTTCTGTCCGAACTGGCCTTGAGCACTTCCAGGGATGGGGAATGCCCAGTGCAAATGCCCGGTGGGCATACCTGGTGCAAATGCCCCATGCAAACACCTTGTTCAAATGATCGGTGTAAATGCCCCATGCCAATGCCTG
The DNA here is from genome assembly GCA_013397135.1 of Pachyramphus minor. Lineage (NCBI taxonomy): Eukaryota > Metazoa > Chordata > Aves > Passeriformes > Tyrannidae > Pachyramphus > Pachyramphus minor. The sequence continues at coordinate 975,276 of VYXB01002420.1, forward strand.
GTGCAGATGCCTGGTGCAAACACCCTTGTGCAAAGGCCCGGTGAACATTCCTGGCTCAAATACCTCATGCCAATGCCTGGTGAACATCCCTAGTGCAAATGCTCCATGAACGTGCCTGGTGCAAATACCCTGTGCCAATGCCTGGCGAACACCCCTAGCGGAAGTGCCCCATTCCAATGCCCGATGACCAGACCTCGTTCCAATGCCCGGTTGCAGACACCATCCAGGCTGGGACCCAACGTGTCCCAAGGGCTCATGGCACTGGCAGGGGGAGCTGCCCGGCTCCCGGCGGGCTTTGCCGGAGCAGGCGGCCGCCGGCTCCTCGCAGGTGTACGCACAGACTCTGCGGCGCCCGAGCTTCTGTGCGGCGGGCGCGTGCCAGCACACTGCTGTGCCTTGCGAAGGTAGCAGCCATCTGCACTGTGATAAAAAGCCCTGAGGATGATAAATAGACAAGTAGCACTTTTATTGGATTGCCGTTCCGAAGCAGCCACTTTGGGTTTGGCACGGCGCTAACGACAGACTCGCCGCACGCTGTGCCCGGCCGCCCTGGCCGGGGGAAAGGGGCAGCCCGGCGGCGACACCGGCACATTGACGGGCACCGTGGCTCAGCCCAGAGCACTCCACACTGCCTCTTTACCCCTTGTTTTTTAGGGGTGACATCTGTGGATCCGGGCAACCCTGGAGCAGGGGATGTGGCGGATGGGAGGGCATCGTGGCCAGCACCGTGCCGAGGGGAGGAGCAGGGCCATCCAGCTGGCACGGCTTGGCATGGCATGGCACTGCACGATGTCCCAGCTGCCACGCTGGCCTTGCCATCACCTGTGTGAAGCAGCTTGTTTGTCAATAATGGAGCAGAGAAAATTGCAGCCGAAATGCCTCTCAGCGCTGCTTTGTGTTGCCTTAATGTGTCTACCCCGGAGGTGCCGGCTCAGCAGCAGCACAAAGGCTGCTGGGAGGGGAGGGGAGGAAGGGAGGGGGGGCTCAGCAAGGCTCCAGGAGGGGAGTTGCTTCCCGCTGCCCTGCACAGACCTGCAGTGCTGGGGTGAAGCGGCAGAAATAGACTCTGACCCGTGTCGTTGTCACTGTCATGCTCCCACAGCTTGGCCATGCCCAATGCCAGGGATGTCAACCCAGTGGGATTGGTGCCAGATTGGGCATTGGGATTGGGGACAGATCTGGGGGGGACAGCATTGCCCAGTGCCTGCCCAAAACTGCTGCCACTTGGAGCAGGAAGCGATGTCATACCGAGCATCCCCATCTCGCCATGCTGGGACACCACTCCAGCCTTGGGGAAGTGTTTTCCTGTGAATTCTGTGTGAGTCATGGCTGTGTTTGCCAACCCACCCCTGCCTGTCCCACCGGAGCCCTGACACAAAGGTGATGCTGGATTTTGGGGTGGCGTGGGAAAAGCAGTGACCCGCCCCTACTTGCTGGGTTGCGTTGGGAGACACTGGGGTGGTTGTGAGCATCTTTGTCTCTGTGTGCATCCCCCTGCAGTGGCAGCTTCTGCTGTGGAACAGAACAGGTTGGGGACACTGTTTCAGGGGTGCTACAGGACAGGACAGGTTGGGGACACTGTTTCAGGGGTGCTGTTGGACAGGGTGGGTTGGGGACATTTTTTCATTTTTTCAGAGGTGCTATGGGACAGGACAGACTGGGGACACCAGTTCAGGGGTGCTGCAGGACAGGTAGGTGGGTGACACCATTTCAAGGTGCAGTCCCCATGGTGCAGGAGGGGCAAGGGGAGGCTGGGTTGGCAGTTCAGAGACTTGGAGTGCTGAGGGGTGTCTGTCCTGCCAGTCCCCCACCTGCAGTCCAGGGGCCATGCGCAGCTGCCTGCCCGGGCGTGCATCCCAGGAATTTGGGAGCGCGGGGCGGGGGCTGGCTGCCTCCCTGCCCTCTGACCTCCAGGATGATACAAGCCCTCTTCTGTTTCTCCTCAGCCCGCCGGCGGGGTCAGGCTGACGGCTGGCGCTGGCTCCCTCGCCGCGATAAAACAGCTCGTCTGTCACGGCACAATAGATCCGCCAGGCTGCTGGCATGGCTGGGGGGCACTGCTCTGGGGCTGGGGGGGGTGTTGGGGTACCCCTGTGAGCCCCCTCAGCCATGCCGTGGGTCCTCTGGCCAGCACAGGATCTCAGCAGGGGGGTTGGCACAGAGACAGGACCCAGGTGTCCTGGCTGATACCCTGTGCCAGCCCCTGCTCTGCCGCAGGGAGATATGGCCCCATGTCTTGGCTCCATGCCATGCCCACTGCCCTCGGTCTTCCTAACCATCCAAAAATACATTGGGAGGCCCCAGCATGAGGTGCTTCTCATCCAGAGGATGTTCCTGAGGGAATTGCTAACCTCCATCCTCCTCTTCCCCACTGCCCTTGGTCCTCCTTGCCATCCAAAAATATATCTAGAGGCCCCAGCATGGGGATGCCCCCCAGCCAGGGGACGCTCCCAAGGGAATCACTCACCTCCATCCTTCCCATTCCCAGTTTCCTCCTGACTTCAGGATCTTTTTAACCAATTTTGCATCACGTACGCTGTAATTTCTGAGAGCTTAATATCCCGGGGTGATGACAGATGTGGGCTGGGTGCTGCATCCCCCTGCACCACCACACCCTGGGATGGGTGCAGGAACACCCCAGGACCCCTCAGCCCCAGCTGGGTGGTTATTGAGAACTGAAAAAGCATCTCCAATTAGGAGCAGCGGTGCCGCGGAGCGGCGGCGAGGCACTGGGGCTGTCACTGTGCCGCCTTAATTAGCAGCACCGGGGCAGGGGTCAGCACAGCTCGGCGGTCTTGACAAGGCTGCTATCAAGTGCAAGGAGGGAGGAGGAGGGAAGGGAGGGAAAAGCAAAGCTCCCCAACTCAGGACCAGCCTGGGCGACGAGGAGGGGGAGGACGAGCGCGCCGGAGCCACGCAGGCAGAGTTAAAAGGGAATAAAATGGTTGCTGTCACCCGCCGGCAGCTCAGTGCCGGGGCTGTGCCTCCCACTGCTGGGGGGTATGAACGGTCCCGGGCCCCCCCAGCAGCCTGAGCGCTGAAGTGGGGAGGGCACCACAGGACCCCCACCATGCTGGAGATGAAGAGCTGGTCGTCTTTGCTGCAGAGCCTCAGTAAGTGATGGGGGCGGCGAGGATGGGGGCTGTGGGGACACCCCCCTCCTGACTGCGGGGACACCCGACCGTGGCGTCCCCACAAGCCGCCCCCTCCCCAGATCCACCGTGCAAGGGGAAGCGGGTGGGTGGCATGGCCGGGGTGAGGGTCCCGCACTTCCCGACCCCGTGTGCCGCCCCGTCCCCTCCCTGGCGTCCCCCTCCGCGGGGTCAGCGCCAGGCCGCGGCCAGGCTTAACCTCTGCCCTTACCCTCCCGACCTCGAGCCCTGTTAAAAAGGGTTTAAATGCAAAGTTATTTGATAGCTAATCCCAACTATCCTGGGGGCAGCCCTGGGCTTTGGTGCTGGGAATTGCCCCGAGCCGGGACCCTCCGGCGGCACTGCTGGCACAGACGTGGTTTCACCGGGGCTGAAGGTCAGGCAAACGCAACGATTAAAGTCTGGCGGGTGAAAAGAGCTTAAACAAATCCCAAATCTCTCAGATGCCAGATGAGGCTGTTTGAAATTTGCTCGGGAGCTGCCGTGGGGAGGGGGAGAGACGCTGAAACCAGCAGGAACACTGAGAAGGCCCAAACCAGCAGGAACACTGGGAAGGCTGCAGCTCTGTGCGTGTTGAGAGGGCTTGGGGATGGGCAGGGGGCTTGGTCAGTGTTATGGGGGCCAGGTCAGTGTTGGGGGACCCTGTGTGCTTTCTTGCCCTACACTGTTTGCTGCTGGGCCAGAAGGAACCAGCATCAGGGAACTCCCCATTTCACCATCATCTCCCCATTTTAGCCCATATATTTTCTCCCAAATGCCAGTTGTGGAGTGCCAAGAGGAGACACGGGTGGATGTACCCACTGCCAAGCAGTGACCCCCCTAAATTGCTTGCTTGGGTGCAAAAGATCCTTATCTTTCCCCTTCCAGGCATTGTGCCTTGGAGATGCTCTCAGAGCCATGCCATGGCTGTGCCAGAGAGAGCCAGTTCCACTGGCTCACTGTGTCCCCTTGCCTTCCCCAGAGGATGTATCCAAACATGGCTGGCTGATGGGTATGGGGGTGCCAAGCTGCAGCATCATCCCCAGGGCCAGCAGGATGGGGACAAAACTGTCCTCAGGTAGCCAGATCCTGCCATCCCATTGTGATGTCATTAGGGAAACTGAGGCAGGCACAGGAAACGGGAGGTGCAGGTGTGATGGGACCTCAGCGTGGGGTGGGATGGCAGGGATGAGGGCTGTGGGTGGGAGACAGCCAGAGGACAGGAGGAACAGAGGGACAATTCCTGGTGATAACTCTCCGGCCTGGAGCTGAGGTGCTTGGACAGGCTCTGTCCCCTCAATCCTTACTTGTCCGCTTTGGCAATGATTCCCAGAGAACCAGCCAGGCCAGCTGAACCCCAGCCTAGGGAAAGAGGTCACAGATGCTTCAAGGAGCCATGCAGACCCACAGGCCTCCCTTAACTGGGGAGGATGGATAGGATGTGGGAAGGGCTGGGGACCTGCTGTGCTCCCTCTCCAGCACGGGGTGCCCTGTGCTCCCCTGCCAGCCTCTCCCACAGGTGTGCACACAGCATTGTCACCTTGCAGGCTCCATCGTCATGCAGGTTCCATTGCCGTGCACCCTCCTTCACACCCGCTTGTGATCACTGATGACAACCCCAATTTAGGCAGATGGTGGCAGGGTGGGCCCATCACCAGGGCACCCATCCCTCCACCCACTGCCTCCCCAACTCCATCCCATCCCCGTCCACCAAGGGTTAACCCTGCTGAGGCAGGATGCCTGCTCGTGCCAGTTCAGAAATGAATGTTGCCTTTAATATACCATCCTTCAATCCTTATCTCTCCTAATTTATTGGACATAACTGGTTGCACTGATGGATTCGTGGCTTAGACCTTGGCTTCTAAATTTCAGCATTAATAATCTGCCCCTTCATTCTGCTCTCCAGATGTCTTTCATTTATCTGCTTATTCAGTAGGGGTGCAACCTCGCGTCCTCCGTGCCAGTGCTAATGTGGCCTGGTGACAATAAATTTGGACTTGTAATAACATGGCCAGATGAATGAATTGACCTCTTGGTGACTGTCACTCCCAGCCTCCCCCCTTGTTAGGTACCAGTGGGGACAAGGGGGGCCCCTAATAACGGATGCTGCTGTCAGCCCCCTCCTCCCCACCTTTTTTTTTTTTTTTTTTTTTTATCCCAAAGGGGAAATATGTAGGGAAGTGTAGATGAGGGGATTGCTTAATCTTTAATCAGCTTTGGAGCAGGGCGAGAGCAGCCATCTCCATCCCCAGGGAAATCCTAATAACGGGGAGCTCTAATACGGCCCCCCCAGGGGTTGTGACCCCTCGCCCAGGTGGGGACGCGCCGGTGACGCCGGGATGAACCTGAACCGGGCAGGTTGTACACCTGAGAGCGTGCGGAGGAATGTGTTTGCTTAATTAATTGGCGGCGGGAGCGCGCCGGGGGTGTAAATCTAACGTGGGCCTTGGCAGCCTGCAGTGCCGCGCACGCAAGACTAGACTTTAAATAAGGGTGCAATTATTGTTTGAATAATTGACGAACAACGGGCGCGCATCGGCGCTCAGCCTAATGGGCTTTGATCGCTCGCCAGGGCCGCCCGGCGCGCCGGCATCCCGCCGCTGAGGGATGTGAGGGGTCCAGCGAGGGGTGCGGGTGGGTCAGCGGGGGGAATCGGGGTGCTGCTCCCCTCTGGGTGGGTTTTGTGGTGCAGGTGTGGAAAGTGGGGTGTTATTCCCTCCCCGGCCGACCCCGTGGCGCCACGGAAGGGCATCGCTTTGCCCCTCCG
>VYXB01002421.1:0-24032 GCA_013397135.1 Pachyramphus minor
AACAAACAAAAAGCCCCCCCAAACAACAACAAAAATAGCAAAAAACCACGTCCAAATGCTACAAGAAAGATCATCTGCTATAAACAAAAAACCTGGAACAAAATTGTGTTCCCAGTCAGGTGTGGCCAAAAGATAACATTGCCTGTGGGTTTATTCAAAAGAAGTTTTCTGAGCTGGGATGGACAGAGAACTTTACCTGGATTCTATGAAACTGAAGCCATTTGGGGTGCCACAAAAATTCTGGAGGCAAAGGATGTGTAAATCATGGAAAAGTCATAAGGTATTTCTCTCCAAGTGAAGGTCTTTAAACAGCAGTTGTCTGAATGCAAAGATGATCAGAACTGATTTGATGGTATTGAGCAGAAAACAGACTTCCTAGGAGCGTTTAAACCTGTGGAAAAATCCACAACAATTTTCATGTTATACAGGTTCTACAGAGGGATACAATTATTTTTATAAATTGAGGAGGATGTGTTCCAGTGGTTAAACCACTACAGAAAGTAATAAAGTTTCCATTTCATGACATCTTTTCAAAAAGTGTACAGCTTTTCCTAGGAGGCAATGCTGCAGCTAAACACCCACTTGCTTTTCTGTAGGAGAAACTTGGTAAATAGCTGTGCACTGTGTGATATGGGAGGTTAGATTATGTTGTCAGTGTGCTCTTTCTGGCATTAAAGTCTCTGTATCTAAGAAATCATTGTCTGATCCAGGACTACAGACTCTGCATCCCACGGAGCGTGGTGCAGCAAAAGAAACATCCCCAGAAGCTAATCTTGTGTAGAACAATACCTGTTCTTCCCCTTGGCAGGAGATAATACAGTTTTATTTTCCAAGATTTACTCTCTTTTTCCTTTATTTTTTCCTATTTCCTTTTTATTTTTTTTTCAAATTATTTTAATATATTTCTCTGTTGGATGTAGGCTAAAGGATGGGAGATGTTAAGGTGTGTAAGGAGATGAGGAGGCTCTAGGCTGGGGAGTTTGAAGTTAACCAAACTGAACAGGTTGTGGGAAAATTTGGACATGACATGAGAGATTGGAAAGCATCACATATAACAGAGAGAGAAGCTGATAGAAGTTACAGGGAGCATCATGAGGAATGCCCAGTTTTCACAAGTGGAGTATTAAGTGAAAGGCAACCAAACTCCAGCACGATTTGGAGGGGAATTCTGGGGACCTTTGGGGGCTTACAAGGCAAGAGTGCCTCAATATCCACATCAGTAATGTGAAATAAGGCTGGGATTATGTAGGTGATGGTATCAGAATTATTTGAGTATGGCTTTAGCAAAACTGGGACAAATGGAGAAAAAAAGTTAAGTGCGAGTTTATTCGGGAGGGCACAAGGGCAGAGAGAAGGAGGGGTTTGGGGTGGATTGTAAAGAGAAAGCATGGGAGAATGGAGAGGAGATGAGGGCAGAGGACTGTTTGCATGGAAGTGGTTTGATACCTCTCCTGGCCAAATCCACCATCTGAGCAGTGTCATTTGTTCTGTCTATCAAAGCCTATTCCTGACTGTTTTCCTGTGTGAATGTGCATTTGTGGCAACCAGTCAAGGGAGAGATCAGAGGTCCAGGAGCTGGGTTCTGGAGAAACCAGGAGTCTGAGAGTGCATGTTTTGTGGGGTTGTTTCAAGGAGATTCAGCTGGGACACCAGGTGCTGGTTTTCAGCTTTCATCTGCAATGGGAAATGTGGAGAACAAGATCCTGTGAAAAAGGGGAATTCCTGTATTCTGAACCTGATATCAAACGGACTGACAGAAATCCTCATCAGACTTTTTTACAGTTCTCCTGAGGAAGAATTCAAATAAAACCCAGCCATGGGGTTACAACAAGCTAATTATAACCACAAATAATCTTCAAATCAGATGCCAGCACCCAAACCCTGACAGTTCTGGAGAATTTGAATACATTAAGCAATTAGGTCGTTTCTCTAATTGAAACAATTCCAAGGTCGAGTCTCTGACCTCGCATGATACTGGGAAAGATTTTGTTCTGACCAGTCCCAAGAGCCACCCAATGAAAGGCTAATCAAATTAATACTGTTGAAAGTTTTTTAGTTTGTTCTAGGACTTCTGGTAGCACTTTGACTTCAACACAGTGCCAGTAGTGGAGGTGGTTAATCACTGGGACTTGGTGCTGCAGATTCTTGATGGAAACAGGAGGCAGAACTTGTGCTGTATTTATGAATTATTCCTTCACTGTTGCTGACAGATAAATACAGGGAACAATATGGAAAATATGGCCAGATGATATTTAATAAAAGAGCCTTTTCACAGACCTGAATATCCATTACTGTGCAGGCAATAGTTAGCAGGATAAACAACTCAATCCATCTCAATCTGTGCACTTAGGCAGAGCTGTATCCCTGTCGTTATTCACCTGCTCAGATTTATCTTCTTATTTGCCTCCTTATTGATACATATATCTCTCTCTAACATGTTTCCAAAGCACTTGGCACCCTGTGATCTGGTTGTTCAGCTTCTGGTTTTGTGATCATCCCGCACAAAAGGAGACAGAGGCTCTGGAAGCAATGGTTGGCAAGAAAAGCTCCATGGTGCCTGTGGGGATAAACTTTGCACAGATAATTGCCACAGTTTTTTCAAGCTTAGGATCCACAGGACAAAGGAGGGTGTGAACTCCGGGTCACTGTGTTCTGTCCTTTCTATGGCAGACACTTACAGCACAGAAACTCATCCAAAACTGAGCAATCAGCAGCAGAAAACTGGAAGTTTGGGTCCGAAAATCTATGGGGAAGCCTTGCTTTAACAGTCAAAAACGTGTCCTGTGCAGTGTCCTGGGGCTGGATCTCTGCTTTTGTCTGTCTCCATTTTCTTATAATCTTATTTGTCTACTTATACATTCATTTATTTGATTGTTTTTTTAATCACCTCAGCAACTGCATTGTTTTGTGATCTCATTACTATTTTTCTTTTGTTTAAATTCTTTCTTCCACCACAGGGGTAGCTCTTTACCCACACAAGTGCAGCACAAGGAGGAGTTTCTTGCTGTATTTAATTGATTAAACAAGTTGCTTCAAACAGCAAGTGAAGAGGCTTTGCTGTTTGGTGAAGGGGATGAGTAGATGAAGTCATCAGGTGTTTCATAGCAGAAAAAACACTACATATAGTGATGTGAGGGCCTTACTCACTGTGCCTCAATATGTGCCTCAGGATTGACCTTCAAAGTGACAGTTTTCTGCATTTGTATCTCAAAAGCTAAACCAAAGGAGGCCTAAATTCTTTATAAAAGGTTTTTCTTATTGCCTTCTGCAATTCCACCCCCCACCCACCCCCCTGGGTCTCCCTTTATCACTCAGCCCAGGCAGCAGATTAATTCTCTGCTAAATGCAAGATCTGATGACATTTTTCCCATAAATCAAGACGCTATCAGGGGATTTACTCCAGAGCAGTAGCTCCCGGCCCTGACTTTACAAAGATTTCAGTGTAGGAAGGTTTCCAGCAGAAGCTGCCTCTGTTCCCAAAATCTTTCAGTTGCTGGAAGGCAGTGCCAGTGAGATGCTGTGTGTGGCAGTTGCTCCACAGCTGGTTTTAGGCTGAGAAATGAGAACAGATGGAGCAGCTGTGGCAGAAACAATCTCTAGGGTGGAAAACTCATGTCTTCTTAGTGTGAGCTGATGAACTGAAGCTGGTGTTTGTGTCAGATTTTTCTCTCCTTTATAAGTAGAATCAAGCAAGGAACATTACACACGCAACTTTCCAAGGGAACTACTGAAGTACCAAACAAATAAATTAAGATGGAGTGATGGATTCAGATGATGTGTTAAATATCGTTTTTCTGGTAGACTCTTAGAATGGATACTCAAATGGAGTGTGGATTTATCCTCAATCAACTTGAAGCCTCAGCACTACTGTTACTGTGTTATCCCTATTTTTAGAAAGTGGAAACACATAAATGCTTTATTGAGCATGATTGTTCTACAAAAACCCCCAGGCTTTCTGAAACATTATATTTGGTAAAACAGAGATGATGGACAAGTTTCCAGTAATTCTAATCTTTGACTGTCCTTGCTCTGAAGAGTAGATTAGAATTGCTTCAGCAGTTGGGGAATATTGTGGTAGCTGCCTGTCTCAACCTGAGGAGGACCATGTTTGCAATATTGCAGGAGATGCAGAGTGCCCAGGACAAGGAATTCTCCATCCTGGCAATTTGCAGAAGTCAATGAACTCAAGCATAGTTTCAAAATTACATTTTTTACAGTAAAATGTACTAATATCCCACATAATTCCATCTTACCTCATGCAAAAGATGCTGCACAGCTGTATCAACCCAGGAGAGCAAAGCTGCCATCCTCACCATCACAGAGCCCTTGCTTTGTTTCTTTCCCCAACAGACACTGATTTCCCACTCTTCCCTGGGTTATGAGGGCTGGAAAACTTGAAAGAGGCAGAGATGTACCAAGAATACAAACCCTGTTCTCTTTACCTGAGCTGGTGTCCCATGAAGGCTTCCCTGGGGTTGGATGGCTGGGATTCAATTTATTCTTGCCAACTGTCTGTGCCACTGACAGTAGAGAGTAATTTCTGGTGCATATTTCATCCAGGGCACCTAAATATCCTTTCACAGCCACACATATTCAGTATTGTGACACCACAAAAAGCTGGGTTTCAACTGCCAATACTACTGAAACAAACGTGAGGAAAACCAAGAAGAAATATTTGCAGAAGAAGAAGATTTGTGACTTTTGTTCGAGATCAGCAGCAAATAAACATTCTGATGATGAGCCAGAATGGTGTGGAATGGGAATGGAAGCTGGAATTCGGTTGCCAGAACAGGTTGCATTTGGTTGCTTCAAGTTCTTACAACTCCTACAACGAGAAAAGCTGAACTGCTGGGAAGCTGCTTGGGCACTACTCTGCTTTAACAGCCAGGGGGATTTATCTTAAAGTGGGATTAGTGATGATTTGTCTCATTAAGTTAAGTTGTGGTGGCCCAGGAGCTGATTTCTGCTGTGAATGAGTGGTTAAAGGGGCCATTGGGCAGTGCCAGAGTGGTCACCCCTTCAAGCCCTGGATAAACTGCATTGCAACAAGCCCATCTGTCAAAACTCATGTTCATGAGCCCTGGTAGCCCAGAATATTCTGGTGAAGAAACAACTGGTATAAAGGGATCTTAAGGCAAATTAATGTTCAAATACAAATCACAACAATTTCAGATCTAAGAAGCAAGTGGAGGATTTAACTCCACCACAAACATAAAAGAGAAGGTGCCTGCAGTTATGGAGCATATTTGATTTTTCTGATAGCTGGAGAAGGATAAATTTTTCTTTCTGGATATATTGAATGTTTTTTAAAATAGATGAAGTTAAGAATGGAGGTTAAAAAGAGGGATTTGGTGCTACAAAAATGAACAAAGTCAACCTCCTAAATCAAATAATTTTTGCAAACACGTTACAAAGAACTAGAAGAACAGATGCAGTAGAATGAGCATTTTCTAGACTATCACTGAAGACACAAGCAAAATGTTTGAGATATGAACCTAAGCGAAAAAAAATTACTATGGATTTTACTTTTCAGTTGTCTCAGACTCATTTGCTCCAGTATACCTTTAAAATAAATAAAGGTGCAAATCCTATGGGTTTAATGAATCTTGAGATCAACCAATGTTTGTAACAAGTGTTTTCCTTTCAGAACCAGCAAGATGAGCAAAACTCATAGAAAAAAAGAAGGGAAAATTAGTTTTGTTAGAGAAACTGGTCAAAGAGCTTTAAGCGACGAATGTGGAAATTAAATAAATTAAAGGTACATGGAAATTAAGGCATTAATACAGGTTCAAACTGCACTGCCCTCTGCATATGCTGTGAATTACAGTTCTTCAGAGGGATCAAGATGTGTGATAGAACACTACTGAGTCAGTGATGGTGAGAGCAGGTGGCTTTTAGAGGTGTTAATGGCAACATCATTGATGGATAGATTAATCTTTGGGATTTCTGTTACTGTGCCAAATAAGACAAACCTTTGGATGGCCAGAAAATCACAGAATGGTTTGGGTTGGATGGGACTTAAAGCTCATCTCATTTCCCCTCCTGCCATGGGCAGGGACACCTTCCACTAGCCCAGGTTTCTCTAAGCCCTGTCCAACCTGGCCTTGGACACTTCCAGGGATGGGGCAGCCACAGCTTCTCTGGGCAACCTGTGCCAGGGCCTCCCCACCCTCACAGTACAGAGTTTCTCCCTAAAATCTAATCTAAACCTACTTTCTTTCAGCTTGAGGCTATTCCCCCTTGTCCTTCCACTGCATGTCCTTGTGCTTGGGTGCTGACACCAAACATGGGCCCAGCTCTTGTGTCCTGTGGCCTTGTCTGCCCAAGGGAACAATCCATCTCTGTGATCTTAATTAGAGTTTGTGATTCGCACCTGAAAAACACCAATGAAAAATTTGTTGTATGAACTGTCATGGCATAAACTCCCATCATTTTATCAATCAAGAATTTACAGCTTTGTGACACCCCAGCCTTATGTAGGACTTTTAATCAGATCCTGGAAAACTTTCAAGGCTTTTTCTTCGCAGTGTGTTTCCCTTTCATGCATCAGTTACTTGGTGGCAAAAAGGAGACAGTGACTCTAAAACTCAGGACTTTTCTGAACTGCTAATTGATGAGATCTTGTCCCTGAGTGGTCAAAAACTTCTCTTGAGTCAACAACTCAGTCAAGGGCAGGAGTTACGAGCTGCTGCCTTTCTTGGATTCTTTGAGAAGAATTAGAGACCTAAGTTCCTTTTTTTTATTTTATTTTATTGTAGTCTGCCTGTGTGCAGCAGGACACTTGCCCTGGCTTTCATAACTTGGAATCAGGTGGTGGATGCAAACTGTAAGGTAATGGAAAGAAGCAGAACAAAAAATGAATAGTAAGTAAATTTTCTAGTCACTGGGGCAGCAGCCATTTGGACTAATCTGTAGTACTGGGGAGTCTTTTCCTGTTCCAAGTATTGATGTGATAGATGTAAATGAGAGAAACTAAGCTCCTTTTCTGGATTTGTGAGTTATTCCCCAGTAATGTGTTTCTCCTGCTGCCCTCAGAACAAGGATGATCTCTTTGTAAATCTGCAATTGAGCTAATGATGCAAGGAGTGCATGCACGTGACAAAGGACATCCCAGTGGCTTGTTTTCTCAGGCCCCTTAGGAGAAAGAATGACAAGCAAAGAGGATAAAATCGATTATTTCCATTCCCATTTCCATGACATATTGTAAAATATTATCAGCCATTTCACGTGGGTTCATTGGGGCAGACAGAACATACCTGGGACAAATTTTGATAAAATCTTCAAGAACCTTCTACAAAAGGAGGCTCATAAGACTCCATTTCCTACCTCAACGGAAATACACACTTTGAAGGAGAAGGAGTTAATTTCTATGGTTTAAGAATAAATTACATTGTTCTCACCATGTTGNGAAGCAGAACAAAAAATGAATAGTAAGTAAATTTTCTAGTCACTGGGGCAGCAGCCATTTGGACTAATCTGTAGTACTGGGGAGTCTTTTCCTGTTCCAAGTATTGATGTGATAGATGTAAATGAGAGAAACTAAGCTCCTTTTCTGGATTTGGGAGTTATTCCATGGTAATGTGTTTCTCCTGCTGCCCTCAGAACAAGGATGATCTCTTTGTAAATCTGCAGTTGAGCTAATGATGCAAGGAGTGCATGCACGTGACAAAGGACATCCCAGTGGCTTGTTTTCTCAGGCCCCTTAAGAGAAAGAAGGACAAGCAAAGAGGATAAAATCAATTATTTCCATTCCCATGACATATTGTAAAATATTATCAGCCATTTCACGTGGGTTCATTGGGGCAGACAGAACATACCTGGGACAAATTTTGATAAAATCTTCAAGAACCTTCTACAAAAGGAGGCTCATAAGACTCCATTTCCTACCTCAACGGAAATACACACTTTGAAGGAGAAGGAGTTAATTTCTATGGTTTAAGAATAAATTACATTGTTCTCACCATGTTGTTTTGTTTTTTTTTTTATCACACCAAAATAGAAAACTGAATGGGAAATGGATATGAAATGGGTTGCAATAAAAGAACTTTTGGGTTGAGGGCTTGTTTGGAGTCCAGGACAGTTGGGCTCTTGTCTGAGATTCACATTTTGGACCAACTTCATTTCTTTTGGCAACGTTTATATTCCTTGATTGATCATTTTTTATCTCTCTCTTTACTGAAGTTTTGAAAGATGTGTTCTGTTTAAAAATGATGAACCATAGCTTGGGTGATTTAAGGAAGACTTTGATGTTTTTAACAGGTAGGATTGTTATAGCTCAGGGATGGTAACTGTGTTCCAGTCTTTCCCTTCCCATATTGTTTATTTAAGTAGCAAAAAAACCCCTCATGTTTTTGTGTTCTTTGAGAAAACTTCACAGAAGCAAAAAATAAATAACTGCCGTGCTAATAGTATGTAAACAGAGAAAATGAAACCTTCTCATCTTCCAACTCTGCACTGTGGCCTTTGAAAAATATAAAAAGCCTTCAAATAGCCTGGGCCTTGGCTGCATTATTTCTACCTAGAAAAATCCTGCCCTTGTTTTTCACCCTTCTTTTATTAAAGGAACCTGAAGTGTATATACACATTTTCAAAAATCTTTCTCTTCTCAAGTCTGCTTTTGAAATTTTTTTGTGCAACTTTGAGAGACTTAAGTATGTTCTTAAAGGCAGGTGTGTCTTAAATGTAGTTGTGCTCAGAGGAGGTGAAATAAGGTATGTATGGACTGTCCCTACAGAAGTGGAAAGTAAAAATGTCATTTTTTACAGAGTGTAAAATGATTAACAATTGGGAAGAGAGTAATAGTAGGAGTGGGGATCTGTTATAAATTATTGGTGTATAAGAAATAATGTATTTCTTCAAAATATTGGCCTCTAAGGCAACTCCAGCTTCTAGTTTGCTAAGAGCCTAAAAAGGAAAAAGACTACTTTGAAAAAAAAAAACAAGGCAGAAAAAATAGAAAAAGGAGAATAAAGATCTCCTTTAGATTATTAATTTTGGTAGCATAAAAAAGTGCTTGGAGACATGGTTTGAAATGCTATTTCATTACCTTCTCTGCAATCCAATCCATATACTTATTTATCTGGATTTGAAAGAACCTGACAAATTCAAGGCAATATTAGAATGCAACAACAGTCCAATTAACCTTGACAGCATTAATAACAATGGTGTGCCACCTGTATCTGTTAAATGTTTCATCATCTTAGATGGAGTTAATTGAAATTAATCAGCAGCACAGGGAGGTTAAGAAAAGCTGAGAGAAATTTTTAGGGGATATGATGGATTTATTTACTCATAGACTTCACCTGAGAATAAAACACACAGGTACATATAGATGAAGTGACCCAAGACAATTAAAAAAACAGGAAGACGGTTTTTCACTTGTTTTAATAGGATATATAGAGAAGAATGGACAAATTGCACAAGAATTGGGTTGATTCTTTCCATGCAGTATTCCAAAGGAACATATGACTATAATATCTTTCTTTCCACGTGCATAAAGGTAAATATCCAGGAAAGAAAACATTTGTCTGTGTTGTCACTTAATTAAGACCAACCCTGCATAGCAAAATAGCGTTGCCTTGTACTTCAGATTTTAATGGACTGTGCATTTTGAGCAGGGATTTTCTTTCCCATCTTTCTCTGTGGCTGACATCTGCTATCAACAGATGCATTTTACACGATCTCCCTCTTTCATTCATTCTGCCCTTCCACAAGGGATAGTCAGGTTGGGAAGCTCACAGTAGATACCTGGGGATTTGTGGTGGGATGCAGAAAGATCAGTGTATCTACAGGTGACTCCCAATTGACAAGAACATGGATGCATAAGCAGAATATGTGAATGGAGCATTTTGGGGCTTGAATCTCTTCTGGAAATTTCCCCTGCTTGAGTATTTTTTCTAAATCAGCTCTAAAGGGAGAAGGAGCAAGGCAGACACAGGTCATATACAGGTCATAGACAGAGATGATATTTTCAACACTGGGAAAATGCCTCTGCACCTCTTAGTTAAGGCTAGAGAGAAGGTTACTTCCTACTTTTATCTCAATTTCCTGTTTCTATAACTAATTCAGTTCCCTTGTCAAACATTTTGGGAACAAAGTCCCAGAAGGTTTGTTGCAGGCTTCCCTTTGTTATCAGAAGCAATTATATGTTCCTGTGTGGGAAGATCTACCTAAAAAAGATAAGATCTCATTACCAGTATTGTTTCCTTCCCCTGATATGATTCCTTAAATATTGAGTGACTTTGTCTAATTCCAGGCATAACCTGGAGTCTGGAGAGCCCACAAGAACAGGCAGATAGAGGAGCCCATGAATTGTGGGATGCTGATGGTCCTCTGTGGTTCTGGGGGTTGCAGACTGTTTATCTCACATTACCTGTAATTCAAAGATAATATTTGATTGTGGGGTGGGGGACACAAAGAGTGATTGATGGGCAGTAGAGCACACCAATACAAAGTAGAGGTTGTGGGGTATTTTGGTCAACATGACAAGACACACTGTCCTCTGCTCCTACATTTGGGAAGCCTCTGTCTTGAATTGCAGCCTTTTTAACTGTGTCTTTTGCCAAATCAAGGCAACAGAGGAACATTGTCATCACCCCCTGACATGAATAAATACAGGTCATGATAAGGAAGGCTATGCTGCCGTGGTGCCTTCATGTTCCTCATGATCTGGGCATCACTTGCTCATTGATGTGTTTATTTTCTGCCCCTGGGGTCATAGCTGTAGTCATAGAATCACAGAATCACTAAGGCTGGAAAAGACTCCTTAGATCATCAAGTCCCACCATTAACCCAGCACTGTCAAGCTCACCACTAAGCCATGTCCATAAGCACCACAACTACATGATTTTTGAACGTTTCCAAGGATGGTGATTCCACCACTTTCCTGAGCACCTTGTTCCTCATTTTGCATGTGAAAATTCCTACACTCAATGTCTTGATTAAATTACCTAAGAAGCTGAACCACAGCTGAAATTGGAGTTTTTCAACTCCTATTAACCTGTTTTATCAAGGCACCAGTCTTAATCTAGAAATACCAACCCAGAAAAAGCAGAGAATGACTGAAACAGAGAAATTAGAATTTCAGGAACATTCTTCTTTTCTTTACCCTGATGCCTCTCTTTCTTCTGTTCTCATTT
Organism: Pachyramphus minor; assembly: GCA_013397135.1. Lineage (NCBI taxonomy): Eukaryota > Metazoa > Chordata > Aves > Passeriformes > Tyrannidae > Pachyramphus > Pachyramphus minor. The sequence continues at coordinate 11,139 of VYXB01002421.1, forward strand.
TTACTTCTTTTAAAAACTGCAGATGAGCTTTGTGTCAGTCTATTTTAAGCAGCCACGTGTGCCAGCACCAATGGTTCTCAGGTCAGTAGAGAAATCTTTCCAAGCTGACATGGAGAGCTCTAATGAGACCACCAGCAGCAGCTTCACTGTCTCTTGCTCATATGCAGCGTGCTCAGTTGAACTTGACACACATTATCAGGCTGTAATTCATTTAGAAATTGGTCAAAGGATAACTTCCCACATTTGGAGAAATAAATCTTCAGAAATCTGCCAAAGATATAATATAAACCAAGTGAGAGATTAGGGGATATTATCATATGTGTGTGTGGAAGTAGATAGTGTTTAATCATGGTAGAGGTGAGCAGAAATACATACTAAAAATCAGACTGGCCTGGAGCAACAACAATACTCTTTAACTTGATGTGACTTTAAGGGAAACAGAGAGAAAAAAATAATCTGTATTTGTTTTTAATAAGGCCTGTGAAAGATGTTCTTGGAGCTTCACTCCTCAGCACGTTCTTCCAGAAATAGATTCAGATGTTGGGGTATCACTTGTTTGTGTCTGAAGACCGATATGTTCTTGAGCTAAAAATGAAACACTGAGCAGATGCTGACTTGAAGTGACATGTTCTAAAAGCAGGCAAGTTTGGCTGCTGTCAACAGCCAATAAACACATACAAACAAGAAAAGCAAAACATAGGAAGGAATAAGAAAAGGCAGTAATTAGACATAACACCCTTTGACAGGGGATTAATGAATAGGATTAATTAAACTGATATTATGAACCTCACACCCCCAGTTCTCATTTCCAATTAACAGGTGAAGAAAGCAAGGCACAAGGCAGTGACACCACATCCTCCTTGGGGGATTGAGATGTTTGCCCTTAACCCCCTCCTCTGTAGACACCAGTTTCTGTAGAGCTTTTCTTCAGAAGGCAACTTCTCTTCCACTGAGACATCATAGAATGGGTTGAGTTGGAAGGGACCTTAAAGATCATCTCATTCCAACCCATTGCCATGGGCAGGGACACCTTCCACTATCCCAGTTTGTTCCAAGCCCTATCCAACCTGGCTTTAAGCACTTCCAGGGATGGAGCAGCCAAAGCTTCTCTGGGCAACCTGTGCCAGGGCCTCCCCACCCTCACAGGGAAGAATTTTTTCCTAATATCTAATTTAAATCTACCCTCCTTCAAGGCCATTCCCCCTTGTCCTGTCAGCTGGTGTCTTCTTGATAAGTCACTGACCAGCCCTCGGTGTTGCAAACCCATGACTGGTGCATGTCCAGCAGTCAGAGATCAGACACTGGGATCCAAAATTCGACCAGAGCCCATTGTGCAGATAGACATAAGGCAGAAAGGGAATGAAAACAAACAAAGCTAAACCAGGGAATGATTTTTTACGTTCCTCTCCTTTCTGTGGGTTTTCTTCTCATTTCCATCTTGATGGGATGACTTTGTTTTAGAGGCAAGACCTCTCTCCTTTTGCTTTTGTTGAGCACTGAACTGTGCAGGGACAGTGTGGCCACAGGGCGTCAACAACCAGTGGTGTGAAACCAGCAACCTGAGCTGGGTAGGGCACAAACCCATAACCCCCTNGGGGACAGTGTGGCCATGGGGCGTCAACAACCAGCAACCTGAGCTGGATAGGGCACAAACCCATAACCCCCTAACTGTGAGAGTTTGGAAGAGTCAACATCAGGGGCACAAAAAGTTGTAGGTGTCCCATGCAATCATCAGAAATTTCAGAAAAGCAGTTTGTTTGTAAAAAAATCATATTGTTATAGATAACTAACGGGAGAACTGGAAGGGGGTCTGAGGCTCTGCTGCACTTTTTCTGTGTATTTCTGCAAAATTTGGTGACACTATAATTTCAGACCAAAAGGTTTTGCCTGTGTGAAGGTCCCCTGACATCTCACTTCCTGTATAAACTTCTAAAGGAATTTTCTTTCGGGCAGTGCCATCAGTTATTTGCAAAGATTAGCTTTCCTCTTTCTTAGGATAGGTCTTCTAGTTAGGATGTTCATATATTTGCTTATGTTTCACAGTATAGTTCTTGACATTGTACCTTCAAGAACATAAAAATTTCAATGTTCTTTTAAAATTTATTTCTATTGTCCTATTAATTTTGTCCCATTTTTTGTCTGTGTCTTAGCAGATGAATGAACAGGAAAACACTGATTAACCTGAAATTTGTTTATTTGTTGTATCTTGCTACTGTGTATAATTTTATTTTTCTAATAAATTAATAGGTACAGAGAAGGTTTGTTTTTCTTTATTTATGCTTTTTGTTTAATTATTTTACATTGCTAGTGCTTTGTGTCCTTACAACTTCCTGTAACAATACCAGGGAAATTTAATTCCATGAACTTTTTTGAAGCAAGGCATTTATATAATTTATAAAAATGGCCATCTTTACTTGAAAGAAGACGAAAACTCTACAATTCCTGCCTGATTTCTTAAGTTATTTTTACATCTCTCAAAATCAGCTGTAAATTTAATTTCAGTATGTTGGATTTTGGACTCTCTTTAAGGAAACAAAAGGATCAGAACTGGTAGATTAGGTTTGAAAACAAAGATGACGTTTTCAATAAGTTAGTAGGAAATTACCACAAATTTGTTTTGAATTCTTTGTCAAAAGCAAAAACCAACCTTAATGTTTTGGACATTTTTAGGGCACAAAAATAAGATGTGAGATAAATAAATATATAAGGGTAATGCCTTAAGATCAGATATATTTATCCCTTCTGTATAAAAAATCCACTTTCATCAGTTCTTGCTTACTCAGAAGCATTTTGGATGTTTTTGAGTATAGATTAAGCAATTTTATGGCTCTCTTACAATAGCACATGACACACTTTCAAGGACTGCACATACCATGGAATCATGGACCTTAAAGATCACCCAGTTCCAGATCCCTGCCATGGACAGACTGAGGAAGGAGAAGCTTGAGAGCAGTATATAGATTAAACAATCTGCATAGGATGAAAAAATGGGTGTAATTTCTGGTTTTGACTTTGTACTGATTTAAAAAAAATGTCTGTCTTTAAGGAAAACCACTGTATTGCCATGTATTATTTTTACCAAAGCTGGAATGAAAAGTCAATATGTTGAAGGTTTAAATGGAACGAAAAGTTGTGACAATACTGATTAAGAACAAAACTTTCCATCTTAGAATAACTTGCTCTCTGCTGTGAGTTTAACAGAAGCTTTAGTCCTGGTCAGACATTCACCTCCTAAGCCTTATATCAATGGTCAAACTAGAACTTCTGTGATTATTTCCAATTTCCAATGGGCTCCCCCAAAATTTTTATGGTACATTTGAAAGGACATTTCAACTTTTCTAATGGAAAATTCTGGCAAGAATCATTACAATGGGATTTTTACTGGCATTTCCAGGAGGCTGTGGTGATTACTGCAGCAATGGCCAGTGCCTCAGGTTCAGGTTCAGTTAATGTCAGAGGTGATTTTGTGATGATGATCACTAAAGAAGTTGTGGTCTGTGCCTGAAGGAGCCTCTGACATCCAGACCAAAGTCTTGGATTCTTGTTTAAAATATTTGTCTTTCCACTAAACTGTGCCACATGGGTTTTTGGAGGTGGGTGGGCAGCAGGGGAAGAAGAGATGGAAGGAAGGAGGTGAAGTCAGGAGACACACAGACAGTGAGGAGAACAGGATTACAAGACTTGGCAGCAGAGAGGAAGTGAATTGAAAGGAATGGCATTAAGCACGGGTTGATTAATGGCAATGACAACAGAGACAAACAGCTTACAGGCTAAATCCTCCCCTCTGTGCCTGTCACTGGGCTCTGCTGAGCAGTGCAGGGATGGCACTGCCTCTGCCTGGTGGTTCTTTGCCTCCTTTTTCAGCTGAAGTGGTGAGCAGCTGTGGGCAGAGGGGAGAAAGCAACATCCATTCAGCAACAGCTCTTGTGAGTCACCTCACCACAAGAAAGAATTTGAGGTGCTGGAGCTTGTCCAGAGAAGGACAACGGAGCTGGGGAAGGGTCTGGAGAACAAGTCTGATGAGGAACAGCTGAAGGAGCTGGGGGAGCTCAGCCTGGAGAAACAGAAGCTCAGGAATGACCTTATTGCTCTCCACAACTACCTGAAAGGAGGTTGTACCCTGGTGAGAGTCGGCCTCTTCTCCCAGGTAACAAGTGACAGGAGGAAAGGAAATGGTCTCAAGCTGTGCCAAGGGAGGTTCAGGCTGGACATCAGGAAGAGTTTCTTCTCTGAAAGGATGGTCAGACATTGGAATAGGCTGCCCAGGGAAGTGGTGGAGTCACCCTTCCTGGAAGCATTCAAAAAACAAGTGGATATGGCACTTGAGGACATGGTTTAGTGGTGAACATGGTGCTGGGCTGACAGTTCTACTGGATAATCTTAAAGGTTTTTTCCAATCTTAATAATTCTATGACTCTATGATCCTATTCCTTCCTCTACCACACTCATCACCAAATCCAAAGGAGTGGTGCAAGAGGGTGAGCAAAGTCACAGATAGGAAAGATCACACAGGTACTTCCGATGTCCCTCTGATCCAAATCCCTTTCTGGTACACTTATTTTGTCTTAGTTTCTCATTTATGATGCAGTGGCTTGACCAAAAAGAGAAAAAATTGCTCTAAACAAAAGATTGGAGCAGCTGGAGAAGGTCTCTCAGGCTTCCCATCCCAACTACAAGGGGAAAAGGTATCTCTGCCTGCATCAGACATAGATGTGTCCATGATTATATTCATAAATACGTTAGATATTTATAAGTAATTATATTTTATGTAATTCACTATATAATGTAGAGGATAAAAGCTCTACACCTCTAATGTGGTTTTCAAAATTAATATTAATAAATATTTTAGTATATATAAAGATTTTTCTTATTCTTAAAATGCTGCACCCACAATGTATTTCACTGAAGTTTAGCCAGAGTGGGATGCATTTTTCAACCCAAAAAGCGCTTCTACTAATATTGAATCAGGAGCTATTTATCATAAAATAGTCAATATAACTATAACTGTTTATTACATTTGTGGTATTGTGGCTCATAAAAAAATAGTTGAAATCAAGTCAGGATAATGTTTAGAAATGGGATTATTCATTAAAAGGCAATAGAATGTTTAGAATCCCTGGGAATGCTAATTCTGGATCAGAGCTCTCACCAGGACTCCTGTTAAATCACTTTGGCAATGGAAAAGTGAGGTGTCTCCTTGCAACTACTTGTCCACCCACCTTTGGTGCAGAGACACAGACACCTCCAGAGCACATTCTGCTGCATCTTTTTTGTGCTGAAAATCTAAAAATTAGCTTGCAAGGCTACACTAGATGAGGAATCTCATTTTCAGAGAGTTAAACTGAGGTCAGAAAAATCCTGCCCACAAATCAGGAAAATAAAAAACCCAACACCGAAGCCCTCATGTTTTAACTTCTATCTAAAGAAACATTTTATTTAAAGTCAAAGCCATTTGTTCTTAATAAACTTGTCGAGTTTAGGTACCTGGAGTTCAGTTTTCTCAGTTTTTGCTCTGCATTTACCGTGTGTCTGCCACAGTTTACAGAGCTACAAATTTTCATGGCCATTTATGGAAATATGTGGGGATTTATCTTGAGAATAAATAAATGGTTTTGTAAGAAAGAAAGATAAAAGGAACTGTAATATCTGTCAGACCTTATTACCTCCTGGAGTGCCTGGGAGCTGAGAACCATCTCTGCTTGGTTTAGGAGTCTGAGACTTGAACTATTAAAAGGTTTAGTCAAACAGATACATGGAAAAAGGACAGCAGAGCATGATGAATGCTAAAGTAGACCAAATATGCTTCAGTATTGAAAACACTATAAAAATGTAATTATTCTGAAAAGAAAAAAATATAAACATATTTCGGAACATTCTAAATATTTTAAATGTCTATAAATATTCATTATGTATCCATCCCCCATACATATTTAAAACCTGGAGTCTCTGCTTTCATTAAGTGACTGCTACTGGAGATAAAAGTATGCTTAAAAGAAACAGAACAATTATTGTTGGACCAGCTGTAGTGATAAATCACAGCCAGGCAGAGAGATTAGGTTCCAAAAATGGAAATAAATGCACATTCACACTGGAGTTCCAGCAGAGAAGGAAAGCAAGACAGAGAACAGAAGTTTGAAAACCAGTGCTCTGCAGCTAAAGAACTGAAAGCAGATTATTGCAAAATGATGGACAGATTTTACTTCAGGCTGCTCTGGACTTTGACATTTTTGCAAACAGAAAGGGAGGACAACAGTTTAAATTAATTAGTCCTTTAAATTACGACAGCAGCTCAGGACTCCAGGCTATGCACTGTGAATCCCTTTCTTGTGCCATTGTTTTTTTTGCTTTCCTGCCAGCCATTGTCTCTTGTTTGAAAGTTATTTGTTGGCAGAGCCCTTTGTTCTGTGTTAGAAGATAAAACTTCCTAATCCAGAGATGAATTTCTGAGCAGTCATCACTCAACAAACTTTTCACCACTTTTACAATACTGATTAATAGTATTGAATTTGGATGTAGAAAGAAAAAATCCCAGACAGATGCCTGATACAAACAGCAACATGGCTGGGAGAGATGGCTGGAAACCATGGAAATTTGTCTTAAAATCATTGCTCCTCCCAACCTCCTTCTTCTCTGCCAAAGGTTCTACTTTCCAAGAGCTCATTTAGTCTTTCTCATGGTGATTCCTGGCTTGGGTTTTATCCCAGGTGCAGGTTATTTGAGCTGCACATTGTCTGCACCAAATTGTGGTCATAAGATATGTAAAGCGGGTGTAGCAAGACACAGACTCCCCCCAAATAATAATCATCTCTACAGCAAAGAAAAACAGTAGGCAAAAAATAAACTAAGATATTGAATTTAAGGACTTGATCCACTGGGCCTTCTAAAAGAGGCATCCAACAGATGCAGCAGGTGTAGGAGCTTGTGTAGAAGGGCACAAAGAAGGGGCATCTTTGGTCACAGTGACTGGAACTGGTCACTGTGCCTAAAGACTGCAGGAGAGCAAATACTATGTCTGTCTTCAAGAAGGGCAAAAAGGACCCTGGGAACTACAGGCTGGTCAGCCTCACCTCAGTTCTTGGTGAAGGTAGTGGAGTAGTTGATCTTAGAAATCATTTCAGACATATTAATTATAAGAAAATCATCATGAGGAGCCAACATGGAGAAGGAGAAGTTGCACTTGAGCAACATGATAAACTTCTATGGTGAAGTTTATGACTGGCCTGGTAGATGAGGGGAAAACAGTGAACAGATGAGAGGAGAGGAATGGATATTGTTTACCTGGACTTCAGGAAGGCCATTGACACTGTCTCATATAAGATCTTCATAGCAAAGCTGTTGATGCACAGGCTGGATGAGCAGGCAGAGAGGTGGATTGAAAACTGGCTGAATGGACATGACCTGGAGGGTGTTGATCAGTGGAGCAAAGTCCTGTTGGAGGCCAATGGTTAGTGGTGTTGCCCGGGGTCAGTACTGGCTCCAGTCCCATTTAAAGTCTTCACTAATTATCAGGATGATGAGAAAGAGTGTACATTCAGCAAGTTTGCTGATGACACCAAACTGTTGAGTCCTGCAACCATGACAGGACTTGAGGAAATGGCATGAAGCTGAGTCAGGGGAAGTTTAGATATCAGGATATCAGGAAAAGTTTTCTTCCCCAGGGCACTGGAACAGGCTCCCCAGGGCAGTGGTCCAGCACCAAGCCTGACAGAGTTCAAGAAAACTTTGTACAGCACTCTCAGGCACATGGTGGGATTGTTGGGGTGTCCTGTGCAGGGCCAGGAGCTGGACTCGATGATCCTGAGGCTTCCTGTCTAACTCAGCATATTCTATGACTCTCTTTAGTTTCTAGACTTGTTTAATAGTAAATACTTATGGAGAAACACATAAATTCAGTAACCATAAAGTCACATTTCCCTCCCTACTCATGCAGTTTCTTGACATCTGCACCTACGACTGCTTGGCCTGCAATGGAAATGTTTATTTTGGTGAAATTCAGATGTCCAAATTTCCCTTAAATCTGGGTCTCATTGGTTTTTGGAGAAAGGACATTCTGTAAGGCAGGATCATCATGATTTGGAAAGGCTCAAAATGACACAGTGTAGATTTACAACTCACCCACACTTTGGGGATCTCAGTCATTTATGGGACCACTGCGACAACTGAGAAATTTGGGAAGTTCCAGAGAGGTAAATGATTGGGAAAAAACTCAGCTGGAAAAGTAGTGTTAAAACTCTCTTGGCATTTGGATTTCACAGTGACATATTTTATTAAGGCACAGTGAAACGCTGTCAGAGAGAATTAAAAAGAAATGGCAGCTTTCATCAATTCAGTTTCTCTGATTCAGAAGTTATGAGTCAGATGGACTGATGTTTCTTTTCTAGCATCTAATTACCATCATTAATGTTAACAGTGCCAATTAACAAGCAACTTTCTCATCTATCTAATAGATTTTTGCTGCATTTGGAAATACTGTGAAACAAAATCAATCTAGCTTTTAAAACAAAACAAGGGTCATCTGAAACTCAAAGGATTGTCAAGCATATGGTTAATCAGAATATTTGGGGGTTTGTCCTGATCAGATGCTTTATAACACTTGAAAATATTAAAGGCTTATGATAAGCACCTTAAAAGTTGTGGCAAGGTGGATTGGATTCTGAATATTATATTAGGTATGTTAAAGGTCAATAAATAAATATATTAAGAATATTATCAAGTAAATACTACTGTAAGAAAAAGAGGTGTCAAGCAACTTATTAAAGAAGTACAGACTATTGGTTGCTTTGTAGGAAAAAGCACAAAGCAATGTTCTTTGCACATCAAAAAGTAAATTTTCAGCTTCCAAAACAAATGGAAGTAATTCCTGGGAGGTTCATTTTCTCATGCAAAGAATGGCTTGAACTGTACAATGTTAGTAATGCTTGAGTTACTTTTCTATTTTCTTGATATGACAAGTATCCTTCATTTGCCATACTTTAATATCTTTCTCTTCAGAGACTTGCTCCTGACATGGATAATGGAATCCCTGAGAATTACTGTCATGGATAATAGGGTTAAAAAGTGAAATAAGGTGTCTCTCTACACAGTGCTAGAAAATGAATAAGTCTGATTTTCCTTAATGAAAATGTTCATTTTATGCCTTAAAATCGATGCTTGTTGCCAGGTGTGACTCTGATGTCACCACCATGATGGTGAAATGATGAACAGTGGTGGTAACTGAGGCACCTTCTGGGCTGCCAGATGTCCCTGTGATGCTCACCATAGGTCATGTGGGACAGAGGAAAGCTTCTGTGTGAGCAGTGAGGCATTGACAGTGCCTGTCATGGGTCACAGACTTTGGGCAGCTTTGTTTTACATGGCTGAGCTCTAACTGCAATTTTTCTGGCTGGCCAGGTGTCCGTGGCCAGTCTGTCCTTCAAGGGTTTGTCTTGGTGTGGTGCAAGCACAGATTTGCAGAGACAGCAGTAGCAAGGAATTACTGCATGTAGGAAGAGATATTTATACAACTCTGACACAGTTGTTGTAGTGCAGGGAAATACAGGCTTACCATGGCAGCAGAGGCCTTGAGAAGGGAATACACAGGATGTGACACTGAGAAGTACAAATATGGGATGATAAAACATGGGCTTGGCAGTGGAAACCCAAATGGTGACTCAAAGAAATAAATACCTGGGGAGATATGAAGCTGTGTTTAGGGGCAACGAAGTATACAGAGAGTAGTGTCTAACCTGCATCAAAGGCACCACATGTAGTTAATTTGACTGTAACATGGAGCTGTAGAATCACAGAATCATTAAAGTTGGAAAAGTCCTCCAAGATCCTCAAGTCCAACCTATTGAGCAATGAGGAAAGAGAAGAGCAAATGTGTAAAAATGACTGCAGGGGGACACTTGAGAGAGAGAGAACCATCAGTATCCTGATCCTCCCAACAACAGACCCCAGAAGCCCTCCAGACTCAGCATAACAATGGTGCTCATCTATCTGAAGCTGTAAATTTAAAAATTCAGAGGAGCAGTGGAATGATGAGCATAAAACCAGGAGAAAGGCATAGAAACTAAGACCTGGATGTATTGAATTTTTAATTCCATTATTTTTCTTGTTAAGACCTTTTCTGCTGTATTTTTTTCCTCTTTTCCCCACCTTAAAATCATTAGATCTAGACAACAAATGATTCTTGAATTCTGGAATTAGGCTGGTATGATCTCAATTATACTAATAATAAATTCTTAGATTCATATATAATCTGTGTTTCCACTGGCCACAGAAAACATTGGCAATTTCTCTGGAGAAAGGAGGAAAAGGAAGAGGTCTGTCTGTAAGAGAGACAGCCTGTGATTTCTCTTACCTGTAATGGTGCAATGTCATGTTTTTCCTGTCCCAGGCTGAGAATAAATCATGTTTTTATGGTAGTGTGACTTGTTTTGGCAAAGTCCTTGGCTCTCACTGGTTAACAACTTGCTTGATATTATTGCAAGGAGGAAGACCTGAAGAGGAAGAATCACTGATCACATCCACATGAAGGAGACAATAAAGACTCTTTTCTCCACAGACCAGGAAATTTTCTGAGTTCCAGGAGCCTGGTGAGTTCACCAGACACCTGGAAATCATAAAATCATAGAATGATTTGGACTGGAAAGGATGTTTAAAAATCACCTAGTCCACCTCCCTTGCCATGGGCAGGTTCATTTCTCCCCAGATCAGGTTGCTCAGAGCCCCACCTGAACTGACTTTAAACACTTCCAAGGATGCAGCATCCACAACTTCCCTGGGCAACCTGTTTCAGTGCCTCACCACTCTCACTGTAAGAAATTTCTTCCTTGTGTCCAGGTTGAACTTACCTTTTTTCACTTTAAAACCATTGCCTCTTATCCTTTAACTACAAGCCCTGTTAAAAAGTCTCTCTTTGTCTTTCTTATAAACTCCATTTATACACTGAAGAGTCTTGATAAGTCTCCCCAGAGTCTTCTCCTCTCCAGACTGAGCAGCTCAAGTCTTTCAGCCTTTCTTCATAGGAGAGTGTTTGAGCCCTCTGATAATTTTTGTGACCCTTTTCTGGGAGGGTTTCTAACAAGTCCATGTCCTTCCTGTGCTGGGGACACCAGAGCTGGGCACGGGACTCCAGATGGGGTCTCATTAGAGTGGAGTAGAGGGGGAGAACCACCTCCCTTGACCTACTGACCACAATTCTTTTGATACAGTTGGCTTTCTGGGCTGCAAGCACACATTTGTCAGGCTATTTTTTCACACACCAGTATTCCCAAGACCTTCTCCACAGGGTTACTCTCAGTCCATTATCCCTCAGTCTGTACTGATGCTGGGAATTGCCCCAACCCAGGTGCAGGACCTTCCTGTTGGCCTTGTTTGAACTTCATGAGCTTTGCACAGCCCTCCATCCCTTCCCTCAAGCAAATCACCTGCACCAACTGGTGTTTGCAATGCTGTGGCTTGTGGGGTTTGCTCACAACAGACACAAATTTTCAGTCCTATTCTGTTGGTTCCCTGGGGAAACGCATCTGTGTCTCAGAACCCTCTCCTGAGGGTTGGGTCATTTTCAATCTATCCTGATGTGGATCCTCAGGCAGGACCCTGCAATTTACTCTCCAGACCAGCCACTGAGACATGAGATTGTCCTTTACCAAAAGCAGTGGGAAGAAAGTTGGTGTGGAGCTTTCATTGCAGAATGAACAGCAAAGCCCAACTATTTAATAATGTCCTGCAGAGGACAGAACCAATCCTGGACCATCAGTAGAGATGACAACATAAAAATCTACTGCCTTTACTGAATTTTCCCATCCTCAAATATATTTCTGTTGGGTTTTTGGGTATGGTTTAATTTATAAATCTCCTCCCTCTCAGAAGAGCTTGTGCAACCACAGAACTTGGCTCCTTCTAATGATCTACGGCTGCACCTTGTGAAAATATGTTTTCAATTTGGCTCCTGAAACATGGATCAAGTGATACTGCCTGCACAAATATCCTTTGCTGTCAGACATTTTTGTCCTCTGGAGATTGGAACACCTGCACAACCACTCAGAGAAAAAAAATAAAATAAATAAAGCTTTGTAGTGGTGTTTCCTTTTGCTTTCTATTTTTCACTAGAGTTTCATTTAGTAATTAGTCGAGGCAGCCATGAAATGCTTTTATAAATTGGCATTACATATTAACTTGTACATGCAAGGCCAAATTCGCAGCTGGTGATTTATAGCTTCTGGATGTCTGGCCTTGAGCAGTGCCTTGTTAAAAGGCTCTTGTCACCTCTTTCTAGACCACAGGGTTTGGACTGCGACCCTTTGACACAAGGCAGACTGGCAGCATGTCTCTTTTGTGTTGAACCAAAAACCCAGGTCAGAAACAGAAACCAGGAATGTTGAGAAATACTATAAGAATTGCAAGTGATATTTGGAAATTCTCACTTCCTTCCCCCCCCCAGAATTAAACCTTAGGGCAATGATATGTAAATTCCTGATATGTAGGTTGGCACTAGTGCACTACTCAGCTGTCAGACTGGGGCTGCTTTTCCATTTCTCCAAGAAAGAAATATTAAAATGGGTGAAAAGAAGGGATTATAAAACGTGATAGATCAAAAGCCATTACAATGAGAAAATACTGGCTTGTTCTCCCAGAGAATTCACTATTTTGCTGAAGTTTTATATATTGATCTGCTGTACGTGTATCCACATATTTACACAGAGACACAACGTTAATGTATTATATATAATGGAATATGATATATAATTATATATGTTAAATAGTGTGTTGTCGTGGGTTTAACAGCCCCCCTGGGCTGAAATAGTCAAGGTCCAGGTGGATTTCCAGAGCAAAGCCAATCAAAAGTTTTAGTAATGCCTCTGCTAATGACATATTTAAGAAAAGAGAGGAGAAGGTGATTGGGCAGAA
>VYXB01002421.1:24094-36962 GCA_013397135.1 Pachyramphus minor
TGCTAATGACATATTTAAGAAAACAGAGGAGAAGGTGATTGGGCAGAAGAAATTAAGCAGCCCTCTGAGGAGGGAGGCAGCAGGACCCCAAAGTGGGGTCCAGGCCCCCTCTCCCCACGCCCTGGGCCAGGGGCAGGCATGGCACTGAAGTCTCCCTGTCCAGGACATGTAACAGAGTGGAGAAAAAAAAACCTCCAGAGAGAAGCTGCCCTGCCTGAAACATGCTGCAGAAGGATTGCAGCTCAGTGGAGAGTAGAAGAGGACTTCAGGTAACCAGCAGCTCCAAGGTCAGACTAGCAGGAGAGAGCAGAGAGGTGCAGGGGGAAACTTTATCTTCCTGGACTGATACAAGGGGGAGAAATGTTTTTGTAAATACCTAACATTTTCTTTATAAGATAGACAAGCTTTATTAGAATTGTAGTGTATATTATTCTTTAGTCTTTATTTTGCTAGTAATAAATCTTAATATTATTCTCCCATCTCAAGCCACTCTTTTGTCTGTATAAAACCTCTCTCAACTTGCAGCAATTGTGTGTGAGGAGAGTTTGAAAAAAATTGGTCCCAAGGCAAACCCATGACATGTGTGTATATATCAGAGAATCAGAGAATGGTTTAGGGTGGAAGGGACCTTAAAAATCATCTAGTTCCAACCTCCCTCCACAGGCAGGGACGTCACCCTCTGGATCAGGTTGCTCAGGGGCCCATCCAACCTGGACTTGCACAACTCCAGGCACGGGGCATCCACAGCTTCTTTTGTCAGAAATAAAACCTTTGCTATAGGCAGTATTGTGTGCACATTAAAGGCTTTAAGTTCTCAAGACATTAATGTTTTTATTGTTTTTTTTTTTTCCACACCTGGAAGTTCCCTGTGGCAAAGCAGATTTAGGTGGTTTCCATCTTTCCCTGCTCCCAGTCATTTGTTCCTGTGCAGGACTATGTTTTAGTAACTCATTACTTATGTCAATGCAGGTATAAAACAAGTGAGTGAAATACGATGGATATAAAAATAAAACACTGCTGAATTTTAGGGAATAAGTGGGTGGGTGTTTTCTTTGATTTCCCTCCCTTGCAGATGTTCAGTTAAATCAATTTACAACATGGCTCGACAAAGAAATGGGAATTAATCTGCTGCCTGCAGTCTGAAGGCACAAGGATTTCTTCCTTGTGGGGATGGTGAGGCCCTGGCACAGTTTACCCAGAGAAGCTGTGGCTGCTCCATCCCTGGAAGTGTCCCAGGCCAGGTTGGATGGGCTTTGGAGCAACCTGGGCTAGTGGAAGATGTCCCTGCCCATGGTAGAAAGGATGGAATGAGATGATCTTTAAGGTCCTTTCCAACCCAAGCAATTCTATGATTCTGTGATTCTCTCTTATCTAGAGACACAGGTGGGTTTTTTTCAGACCTTGTTCCCATCTCCTTTCTACTCTGCTTTTCTTTTTGGACCAAAGCAATGGTTTAGTCCCAGCATCAGGAAGATCTACCCCAATAACCTTGGCCATTCTAATTCAGCAGTAATGCTCTGTTCTTGTTGGAATGAGGATCTGCAGCCTTCATATCTTTACTAAATCTGCTTTGCTTGATTTGATTATGTCTATCTGAGTTCTCATTTCTTCTTGCAACGGCATAAAATTATTCCTCAGCTCCCATTCAAGCTGTGGCATGACATTCCTGACTGCCTGAAAACACTCTCCTGGAAGCAGTTACACTTCTGCAGAACTAATAGAAAAATCAACATCACAATGAAACTGTTGATATTGAAAAATAATACAAGAAATACTGAGTGAGATCCTCCTGAAGAATCTTGTCCTTAAACACCCCATCCCTGAAGATGACCAGTTGCAGATGGTGGGGCAGGAATATAAAGGAGAGGTCAGTCAAGTTATTTCCCCATAACAGTCTCCCAGTCTCTATTGACTTGTGGTTCTTAAACTATCTGAGCAGAGGCCCCGTGAGGATTGTGGTGGATTTATTTTTCTAAGATTAGAATCGTTGGATTAATTCATAGAATCATCAAGGTTGGAAAAGACCTCCAAGGTCATCAAGTCCAACTTTTTTATTAATTTGTCCTGTTCCCTGAGGTTGGACATAAAAGATGGTAGAAAGGACATTCAGCTGTGTACACAGTGGAAGGCCTCACGTGATGGAAGGTGACTGAAGCAAAATTGAAGTTTGAATTTTTGTTTTCTCTGAGTTTTTCTCTATCTTCACCACATGCCATTCACTTTCTCAGGGAACAGCCAATTCCCTTTCAAAGGCAGGGCTTAACTGTCACAGAGGCATCACCCTGCCTGTTCTGAGTGCTCAGGCTAACCTAGAGCAGAGACACAGGATTTCAGGGTGAAGGTGGGGGGAAGGTTAGCCTTTTATCCTCATTAAACCTCCCCCAGACCTCTAGGTCTGACATGAAACCCCATTAAGGGACACATTACACACGACAAACCAGGCAAACAGCAACCCTGCACCCTTCTGCAGGGAGGTGTCCTTGAGGAAGGTCGTGGGAGACACTCCTTTAAAGCTGTGATGTTTGTGCTCAAGCAGCACCAGGCGCTGGCTGCTCCAGCAGCCAAGGAGAGCTGCACCCGTTCTGCTCCTCCCTGAAGTCCCCAGTGGTGAAGAACATTTTGTTGTCACCACGAATAAACACAGAGGATGTGTTCCTTTTAAACAGCAAAGGCTGCCTCAAGTACAAGAGATCAAACCCAGCTTCTTCAGCTCATGACTGGATACAGACTGATAAGCGTGAATAGGAAGGAGAAATACTGTGATTTGCAGCACATTTCTCATTCCCTTTCCCCCATAGCTCAGAGATATATTTAAAAACAAGAAAACTTTGTGTGTGTGTGTGTGTGCTGTTGTTGTCTTTAATTACACTGATTCCCCAGGGCTGCTGTTTTACTGCAAAATAATCCCGCTTTGACAATGGAAAACTTGAGAGACTGGTGGAACAGATTGCAAACCATTTCCATGCCTGGTTTAACTGCTTGACTGCCAGCCTGTGTAAGTAATTTTCAGGAGGAATTTACTTATACAGCTCTGTCTAATTTTACCTTCCTATTGGGCTACAACGACAACAAAGAAAACATCTTGGGTGTTGTTGCTCTGCACAGGTAGAGATGAGACACAGGGAGATGGGAAGTGACTGTGGAGATGCTGGTTCTGGCACTCCCCAAGGGGAAAAAAAAAGTGGGAAAAGATAGGAATTTGAATGAAATAATGCTAATGAAAGTCCAAAACAATGGGGTTTAATAATTTCTCACGTATCATCACTGACAGAAGGAGCTGGTAGTAGAAGAATGTCAGTTCTAAAAACCAAGTTTTATGCAAATCTCTTGAATTTAGGTTGATTGCACTGAACTTTGGCCAGGTAAGATAGCTGGTCTAACTTAAACCTTAATTTAGCCCTCAGCAGCACCTCACTGAAGGCTGAGAAAGTTGCCACAAGACAAATGATGTGCTTACTGCTGATGCTCTGCTCCACAAGTGACCGTCTCTTCTCTCCCCACTGACACTTTGTGGGGGTTCAGTTGCCCAAACACTTCATATAAATTGTGTTTGCCCTGCCAAAGTGAAGGGAGATGGAACTTTCCATAGGTGTCTATGTCCATCTTGTGCACCTGGGTAGGGAGAGTGAATTTGGCAGCAGCAGCCTGGTCTGCACCTGGAGGAGCTCCAAGCTTCATCTTCAGAAATTGTGTCTGATCATTGATTTTGGAGTGAAAGATGAGCAACGTGTCTACATGGTGACGTGGTGATGATGAAAAGTGATTCTGGCTGCAGTGGCTACATCAAGAAACTCAGTGTATTCAGTGCATTCCCGTGGGAAGTATCCACACTCCAGATAACCTCACCCAATATTATAGTAACTCAATCAAGATAACAGTGAAATGCAGCTATTGCTTTTGAGAAGGAAGATAAAGTTCCTCATGGGCTTGTGATCTCTCAGAACTTCTACTCTCACAGTCCTTTTCTTCATCCTTCTTTTCTCCTCTCGTGGGCAGCAAACGTGAACTCAGGGAAGACAAGAAAATCTGGCTGCTGTGCTGTGTGAATGATGTGATGTTTATGCAGATTTAGTTTGGTTTCTGAATAAAAGAAGCTTTTCTCACTCCATTCTAATTTCCTCAGCATCACACCACCTCTGTGGACCTTTATGAAGGGTGGCAGAGTGCTGGTCTCTAAGCAGACATCACTGAAACCTGAAATAATGGTTTCCCTGGTAGGAAGGAAAGTAAATTTTGAACCCCTCAGGCTTTTGAGTCCTTTATCAACTTGTTTTAAACTCCCCAGCATGCAAAATGTGAGCACATGAAGCAGGAAGAACAATAATTTCTAGCATAAAATTGCTCAGAGAAACAGGGTTAAAATGAACAGGGCAATGCTTGAGTGTGCAAGCAAAGATGGTGGCAAGGGAAATTTCTGCCTTCTGACACCTTCTGACACCAGCCCCAAACAACCCTTTTATGAGTTGTAAACACTCTCCAGCTTCAACAATTCTCAATCTGGATTTATGTTTTTTTCATCCTGCCTTGTACCCAGAACTAGGAAAGAATAAATGCACATGTCCCTTTGCTGGGTTCTTCCCCAGTGCAAAGGCACTTTCTGTGTGAATTTCATTCTGATTTTCTTTACCCAGCACTTTCTTTTTTTCTTCAATGGCTTCCTTAGTATTCACAGCTTTTTCAGGATTGTTACTGGCTTTTAAAAAGTCCTTATCATGAGAAGATGCCACTGGACATCCACATGAAACCGTCCTTGACTCGTGGTTTTAGAGACGAAAGAGGGTAGATTTAGATTAGATATTGGATAGAAATTCTTTATCATAGGGGTGGGGAGGCCCTGGCAGAGGTTGTTCAGAGAAGCTGTGGCTGCCCCATCCCTGGAAGTGTCCAAGGCCAGGTTGGATGGGGCTTGGAGCAACCTGGGCTAGTGGAAGGTGTCCCTGCCCACCGCAGGGGGTTGGAACAAGATCATTTTTGAAGTCACTTCCAACCCAAAACACTCTATTATATGATTCATTAACTATTCATAACCATTCAATTCATAACTATTATATGATTCATTAATGTATTATTCATAATTCATATTATATCATTCAGTTTCCAGAGACTGAACATATCATATAAGCAGGGCTGATGTCAGGGCTGGTTTAAGAGTGTGGCAAACTTCTTCCTAAGTGTTCTATCTCAGAACTTTTTATTTTTAAGAAGTGTGTATGTTTATATGGGTGTGTATTAGGTATGAATCAGTTTGATCTGGACACTTCAAGAGTGTCCCTAACTGTTAGAGAAATTAGGTTTTTAAAGGGCAAGATTCAGCTTGTTTGCAATATAGACCACAGAAATAAGATATATATGAATATATATATCTTATATATAAATAAGATGGAGCTTGAAGTGGGTTCAAAAGGGGTTATATGACACATGACTTTAGGTCTTGGCGACTGAGGATGTCCCTTTCAAGTTGTCCAAAGATGAAATATCAGAAGGCTGTGTCTGGATCCTATAGGAATGAGTTGAACAGTGAACACACACATATCCTTGGGAAAACCCGGAACTCCCAGAGCAATAGAAAAGATCATCAATTTATATGTTTTATTACATCCTTGGCTGCAAGATTCAGGTAAAGTACCACAATTCTCTTAGCTTGCACACACAAAGCTTCAGAAGGCTACTCCCTCAACTTCTTACTTTAAAAACTTGCAAGAAACTATAAATGAAGATGACAAAATCTCTCCCTCAAAGGATTATATATTTCTCGTTAAACTTTAACTTCATTTAAAATCCATCCTTGATCCTCTTAAAGTATTTGCGTAAGTGAACGAGGGCTGTAAAACACGACTGAAGCTTTGCTCCTTGGGGAAGCAGCTTGACCAATTTACATATTTATTAAATATTTTATATTTCACCAGATTGTATGCACTTCAAAATGTCACTTCTTATTTTCGGTCTGAGCACTGCGTAACAGTAATGGCTATTTCCAGTCCCAAGACAGAGAAAAAACATAATCTGCATCTCCTGATTTGACCACTTCTCAAGGATTTAAGTTTTGCATTTCTGTGTTTTACTCTGTTCTGCAAAATTTTAACTTTTAGTTTTATGAGGGTTTGCTAGTTCTGTGTAAATGAATCTCCTGTGGGGCTACATGACCAGCCTCTCGTTTTTCCTCTGGAATGAGATTCAGCTTTCTAAGCATCCAAGCTGAACTTCTGAACTTGTTTGATGGTTATTTTAGCTTTAAAGAAAATAAACACAAAGCTGTTGCAAACCAGAAATTCATATGAAGAAGTGCTTTCCCTAGCGGTACAAGGATCTATCAAAGCAGTATTAATATTTCTGGTGTAATTCCTCCCCTCCCTCACCCTCCCAGTTCAGCTCTCAGCATCTGCAGCAGAGACTTTTCCCTTTGTTAATAATGTACAAGACCAGGGCACGCATGAGATAACATAACTAGGGCTTCCTACGAGCAGCCTGGAGTCTGAATGGATTAAGATTCCAAAAGGATGCACAAGATAGGAGCACATGCCCAGTTTTGCTGCTGGATTCCTAAGTGCTATGGAAGAAAGTTCTTTCCTCTGCATTACCCTCTTTCTAATGCAACCAGGTTCCTTCACAGAGAGCTTTGAGGTGCAGCTGCTGCGAAAAGAACATGAAAACAACTTTATTTAAATGCCAGGAGGAATTTCTGTGATGGTCTTTTCTGATCCCCTCTATAACATGTGACTGTCCTGGACTCAAACCTGATTCACAGAATTGAGTTGGAAGAGACCTTCAAGCCCATCGAGTTCTGACCCCCCTGCCATGGGCAGAGACACCTTCCACTAGACCAGGTTGCTCAGAGACCCATCCAACCTGGCTTTGAACACTTCTAGGCCTGAGACAGCCAGAGATTATCTGGGAAACCTTTTCCAGTGCCTCACCACCTTCACAATAAAGAATTTCTTCCTAATATCTATTATAAATCTACTCTTTTTCAGTTTAAAACCATAACCCCTCGTCTTACCAATCCATGCCCTTGTCCCCAGTCCCTCTCCAGCTCTCTTGGAGCACCTTTAGACCCTGGAAGGGGCTCAAAGGTTTCCCTGGAGCCTTCTCTTCTCCAGACTGGACTGCCCAAGCTCTCAACCTCCATAGCAGAGCGGCTCCATCCCTTTGATAAACTCACTGTCTCTCCTCTGGACTCCAACAGGTTCTCTCTTGTGTTGGTGGTCCCAGAACTGGATGAAGTATATAAGTTTTGCCTGCAGCAGGATACACCCTTTAGGGAACAGAAAACAAAAAAAACCCAACAACATTCTAACAAACAGATTTATAGATGAAAATATCTAACAGTGATATTTTCTCAGTGACCAATTATTTTAAGGTCACATTGGCCTTGTCTACATTTTCAGGCACTGAGTTGCTGCATTACAGTTTCTGCAGAACACAGTATTACTGTTATAACTTTTGCCACCATTTGAATTTTTGCTTGGCCCTGTTATGCCTTTTCTTGACCTTTTCTTGATAAAATAATGAGACTAAGCTGCTCATTAAAATCTTTTGGTTTTAAATAGAATAGAATATTTCAGGTGCTCCAACAGGGCAACATCCTTGAAGCTGAAGTATTAGTGAGTAGAAAAGATTTTCAAGGTAGAAAGTCATAGATTATAGAACTTTTCTAACCCTAAGAAAACCTCTTTGAGCAGTCCAGGAACCCTTTGCCCTTTCAAAAATATACTTGTGTTTGGAGAGGGGGTAGAAATTCTGAACATGTCTGAGTTGTTGGGTGAAATAAACTTCATTTTGAAATATCCCTCTTTGAAGGAAAAGCCAGGCAAAGGGTTAGACCCCGTTACTGTTTCCTCAGCCCGGGTGAGGTGGGGACAAATCTTTTTCAGAGTCATATCTTCCCTGGGGAGAGTCCACATTATTCATCCTTTCCTCTTCATAGGTCCTCTGACAGCCTTATCAGTAAGAATTTCTTCCAGGTCACTGCACAATGAGCATGAAAGGCAGTCTTTAAGACTCTGCTGGAAACACACCGCGCTAAAAATAGTCTTGCATTATAATTGCAAGATATGAACTATCTGCTGAGCAACAATTGCTCCATCTGATCTGTGCCATGTTGACTTCTGAATTTCCCACTGTCTTATTAAGATGTTAAATGGAATGTCATGTGGGAGTTAGGTATGGATGTGAAAAAATTCCCGTGGGCTGATGACAATGGTCCATTTTTCCCAGGAGTGTGTCTGTGACAGAGGCAGTGGCAGAGGCTGTTTCAACACATATTGCCTATTAAGCTCTATTTTTTTTCTTGCATTATAACCTCACATTAAATTGATGGTATTTCTTTTCCATAGATTTATAATCTTGTTATTACCTGCCTTTAACTGCAGATGCTGCATGACTTTGACTGGAGCTGATGTGGGTCTTTTAATATGAGAGCAAGTCAGGTGTGGATCTACACCCACAGCTTCTTTCAGTGAGAGAAGTAAATTATTTCCTATCTGGGTAGAACCAGTCACTCTCTCACAGCATCAGAGCAAGTAAAAGGAAAGAGGATTTCAGATGTTCCTTTCCACCATCCCTTAATTTCCTTCAAGCTGTTGCTCTTCAGATGGTGCCTAAAAGGCAAAGGGCAGGGCAAAAATTTGGACCCCTTTTAAGGGCTGAAAGAGCAATTTTTGTAACAAGGAGCCATGCAGGCACTCTAAGGACCTTGTGAGTATTTATGATTAGTTTGCTAATCTAACCCCCTATCTGGGTTTTCAAGTCAGTACAGAGAGAAGCACAGTTAAGAGGGGATATTGGCAAAGATCTTCTCCTAAGCAGCACCCCTGTGGGCAGGCTTAGAGGAAAACTGGTGCCTTCTAGTTTGGAGGAGAGACCGTCACTGTTACAAGGGTAAATTAAGGTGTAATTGTGTCCTGCACCCTCCAAATACATCAGGAAGTTCTACCATTAATTTTCACTGGTTTGCTTGAGGGTTGTAGTTGGTTTTAGTTTTTTTTCCTTTGTTTTTGTTTTTTTTTGGTGTTTTGTTGTTGTTTTTGGTGTTTTGTTGTTTTTGTTTTTTTTATTTGTTTGTTTGTGCTGGTTTTGTTTGGTTGTTTTGGTTTTGTTTGGTTTTATTTTGTTTTTTTTTTGCTTGGTTTTGGTTTTGTTTTGTTTGGTTTATTGTGTTTGCTTTTTTTTGCCTGTGTGTCTGTGACAGTTCCAAAAGTGTGTCTCTTCTTTGCCAGCAAATCTGCTCTTTGCTGACACCAGACTTAGTAATCCTTACCACAAAATCACCTAATCATGGGATGGTTTGGGTTGGCAGGCACCTTAAAGATCATCCCATTCCAATCCCTCAGCATGGGCAGGGATGATCACATTGATCAAGACCCCATCCAAACCAGTCCTTCATTGTTTTAGTGCTGGCAGAAGCATGGGCAGGTGTGGATAAATGGAAATTATGGATTCATGGGCTCCCCTCTCTGACAGAGTGAACAGGCTCAGTCTGTGAGCTCAGGACCAGGCCCCACTGCCAGAAGCATAGATTGAGTCAGTGAAAAGAGCACTGTTGTCATGTGAGAGGAGTTTTTCTCACTGTTAGCAGAAGTAGAAACAGCAGTTTTCTTTAATTGGTGAGAATGAAAAAAGCACAGAGTCTCTCAGTGAGCTGGGTGCTGGCTCTGGACAACCATTCACCCTTTGGCTCTGATGGATATTTTTGTGGTTCTCCATATAGGACCCTCAGTGCATTTTGCTCACAAGATCCTTATAAGGTCAGGTTCTACCAACCCTTACTTAGGAAGCTTTAATGATCTGTCTGAAAATCAGCATTTATTGAGTCCCATTAGGATGTTTCAGATGTCTCTGCAGGGCTGGCAGGTAGAACATGGGATGTAAAGGAGAAAAGTCTTTCTGGAGCACCGATAGGAGAAGAGTCAGGAAAGACAACCCTGAGCACTTCCAGTGGCTCCAGAGAGCTGTGCACAGGTATATAAATTATAGAATCATTAATGTTGGAAAAGAGTTCCAGGATCATTGAGCCCAATGGTTAATCCAGAACTGTCAGGTCCACCACTAAATCATGTCCCTGAACACCACATCTACACCTTTCTTGAACACTTCTAGGGATGGTGATTCCACCACTGCCCTGGGGACCCTGTTCCAATGCCTGTCCACCCTTCCAGTGAAGAAACTTTTACTAATATCTAATCTAAACCTCCCCTTGTGCAAATTGAGTCTCTTTCCTCTAATCCTATCTCTTGTTATGGGAACAAAGACCAACCCCCACCAGTCTACAACCTCCTTTAGGGTAATTTAGTAATAGTGGTTGTAATTGTAGCCAGGAGAGAAGAAAATCAGTCCAGCAGTAATATTGTACCATGTTATACACATATGGTGGGATTCACTTCAAAATGAGGGTACAAGAACTTTATTCCTGCCACCTGCTCCTTCTTTAAAATAAGTAAAAGGTTTTGTGAATTGACCCAGAAGTTGCTGTTGGAATCAAAGACTCAGTACCACTGAGTGGCTGATGGACCCAATGTGCTGCCTTTACTGGAAATACCATAAAAGTTTGCAACGTTGGGAGTGATAAAGTGATCTTGTTCAGTCCTGCAGCCCTACACAGAGCAAGTACTTAAAGTTGTGGCTGTGATTCACGACTCCCTCTTCATTTACAACAGCACAAACGTAACTCAGGTTTTAGATTTTACATGGCTGGCATTGAAACTGTTCTGACTGGCAGTGACCACAGGCTTTAAAAACAGAAAAAGCCAAAAAAAAACCCCCAAACCCCCACAGAACTACAATATGTCAACACTAAATGAAATTCTAATCCTGATTTAGGAGAGCATTTGTATACTTGTGTGACAACAACCATGCCAAAATGCCTAAAGGTGTGCCCATGCTTTTTGCATCTACTGGAGGAAGAGCTTAATTAGGGCCTATTAAATTAAATTAAAAACTGTGAAAGCATGATCAGCATCAGTTACATAAACTATCTTCTCTGTTCTTAGAAGCTTTATTCTACTTGGGTTTTCCCTGCAGACAGCAGATTTGTCAGATTCTTTTCCTGACTGAGAGGTGTAATTAAACCTGGCCATGTCTCCAGCAGAACAATGACACTTTTTTAGGATGTTCATTCCCTGATAGTGGAAGATACACACTCCCTGCAGGTTCCTCAGGTATTTCTGTATAAATAATACAAGGAGAGGTTGTATCTCCTCTGGCCCTGGGGAGCACATGAACTAAAGGTCTGTGTGTGACTTGGTTTGTCTTCTCACCTGACTGAAAGTCAAGGCTTTGATGAAGAGATCCTTGTCTTCTGTGTGAGAGGCCTCTTCAAACACAAGCACCACAGAGTCAGAGGATATAAATGGCATGAACTATTTACCTAAACTGCATGAACTGTTTATCCATCTTCTTCAGTGCCTTGATGAGCAAAAGAAACCTGTGAATATTAGAGGGGAAAATGTTCTTGTCTTAATAGCATCTGTTGTTATATGGAGTTGTATTGAGATGCCTCAGGCTAAGTCAGATTGCCTTCCTAAGCAACTCCTCACCAGATAAACCCTTTTACCTGCTTTATTTTTCCTTTCTTTCACACAATAGTGTAGAGCTCAACAAAATGAGGTGGGAAAGCTGATCCTGCTACAGCTAAATTTGGGGCAATTGATTTTTCTAGAAGTCTCTTTCAAGTAATCATAATAATATTGAGAAATACTCTCCCTGTTCTTGCTGAAAGTGTTTTAAGGTACCAGTGTAAATTATTTCTGTGTATCTGTATCCTTGTAGCTGGACTAAACCCAAATTTGCATCCCAGTTACATTGCAAGTACTGGAAAATGGAAAGGAGATGATGTGAAGATGTAAGTGCTCAGGAAAGGTGCTTGCAGGGCTTTTATATGTATGTCTTGAAAAATGGCCTCAAATACCCTCAGAGGGATTAATCTGTCTGCTCTTCTCAGTTTCTTTACTAAATGCTCTGTGGCACACTTAATTAAATCTGGTGGTAAAATATCCTCCACTGGGATGTCTGACATGCCTGAAGTTAACCCTGTGTTGGAGGGTTTCCTTTGCTCATGAACCTGTTACAAATTCACAGTGTTCTGAGTTTTTCTGTGAGAGGTGCAGGAGCTCAGTATTTCTTTTCATGTGGCTCCTGGCATTTAGAGGCACATAGAAAACACCCTAAAAAATTAAACAGAAACGACCCCAAAGCAAAATACACCCATAGCAACATCATTAGACCATATACTTCATTCATCAGTTGAGTCTGGGATTGTTTCTGCCAGAACATCCCCTGGTGCTCTGTCCAGATCAGTTTTAAATGCTTTAAGTGGTGATGTATTTGCTGCTTCCATGGGCCATCATCACTCAGGCTGATAGATCAGTCTAATAGTGCCTAATTCCTGTCAGCATAAGCTCTGTTCTCAGTTTTTCAGCCTTATCTCTGCTGGAAAAAAAAAAAAAAAAGAAGTTCTTATCCTTTTGCCTTGCTTGTGGTTGACAGAAAGTTAATTAGAGCCAGAAAAAACCTTCTTCCCCAGGAAGTTCAACCAGAAATGGTTTTGAATGAGGAATCAGTCCAGAGAGTACTTTCAACACTCTCCACACTGGCAAAAGTGCTGAAGTTTCTGATACACATATTTTTGAAGGAAAGCTTCCCTTTCAATATTAAAATGGGCATGAAATTACATGTAACATCTTGAGTCCCCCGGGAAAGCAGGAGTCTGTGGAATCAGTCTTCACAGAGCAGCGTGGCCAAGGCTCAAGTTATTTCATCTGCCTCTTCCACTTGCTGAATTGCATTTTTAAACTGTAGCTTCAACTCTAACCGGTTTGGTTGTGAGCATGATGCTGACACTGCATGTGAGGAGCTCAACATGACCCAGCAATGT
>VYXB01002425.1:0-219227 GCA_013397135.1 Pachyramphus minor
AGATCTCCCTGGAGCCTTCCCTTGCTCACATTGCTCATATTTGGACAGCCTGAGGTGTGCCAAGGCAGACTGCAAGCAGCAGATAAGGAAAGGCCCTCCAGGAATATTGAACTAATCCTGGTGGCTTTGTTCCTGCCTTCACCATGGTTCTTTCTATCTCCAAGGAGAAATGCAAGGAGCCAGCAATAATGTAGGAGACAGGAAAGTGGATCCTGAGAGAGGAGCTGGTGTTTGGGATTATGCTCTGTCCAAGGAGGCCACTGCAACACAGACCTGGGGGACAGTGCCTGAGCCCCCCTGCAATCAGCACAGCCAAAATGCTGCAGGAGAAAAGACTGAGCTCAGAGGGGGTAAGAAAGAAAGGAACAACAGAAGACCAGCAAAAATATTGATTTTGGTTTTCATGTTGTGATAAGTAATAGAGGTGAAACCTCAAACAGAACAGTTTTAGTCTCTCTTACTCATTGCATCCTACTCAAGGCATTTGCAGAAAGTGAAACTGAGGCACAGCCACTGGACAACAGCTGATCAACCTGAGCCAGCCAGGGACAAAAGGAGGACATGAACCAGGTCTCCTGGTTCCCAGATGTCATGTTTGGGCCACTAAGATGGTCTATCCTTCAATGCACAAGGAACAAGGGGTCTTTGCAGCCTCTTTACAATCCCATCACTCTGGTAGTGACAGGGGGAGAGTTTTGACTTACAGCATTCCATGCCCCACTGTGGAACCAGCAAAATCTCCATGTCCTAATAATTACCCTCCCAGTAATCATGATTCCTAAAGGGACAGATACTTTGGGCAGATACTTTGGGCTGTTTCTCTCCTGCAACATTTCTTCTTTCTTATTAGTTGAAAATGGCTGAAGGGGAGAGTTAACTCTGAGGATTTGTAGGCATTAATTTTTCATCTAATTATTAATATGCTTGCAGCAGGTGTTGCATATTTTCTATTTTAGTGGTCTCAGAGAATGGCAAAGGATATAAGAGCCACTTATCTTCATTTAAACCTCTGCCTGACAGGTGGAGTGGGAGTAGAGAAGGGGTTGAACATAAGTGCAGTATATTTGTAATGTTGTTTCCTTCTAATTCTGTGCTTGTGAAGACTTTATCTCATTACAGTCTTATTTGACTTCATTTCTTTCTCTCTTACCTCCATCTTGCCTTGCTTATTCTTACTTTTTTTCCCTTTGCCTAAAAGCAGCTAAAATAAATATCTTCAGTATATGTATATAATATTTATTTAGCAAACATATTTTTATATATTATCTCCTTAGTAACTACTTTCTGTTTCAGGAAAGCTTCCATTCAAGCCCTTGCAGAGCAGAAGCTGTGTAGTTTGAGCACCCAAGGCAGTCACCAAGGAGAACTGTGAGCAGACCCATGGTATGAATTGGGCTCTGAAGCCACTGATAAACGTTTAGCAAAAAAATGAATTAATTATTTACAGGTCATGGCTGGACAACAGTGGGAAAATTCATGTGGTCAGTTTGAGTAACTTAACTTGCAATGCATAATTGTACTTATTCCAATCAAATGTCCTAAACTCTGAGGTCAGTTTTATCTGCCAATTCTTGGTGATCAAGAGCTGAACCTGGGGCAGTTGTATTAAGCCAAGGAAGGTTTAGGTTGGGTATTAGGAAAAATTTCTACATCACAGTGGTTGTCCAGTACTGGAACAGACAGTCCAGCGCAATGGTGGACTCACTATTCCTGGTGGTATTTAAAAGATGTGTGGATGTGACACTTGGGGACATGGTTTACTGGTGGACTGGGTTAACAGTTAGAGGACCTTAGAGCTCTTTTCTAACCTAAATGATTCTGTGACTCTAATTTAGACCCCGTGCTTAGACTGACCCTAAACACCAGCTGAAACAATCCCTAGTTTCACCCTAATGTAAATGCTTCTTGGGGATTTTCTAAATATGCAGGTGGGTCTTAACCCTGTATTGACGCCCAGGATTGATGTTTGTAGGAAGGCTTTACCAAATCTCATGCACCTTGAATTCCTCAGACTGTGTTTCCCTCTGGGAAGCTGTTCCTTGGCCCTTTGGGTCTCCTTTAGAATGGACACACTGAATTAAACCTGCCACAATATTCACTAGAGCACATTCCTGACAGTAGTGTGACCCTTTTCTTTTACCTAGCACTAAACAAACTGCTAATTATGCAAATTACAGCCTCCCTATTCATTTTGCCTTCATTTCCCACTGTATGCACTGTATCTAAACATCTGTGCTCTGGGGATATCTGACAGATCTCGGCACTGGGCTTTGCATAACAGGTGAAGCCCTGAAGTAGGTCAGCATGGATCAGTGAGTCGAGCTTCTGTATCTCTGGCAAATCCTTCAAAAATCTTGCTTTGTGTCCATAAAGTTTGTGTATATTTAGTATCTACTTAAAAACGTTAGTTCTCCTGGAGTAGGGTGGAGATTAATGCCTTTAAAGACAGCCAGAGCAGCTGCTGGATATGCTGTGTTAAGAGTACCACCAAGAGGCCAGTAAGGAGATGGCTGAGGAGGTTTAATTGCATTTCACCGAGAGCAGAGAAGCCCCCTTAGCAGGAAAGGTGAAGGTTGGAAAAGGAAAACTGGGAAGTAGATTTTTTAATAACCAGCTGAGCCCCTCTCTGGCATTATTTTGTGGTAGCAGGACTGAAGAATGGCCAGGGGCTGGGGACATGGCTGCTCTATAAATAGTGATGCACGAATAGCAATGCAGAGAGCACTGAGAAATGCTTCAGCACACACCCTGCACTCCAGGGCTTGGTTGCTGCTGTGGCAGCACAAGGGATACAATCTGGATATCCCCATCCCTAAAAGGCTCAGGTCTCCTGTCACATCATCAGCAGACAGCACTCTCTTGCAGGGTGATCAGGTGAAATGCTGTGTTGCATCATTGTACAGGGCAGCCACACCTATCCCAATAAATAACAGCCTTTTTGACCACAGGATTTTCTTTTGAGCAGTGCTGGGCACTTCTTCTTTGTTCCACAGCAAAATCAAACCAGAGAGATGTGATCAGGACTTGAAAGGAAACTAATAATTTCCAATTTAAATTACCTGAGAAGTCGTCAAATCTGAGTGTTTCCAAACCAAACACTGACTTACATGGGTGTTCTCAGCACTGCTCAGAGCAGGATGATGTGAGGACCAAGGTGAGGCTGCTCAGCATGTAGGGAAGGAAACTCTAAAGTTAGACCTAATCTTGCAATAATCAGTGGCATAGACACTATTAAAGACTCAAACTTAATTATCTGTCCTGCCAAGTCCCTGGTGCTGTTGCAGCCTGGACTAGCTAATTACCCTGCACAATTTCTACACAAAGTTTGAGGACTGACTGGAGAGTCCCAGGGAAAGTCTCAGTGGAGTGACTTATGGAGTATGTGCTTGGCACTTTTGGCTCCATGTGATGAAACTCTATGAAAAATTTACCCAAAATAATAGTTAATGAATCCATAAAGACTCTACCCTGCCCTAGGGCAGGATGACGGAGTAGATAATCTCGCCAGGAGCCTTTAAACACTTTTTCTCTAACTGTTTGTAAGATAAGCCTTTGTGAAAGTGTAAGTCTATTGAAATTAAAGGAGAAGAACACTCCTCAAATGAGCCTTTCTTGCAATCCTTCCTCTGCTCAACAGAGTGGAAATTTTCCGGTTAAATGGGAGAAGAGAGCACAAAATGACCCTTAGGAAGGACTATTACAATGAAATGCAATAATTGGGGACAGACTGAGGAAGCAAAGGCATCTGAATTCTGCTTTAAATGGACATTGCACTGCAGCCCTTAGTCCACTGGCTGTGACTCCTGCATCATATTTGATTGTGCATGTTGTGCACAGAAGGGATCTGATTTATCACAGTACAGCTCCAGTGTTACACTGGGATAACTGCAGGAGAAAAATCAGATCTCAGAATATTAATCCAAAAGTACAGAACTCAAAAATGGCCAAGTACATGTAGAGAGGAACCATGTGGGTTATTCTAATGTTATTAATCTTCTAAGTAACAGATTTTTTTTCTGATGGTAGAAGCTCTTATAGTTCACATATTCAGAATGGTTTGGGTTGGAAGGGACATTAAAGATCATCTCGTTCCAAACCCCTGGCCATGGGCAGGGACACCTTCCACTATCGCAGGTTGCTCCAAGCCCTGACCAACTTGGCCTTGGACACTTCCAGGGATGGGACAGCCACAGTTTTTCTGGGCAATCTCTTCCAGGGCCTTATCACCCTTACAGTGAAGACAATAAATGATAATATTCAACCTAAATCTATCCTCTTCCATCTCAAAGCCATCCCCCCTTGCCCTATCACTACATGCCCTTGTGAAAAGTCCCTTTCCACAAACAATGATTTTTGTCTCCCTCACTTCACCACAGGTAAGATTAAATGAATTAGAAGCATCCAACAGAAAACTAGTGATTGCTTTTTTGCTCACATTTCTGATCCCAGTAACTGTGACCAGTTACACTCAGTGTCACTCTGGATTTGTCCTGACATCCACTGGTTAATAGTTAGCCCAAGTGCTCCCTTCACAACTTTCCAAACTCATCACCCACCTGTATAATCCCACATGCATAAAATGCAAGTGTCTCAGGAAATCCACCTGGAGAGATGGGTGTTTGGAGTACAGATCTGCTGCTCACTGCATAGCACAGGGACAGGTCTGGCAGGATCAGCCCCACAGCTCTGGGGTAGGGTTAAGGCAAGGAACCCCACCTGAAATCAGCCTGTTGAGTCTCTGCTCATAACAGCTCTCCACATCATAAAAAACCCAACAGCAAAGTTCTTGTTAACTTCAACAGATTCTGAGCTTGGCAGAATCAAGGAACTCCCATGTTCCCTGTCCCAGGCATTAATGCCTGATGGTGTTTGGGATACACCGGGTGTAGTGCATTTGCTGCTCCAGCAGCTTTGAGGAGCACATGCTGCAGTATCTCAGCCTACCCTGAACAAAAATCCCTGTGATGGTGAATAATACAGAGTCAGAGAAACCCTGGGGACACAGCTCTGTTTCCCTGCCCAGCATGCCATTTCAGAGACCTTGGAATTCCTTGAGAGCTAAAGAAATTAAAGCAGGAGAATTGAAATGCACCTCTGTAGGGTGCCGAGACATGGAATGTTTTTGCTGCCTTGTATTTTTCATCCTCTGTGGCTGTTTCAAAAATCTCTTTAAATATTAAAGACAACAATATTTATTTTAGTGATATAATGTGTGTAGTGCAGGGAGATTTCCATTTGTGTGTTTAGCACAAAAAGGAGTTTGAAGACTTTTATGTAAAAGTATTTTTAGAGCTGAAAGACAAAAAATGCCAGAGCTTTTGAATAACTCATCTTTTTGTGTTTGTCGTGGGGTTTTTTAGGGGTCTGCCATGTGGATCTTCCTCAGGACTAAATTTGTAGGTCATGTTTCCAGATTTTGCATGGGTGAAGAAGAATTCCAACAGTTTATCTCCACTGTCCCTCTATCCCAGTGCCTTGTGCCCCAGGAGTGATCTGAACTAAAACGTTGGGACAACAGTGGTGTAAGAAAGACATCCACAGTTCATAGACTAGAAATCAACTGATATTCTCAAAAGTCCTACTCTGATCTCTCCCAAATCTGTCTTTACATTCAATACTTACCTGAAGATGTCCTTACATTTAGCAGAGGCCAAGAACCTTCTTCCACCAAGTTGCCGAGGTGTTAAATCCATGTTTTTATTTTTCACACCAACCAAAAATATGAGATTATCCAAGACTTACATTCTATCCTAGATCAGGTCCTGGTTATGAATTTTGTTGATGTTCCAGTTACTTCAATACTTCACATCCCTGCAGTATGGATTTTCCCAAAGAATCAGGTCCATACAGGCCTTATACATAAAGTCAACCAAAAGTTTTAGGCTATGATGCAGGATGAATACAAGAAAAAAGAATCACTGAAATAAACTATTTACTGCATTTTTTCCCTAAAAAAATGGTGGTAAAGCCTTTTAAGGATTAATTCACCACATTTTCCCACTAGAAGGGGAAGCAAGTGATTATTGATATTGTCTGTCTCTTGATCTACTGAGGCACTTTCTCATGCAGTTGAAAGAACAAAACTAAAAGATCTGCACAATAATTAAAACTTTTCCTTTGCTCTAGAAGGCCTTTGCTTCTTGACTATTAAAGTACTCATTGATACAGCAAATATATTATAAAAAAGCTTTGGGTCTAGAACACTTCTCTCTAGTCCAAACTTTCTGTTTTAGAACTGCCTTGCCGTCTCCTCGGAACATCTTGTTCGGCAGAGGAGAAATGTGGGCATCAGTGACTAGAAAGGATCATTCTGCATGTGGTCCTGTGTCCTTGTTGTGGGTGTTGTGACAGAGAAGCATCAATATCTTTATTAATATAAACCAGTGGATTAACAGAGTTTGATAGGAAAGGTGACAGTGGTTTAAGAGGATTTGTTGGCAAAGCACAGTGGATTGTTTACTGCACAGAGGACGGGGTCACACAAAGCTGTCAGGGACACCCTCATACTGAGTCATGGGGTTCAGAAAGGACCCCCTGACCTTCCAAATAGGGTCAGCTGCTTACATCTAAAAGACTATATGTGCATAATCAACCCTTCCCATCACTTAGCTAAGATTTCAGAGTTTCAATGCTCTTATTCCCAACTCACATACTGAGTATCTCACACAAGAAGGATTCTGGCAGTCTCAAGGAGCAATCTGCTTCCCCCAAATCCACCATGAGTTGGATGCAGCCACTTGACCAGACACATCCATATCATCCATCACTGGTAGTTATCACTCAAACATGATTATTGGAAATAAAGGTCAGGTTGGAGAGGTGGGATAGAACATCATCACAGTCCCTCATCCTTCTTTGCCCTCGCGGTGAGTCAACAAGAATGGGTGGAGAGGTTTTATGAGAGGTCAACTAGTCCAACTATTTGTCATCTGTAAATGTCAAATTCTTTGGCCATTTCCTGTCTCCCTCCACACATTCAAATGAAACAATCCTACTTCAATGAGTCTTCCCATACCCAGCCTGCTTTCAGACTGGGTCTCCAGTGACAGCTCCAGCCCAGCAAGATCTTCTTTTTAGGGAGACTTCAGTCCCCAGAGAAGCCAGGAGATGATAAAGCAGCAAGGCAGATCTTCTTGCTATTTATTCTGCCTCTTTCCTTCTGTCTGCTCTTTTATTACAGCTGCTGAAGAAGTCAGGAGTCCTCCTTCCCTCTCAGGGCTGTAAAGATGAATCTCTGGTGTAGAT
This sequence comes from Pachyramphus minor, assembly GCA_013397135.1. Lineage (NCBI taxonomy): Eukaryota > Metazoa > Chordata > Aves > Passeriformes > Tyrannidae > Pachyramphus > Pachyramphus minor. The sequence continues at coordinate 7,246 of VYXB01002425.1, forward strand.
GTTATCCTAGTGTAGAATAAGTGTGGTTTCTGCCGGCAGAAAAATGGCCAGAGAGAGAAAAATAAATTTAGTGAAAATATATACATTTCCTATGTTTGATTGTTGGACTAGATGACCTTTAAAGGTCCCTTCCAACTGAAACTATTCTATGATTCTGAGATAAAAGCTTCTATTGCAGCGTGGAGGGTTCAAACACACAGCTGAGTTAATGCAGGGTAAAAAGTTTCTCTGCATCAGCTGGCCTGAGGTAACTGCTCCTGTGTGTACTTTCATCTTACAGTAAATCTGAGTTAATTTGAGTTACAGCAGTCCTCTCTCTTTAAAAGAATGTGAATGATTCAAACAGCTTCACATTTGCTACAGGCAAGAAGCTTGTGCATGGACTGTTGCCACGGAAACCTGCTCACAGATCTTGGCACAAAGGAAATATCGTTAGTGTTTCATTAATTACTGTATTAAAGCAAGTCCCCATTCAAGATCAATCCCTGTTGAACTTGGTACACAGTGAGAAACATTCTTTGTCCCAAAAAACTTCTGCTCCAAAGAGGGACCTTCTCTTCAGCTTTGCAGAAAAAAAAAAAAAGAATTATTATTTTACAAATTAAGAATTGAACCAGAGTCACATAAATCAAAGTCAAGCCACTGCCTGTGGATCAGCCAAGTTATTGCCAAGGAAGTCCAAGGCTGGAAGTCCACTGCACTGACAATGACAGGGGTGCCAAGGGCTGCCAACAGGCATCTGAAAACTGAGCCAGCAACTGTGTGTCTGGGTTATGTGTTCTGTTTTTGCACAGAAGTGAGCTCTGTAACTGCAGTAGCAAATGCAGCCTAATAACCAACCAATTTCCTATAATGGCATTTCATATTTCAGCCTGTGTTCATTTTCTTCTCATTGTCACCCAGGAGGTAATGGCACTGTTGGCTCTTCACAGCAGAGATGCACCTTGGTACATCACACTTCTGAGAACAAGGATCAAAATTGAACTTGGTGGAGTGTAATGAGTGACATTTTCGTGGCATAATGGGTTTTAGCCATCATTTCAATTACCACAGAGCTGTCCTGTCAGTGATTGCAGAGGAATGGGGTTTGGACCTTAAAAATCTGCTCTCCTCCACTTGTCAGGAGAGGTTTTAAAGGCTGCTTGCACCTCATCAGTGCTGCTGGGAGGCAAGCTGGTGCTTTCCCAAATGTGGCTTTCAGGTAATTTGGCTTTTCAGGCTTTTGGGTTTTGTATGAATCCACAAGCATGGTATGACTTTGGCAAGAAACTTGCTTTCCTTCCATAAGAGACTAACACAAAGAGCCAGGGTCTTCATCTAACATGGCTCTTTTATGGAGTGCAAAAGTCCATGGTGTAAAAAGAGATCTCGCAGAGAATTCACTAAAGGTGAAAAACCCAGAGCCAACAGCATTCCAGCTTTATAGCCCTTAATTCTTGTCCTCCTGCTTATAATGGGCATCCACTTCTAAGTGCACATGAAAGGATTTTCCTAACAACATTTTAAAAATACAATCTTTTAATCTCCAGATACAAAATCTTAGGGTTTGGGGTTTTTTTTAGTTTTAGATATGGCAACATCCATTTCTATCCAGGACACTCATACCCTTCTCCCGGGCCCCTCATTCCTTAATCAGTTAAGGCATTGGATCTGAGTCCAACAAATAAAACACGAGTTTCACATTGTCACTGTTCCTTAGATGGAGAAAGAGTCAGGAGGAAGAATTCCAGAAAGTCCTTTTACTCCTCTTGTAGTGTCAGTTGAGATCACAAATTCCTCTACAAACAATAAATTTTTTTATTGTCTTTGCAGCTCTCTGGGAGATACTCAATGAGTCTCTTAATTAACGAGTAAAACCAATCATCCTTAATGTCCACGGATCAAGAGCATACACGAGGCCAGTCTGCAGCTTAGGGACTAAGAGGAAATCTGTATCTCTGATGCTCATGTTTTCCTCTGAAACATCCAGTTCTCACTAATAAGAGAGATAAGGCACAAAACAACCCCACCATTGCCTTAAGTCCAGTCTGGTACTTCTTAAACTCTGATATTTCCAACTGAAAAAGAAAAAAAAAAAGTAGATCCTACCATGCAACAATTTTCAATGCAAAGATGTCTAAGCTTGAGGATCTGAAGGACACTGAGAAAGGTCTGGCCAATTAACTCCAGGCTAGAAGTAGCAAAACTGTGTCAGCACAGAGTTTATTAACAGCTGAGCTATCAAACCTGGCTATCAGCTAATTACCCCTACAAGTACATCTTGCCAGCTTCCTGGAGGGGGTCTGTCTCCAAATGTCACTGAATGTACTGCAAAGACATGAAGTACGTGAAAGTCCCATTCTTACACCTATAAAAATTAATCCCAAAGTCTGTATGGAACTACATTTTAAAGGCCAACTGATTCAACCTGTTGGGGAGAAATTGAGAGGGAAGGAAATCCTAAAAGAGAAACTCTGTGGGGAGGAGAAGGGACAAGGATGATGATGGACTTTGATGTGCATTCAGAAGGGGGAAGAGAGTCCCTGGGGTTCAGAGAAGCAGCATTTCCCTAGACAATTATCAACTAGGGACACTTTTTTTAAAAAGTGTGATTGCTACAGATGTTTAGTTTTAAGCCAACTGCTTAAAATTCCTTTTCTACACTTTCAGCAAACTTCCACACATTTGCTTTACTTCCCCAGTGTCACATTGTCGTGTCTTGGGGCTTTCCTCCCTGCTTTTGCATAGCCCCATTAATATTTATTATTATCTCATTTACAACATCATTTTTTAATACTTAAAACTAATGTGAGTTATTGTAGCAGCCCTGAATGAAAATAACCTATTAGCACAAAAGAATTTGCACTGGAAAACTAAAACAGAAGTGAATTAAGATAATAACTCTAATTTTCTCACTGTTAGGCATTTATGTTCCAGAAGAAAACAAAGATTGTACCACAATTCTAGTTTGGCTTCCTCCTCCTTTCTTTGGGGCTTTCTTTAGCCACTTTTTTTTCCTGAGCACCCCACAACTCCTAATGCACCTCTTTTCACAATTCTTTCATGCATTCTGGCTGTTTTCTAAGATTTATAATATCCTATTTTTTGGAAGTCTGTGGAGCATCATTTCAGCCATGAGAGGAACAGAGCAAAATATCATCTGTTGTGCCTATCCTCAAGAACACTATTTAGGTAAAAATACCAGAGAAAATACGTAGTTCTCAATACTGATCATTTGTAAGTGAGTGAGTCTGGTGCCTGCAGCATTCCCTATCTCTGTACTACAGACAACAGGAAACTTCAAAGTCTAGTGGCAATTTAAACATTCCTTTACCAGCTGCTGCATCTGGAGGATGAAGAGAAAAAGACAGTTAGACCAGAAAGGGTTGGCAAAAATTGAAAAAAGGTGGTTTTTCTCAATACACTAAAAGGATTTCTTTCTCCTCTAGGAACTGCACAGCAGGAGCAAAGCTTCTTGGCCTTCCAACACAGCTTGGCAATAAGGGGAAGAAAAGCCCCCTCATGAGGGTTTAGCCAGGAAAACTCATCTGGCTTTTCCACATTAATTCATGTCTTCATTGCCTTCTAAATCAAACCTCAAGGTGTATTGGTTATGAAAGCTGTGAGTGAGCTGATGAAATGCAGTGGCCTGCAGTGTTGGCATCTCCCTCTGAGGAAGTCAGACAGCAACAGATTCAACAGAGTGAGTGACACCACACCCCATCCTAACACTGACACCCTCTTTGGTGAACTAAATTGAGCCAAACTCCACTCAGTGTATTAACTTGTTCTCCATCCACTGGAACTGGAGCCCAGGGAACTAAGAATGATGTAACGTACACATCGCAAGCACCTAAAGTTGGGAAACATAAGTGTTATCCCATGAAGCTTTAAAAAGACAGCTTTAAAGGCAGGTTAAAATTTCAGTAAGGTGCCAAATAGATGCACAACTCAGAAGTAGCACAAAAACCTTCCATCCACCCATCCCTCCATCCATTTATGCACTGTAGGGCTGGGACACTGTGTCTGCTCATTGCATCTGTGAGCAACAGTCATGTTAAGGAAGTGAGGAGGAAACATCCAAACTTCACAGATGTCTTTTGACATGCATTTGCAAAAAGGTTGGTTTGGATGCCCAGGCAATGGCTCAATCAAGTTTCTCTTTTACCCCACAGTACTCAGCTCCCAAACTTGCAAGGAATGGCAAGTTGGCCCAAAGGGAAAGGTTCCTGCAAAGTCAAACAGTGTCCTTGCTGTGGTTATTACAGCTCCAGTCCCACAGTGTCCCTTCTTTTACTTTGATCTCTACAATTCCCCAGTTTAACGCTCTGCAAGTCCTTAGAGCTGGTTTCTCTCAGTAGCTTGCTGGATGAGGTCCTCAGGGTTGAGGGAAAAGAGTTGTTCCGTTGAGCTTTTTTTCTACTTGACCCAGAAAAGGTAAAACAAATTCCCTGTGAAAATCTATTTTTCATCCAATAGCACCTTGTTGTCCCTGAGGTAGACAAGTCAAGTCTTGTTTCATAAGCTCCTCACTGCACACAGAGGAGTTTGCACTAAAACAAAGACAAATGGTAGAACAAAGACTCAGTTGGGAACAAAAGTCTCTATTACACTGATGCCACCTAAAGTCAAGGCTCTGCTGTGCTACAGCTGTATAGGGACTTTTTAGAACAGGACAGAACATCATAATCTGAAATCTTATACCCAAAAAAGAGGGTCCAAACACAAGGATCTGCAGGTTGTTACATGCCTAAACATTATAGGGGTGGAGACATGGGGTAAAAGGATGGGTCAGGACATACTGCAGAGTTCTACTCCACAAACGGAGCACCAGGACTGCCAACCTAAAGGGATGCCCCAAGTTCTCAGCAACAGAAAGCAGTGTTTCAAAAAACCCTTTTATGCCACTAGTGAGGAAGGTAATGGTGCCTTGACTTTTTCCGATGCTGCTTTAAAAAGATGAGAAAAAGCAACAGAACTTTTTGATTGGAAAAGTCAGAAAGAATAGTAAAAATAGTGGGAGAAGATTATTATACAATGAATAGTCTTTAGAAAATTAACTTACACTAAATAAAATCCTGATAAATAGCATGCATTTATGTGGACATATACCATTCACACACAGACACAAATATATATATATCTTTGCTTACCTTTTTGGAAAAAAAATCTACAGGCAGCAATTGGTAAGTGGTGTTATGAATAGGGCTTGGTTAAAATGGAGATATAAATTCTGTTGTGGAATATTGTCAGATTTATCCAAGGGTGTCAATAACAGCATACACCACATCTACATATTCCCAGCTTTCATGCTGGCTTGTCAAACAAAACAGAGACAGGAAGCATCATTTCACTAACGTGAGGGATAAAATAGCAAAAGCTAAATAGGGAGGGCGTGATGAATAAGGGAAGAGACACAGAGGAGATGAATGCCTTACAAAAACCCAATATGTGGGTAGTTACCTGCAGCTGTGCTGTCCTTGAACTTGGAAAGAGTTTCATAGGCACTGCAAACATTTTTTTTCTTCCTACTGTGATTTGTTGGATACAGACAGAAGTGAGGCCACGGCCACGAACTTGCCAGACTTTCCTGTTCAGGTGGGAGAATCTGTGAGGAGGTTTTCAGAATGGAAAACCAACATCAAGAGGCACAGGAATTGAATATGCATTTGCCAACATCCTGGATACAGTTCTGTGCTGGGTTGACCCTGGCTGCATCCCACCAAAGCTGTTCTATCACTCTCCTCCTCAGCGGGACAGGGGAGAGAAAATATAACAGAAGGCTTGTGTGTTGAAATAAAGCAGAGGGATCACTCACCAATCCAGCACCAGGAGCACCTCCTGCCCCTCCATCACTGACCTTGTTGTCTGCAAGCTGTTTCTCTCATATTCTCACTCCTCTCTTCAGCTGCAGCTGTGCAGGGTTTTTTCCGCCTTCTTAGATGTGTTATTCCAGAGGTGCTGCCACTGTCACTGAAGGGCTCAGCCTTGGCTGGTGGCATGTCTCTGTCTTGGAGCCACTGGCATTGTCTCCATCATACACGAGGGAAGCTTCCAGCAGGTTCTCACAGAACACACCACTGCAGCTCCCCTTCAACCAAAACCATGCCATGCAAACCCAATTCAAGCACCCACAGAGACACTGGATAAAGGGATATGCAGTGGAGGGAAAGGCAAGACATGCTGCTATCAACCCTACTGATGCCTGGAGAAAGGTAGGAATATGTCTATCTCCAAAACAGGCAAGTAGGAGAATATAGTAGAACTACAAGATGGTCAGTGTCACCTTAGCTCCTGGGGCAGTTACAGAGCAAAAACTCATCTCCATTTCCAGCCGCATGAAGGACAAGAAGGTGATCCCACGCTGTGTGACAAATGGCTTTTTTTACCCTGGAGAAATGATGTCTTTGAAGGGACCTAAAAGCAGAGTGTCAGTAACTATGGGGGGTCACCAAGAAGGCAGAGAGAGGCTCTTCCCAGGGGTGTGCAGTGTGGCACTGCAGCAAAAGCAAACCCAGACAAACAACTCACTTGTGTCAGAACGAAGTTTTGACTCCAATCAAGAGTGCCAGTCTAAACTTCTGCCTATTTTGCAGTCCTCTGTGAGCCTTCCAGGGCAGACCCACAGAAGAGCTGTGACTCTGTAAAGCTCAACACTAGGCCCCATTTTACCAGCAATTTGGTCCCATGTCCCCATTTCAGAGGAATGAGGAAGGGAAAAATATACAAGACATTGAGAGCACTTGATAGTCTAAGACATTATGCCCCAAGGTCTCCCTTGACTCAGGATTCCTCAGCACTCTTTCCAAACAAGACTTGTTGAAGGAAGCAGATCTAATTTTAGGCTAAATAGAAACATGTTCTGTTTGTCCCTGTTGTCTAGATGTCTTCCCAAGGGTTCCTCTCAGTTTTGAGTTGCTGGCCCTGTCTTCTGCCTCTACAGCAGGGGGATGAGTTGTCAACAGACCTTGGCAGATTCACACACACTGCAGGGTGTCAGAAAGACAGACCTGCTGAAGAATAATTGCTCCTGATAGCCTATTGACCTTCATTAGGAAACACACATTAACATCTCTCTTCATTTAAGCCTCTCTTGTAGAAGGTAGCCTCCTTAAGTGTTCTGTTGTCTGGAATATTAGACCAGGAATTAAAAATGACAGGATGGACAATTTGGCAGCAAGTGTTTAATTAGGCAATAAATTAGAGTCCCTGAGAGCACAGGGATCTGTGGCATCTCTCTCCTTTTGAAAATAAATCATAATGTTTGTCCAATGTACAACACCCCCTTATTACACACTACAGATGGAGATCCACGCCCCGTGCTGTTGGTTTTGCTAAATCCACACTGACAAGGAGAAAACAGAAGTGTATTAATGTTTTCAGTGTTTTCCTGCTGATGGATCTGGGGGATCTTCCAATATGCTCTATGCATCCTGTTTCAGGATCAAGCTATGACCCCTCCTCCAGAATTCCAGACACAAAATCAGCCATTTCATGGTCTATTTCCCCTGACCTTGCAATATCCTTACTACAGGTTTAGCACCTCTTTATGAGCATGATGAAGGGCTGGAAAAGCCCCTCAGCTTCCTGAAGTTCCAGTGGGTGGGATGCCAAATGACAGCTCATATGCTGATATTGGATATAGGTGGCTGCTGGGCTGGAGCCAGAAGTTTGTCACTCAAAGCCAGGCACAGGGTCTTGCTTGGTAGGAGACTGATTGTCTTTCTCTGGATCCCCACACTACCATGCTGGAATGGGAATAATGTCATGATCCTTGGCCAAGAAGACAGAATAATGCAGAAATGATGACATGACAGATGAAACAGAAGAGGAAGAGCAATTTGTGGAGTCTCATGAAGAATAAGGGACAATGGACGCAATAACTACCTGATTTGTATTTTATTAATTTTTGGTTCATCCACAATCAAACTTTCAGGTCATCCTTTGAAATTTTTACCTTCTCATCTAATCTTTTCTTTCTTTCTTTCTGTCTTTCTTTCTTTCTTTCTGTCTTTCTTTCTTTCTTTCTGTCTTTCTTTCTTTCTTTCTGTCTTTCTTTCTTTCTTTCTGTCTTTCTTTCTTTCTTTCTGTCTTTCTTTCTTTCTTTCTGTCTTTCTTTCTTTCTTTCTGTCTTTCTTTCTTTCTTTCTGTCTTTCTTTCTTTCTTTCTGTCTTTCTTTCTTTCTTTCTTTCTTTCCTTTCTTTCTCCTTCCTTCCTTCTTTCCCTCTTTCCTTCCTTCCTTGTTTTCTTCTTTTTCATCTCCTCTTTTCCCTTTAAGTACATTTAAGTACATTAAGTACATTTAAGTACATTAAGTACATTAAGTACATGAATAAAGAGCTGTTTCTGAATGAAACACTACAAAGGCCCGTTTGTACAACACAGAAACGAAGTTTATCATTGTTTTGGGAAATGTAACCTAACCCAGAAACTATTTGCTGAATTTCCCTCATCTTTGAAAGGTTTTTGCTGTTCTTCTGAAACTCTCTATAGTAAGATGTAATACAATAGTGTCTCCCCCAGACCCCTGCATACTCAAGATGAAGGCTTCACATTAGGAATTCTCCCACCATTCAGCCTCTAACAAGTGTTGGCTTATCCCATGGTCCTTGTTTAAGCTCCAAGTGGAAGTTGCAGGCAAGGGTTATACAAAATCAAATTGGTACTGAAACTGCTTTGACTAACACTTCTGACAAATCAGAGCTGATAAGGAAGAGAAAAGTGGTGCCCAAAGGCAAGAAAACAGTAAATGACAACAAGAGTCCATCTTTTGTAAGGGAGGACTGGACAAATGCTCAAAGGGCTCCTGTCCTCCAGTAATCTGTAGCATAATAATGAGGGGGTTTTATACTGGTTTACATTTTTGAACAAGCTCTGTTGTGCTTGGCTGCTGAAAGGTTGTTATAACTGCTGACCACACAAAGCTGCTGCTCACCTGAGGACCATTTTTCTCATCTTGCAGCTTCTTATGCATGGCTGGAGTATGAACTCACCATACTCCACCTGGGCTCCCTGAGCAGAGATGGTTTTAATTGATGGGTTTGAAACACAAGTTCAGAAAAATAATGCCTGAGAAAAAGTCTGTCAAAGTGAACATCACTCACTGAATTGCTGCAGCATCCATCAACCTGTGGGGTTAGTTCTACATCCATCATTTTGGAGAATGGAAAAAGAAGAATCAGGAAAGAAACACATCAAAAAACCTGATGCTACCAAAATCATTGTAGATTAATAATGTTGGCAGGAAATCAGCACCTGTCCCTGCCACAGTCACATCATCTGGTAATTCCCAGGCAAAACCCTACTGTCAAGAATAATATCAGCAAAATAGATCAGTAATTAATGCATTTACAGTGTCTCTTGTGCTATTCCTTTAGCAGGCTGCAGTTTCCATGGCTTTTCATTATTTATGCTGGTGGCTAAAAGGATGCCTTGTGCTGGAAGTTACACATTGATGTGATGGAGAGTCTATTAAGTGTCACTTGTGTGTGCAATGACACAGACTCAGCCTTGTTTTCTTAAGCAGTCAGCTTGCATAGAGTCCAACAGATGGAAATAAAAGGTTGGGAACTGTGGTGGGTTGACCCTGCCTGGAAGCCAGGTGCCCACCAAAGCTGCTCTCTCACTCCTCACTGCAACTGGACAAGAGGGACATGATATAACAAAGGCTTCAGGAGTTGGATAGGAACCAGGATAGATAACTCGCTAAATATCATCACAGGCAAAACAAACCCAACTTGGGGAAATTAATTCAATGTGTTACCAATCAAAATCAGGGGAGGATAACGAGAATTAAAACAAATCTTAAAAAACATACTTAAAGGTATAAGGATTACAAAGCAGAGGCCCATAAAATCAGAAACAACATGGGGAGAGGGAACAAGGATGAGATGTTCACTTTTTTTTTTTCAGTTAAAGCAACAGGAAGAATCCAACTAAGATAGTAAAAAGCAGATTTCAACAAAAACTAAGCAAAAACACTCACCACATATTTTGTCACATGTTTACCGATTAATCTGTGAAACTTCTAGTAATAGGTAATAAATACATGCTGGAAATGCTTTACTAACATTCTACAGGAGACATCCCCCCAGGCAGTCACTTCCTTGCAGAATGGAAGTTGTGAAGGAAGAAAAGATGAAAATCAGATGGAGAAATATTTGTTCAGGTCAATACCCCAAAGGTACACAGAGAAAAGAGGGAGAACATAAAATACAGGCAGGTGCATCCAGTTATTTTAAGGTATCTGGTCATGAAATATTACAAGCCCTTGTTGCATGGTGAACCAGGAGAAAGGGGACTGGATGGGTGTTTTATGTAGCATCTATAAAAATAGTGTCAGGGTGCTGCATCAGCCAGGCCCAGCTGCTTGGTCAGTGCTAAGATGAAGAGGTGCCCAGTGCCTTCTTCCCAGACATTAACTTTCAGATGAACACCTTTATCCATGAATTACAAACCTTGCTGTGTTCCAGGGCAGGGCATCACATGGAGAACACATGGCTTGCAATTAGTGGGTCAGCAAGCAAAGAGGAAGGACATGAAATTATCTAACTCTATAAACTGAAGGACAGAGGTGGAAGTAGTTCATGCACTTCTGAATTTCAGAATGGGAAAAGTCAGGAAAGGTTCTGGAGCACAGGTTTGATGAGGAGCAGCTGAGGGAGAACACGAATCTTGGGGGGCAACTTATCGCTGTCTACAACCACCTGGAAGGAGATTGTGGCTAAGTGGTCAGGCTTTTCTCTCAAGTAACAAGCAACAGGACAAGAGGAAATGGCCTCAACTCTATCAATAGAAGGTTTCAATTGGATATTAGTAAAAATGTCTTCACTGAAAGGGTGGTCAGGCATTGGCACAGGCTGCCCAGGGAAGTGGTGGAATCACCACGCCTGGAAATGCTCAAAAAAATGTGTAGATGTGGTGCTGAGGAACATAGTTTAACAGTGGACTCGGCATTGCTGGGCTTGTTGATCTTAGAGGTCCTTTTCACCTTCATGATTCCATGATTCTGTGATGCCAGCAGAAGATTCCAATCGAAAGAGCACTGTTGTTTCAGCTGGGAGCAGCAAACATTGAACCTGTCATTCAGCAATCCTTTTGATGGAAGAAGAGCTGTTAAAAGCAGAAAAATAATGAAATGTTGTTTTCAAGCTGATGTTTAGGGATAAGAAAGGTTCTCTTTTGTTCTGTTTTGCTTCTTAACAAGATCTAAATGAAATGACACATTCTTGTGCCAGAGTGAACAAGATGTTCTTTTTGATCAAAAGTAGAATATGGCATTTTGTGTTTAGACTATTTTTAAGTTTTTTCCTTTCTTTCTAAAGGAAAATAATCAATTCCTAAATGAAAACCATTTCTGTCTTAAAAGTAAGAATAAAAGTTCTTTTAGGAGCTGTGAAAATTGCATGTCATCCATTTTGCTCCTTGCATATTTTAAAAGCTGCAGTCTTTGCTGAAGTCAATCAGTTCACTGATAATTATGGTCACCATGAAAGTAATTTTTTTTTTGATAATTTACTTTTTAGCAAGAAAATAAGTTGCTTCCTCTCTCCTGCTTCATTGGTAAACAACTTTAGGATCCTTGTTTTGCCTCCTAAGCCTTCATTTCTGTCATCTGTAAAACAGTGGGTGGTCATTGTATTTACCCATTTATTCTAGGGGGCTTTGGAGATGATAAATTGTGCATGAGTTATGAAGCCTGAAGTGTCATATAAAAAGCTACTTATACATTCTGAGGATTCTTAAGGAATGTTTCTGATTGAAGAGGAGGTGAAAAAAGCCAGACCACCCTCTCCTGGCAAGAGGCAATTGTGTCAGTAATTGCATCACCTAATCTGTTATACACAGTTGATGAATAAATTAAACTTAACCCCCTCTCCAACCACCTGCCATCATTCACAACTCCAAACGGGATTCGTGATTCCTTGTAGTGGTTTTCAGCGCCTGGAAACCAAAGTTACTGGGATTTGAAGAAAGCAACCTGCATTCTGCTGCAATATTTCTCTACAAATCTACTCCAGAAATCATTTCAGCTCCAACACATGCTGAGGAAAGCAATTATATCATTTCAGTGATTTATTAACCCAACAAGAAGAAGTAACACAGCAAGGCTGAGTATCTATTGCCATGGATCTGGGAATTATGTTTTAATTAACCAATTTCTCTAATATGTTGCCTGAGCTTCCTGCAGGGGAATTGAAAAACCCCAAACAGCTGCAAGGCTGAAAGACTCTCCAGACATTTGGTGTCCTCGTTGTGTTTTGGTTGGGCTCAGTGAACACCCCTCGTGACAAATGCATATTGATGAAGCAAAGAACTGACTAACTGACACATTTAATGAAAACTTAATATATTCTGCTGGTGGCAGAGGGAAGTATTAGACTTGCTCACAGCCAATTGTTATAAAATATTGAACACAAACATGGAAGTAGAAGGAGGACAAAACGAGGATTATCTCTGGAATGGGCCAGAATAGAAATTTGGAATCTGAGAGTTCTGAAAGACACCATAAATCTGGTATATCCAAGAACTTTCTACATGTGATTGCCAGCAGACATCAACCAAGCTTTAATCCTTACCCACCTACAAATGATGATAAAATAAATCTGCCTGTCCTATCTGTGTCCCCTAATTTATTCTATGTGCTGTGATCTACTGTTGATTTGTCTTTGTCTGGCAATGAAGTTTCCCCATTTCCATCCCAAACTCCTTGGAGAAGGTCTAAAGCTGCACACTCTGCTTGTATGGCTGTCTCTGCAATAGGTCCCAAGTGGGTCCTTGTCTTTGTTTAAAGTTGCACTAGAACCACTCAACAATATAAAAAACTGCCAGATGTCTTTGCTAGTTTCTAAATATTTAAATGGTATTCAGAAGTGTATATGTTTCAGGGGAGGCTCAGGTTGGATATTAGGAAAACTTTCTTCACTGAAAGAGTGTTTAAGCACTAGAACAGGCTGCCCAGGGAAACAGTGGAGTCACCATCCCTGGAAGTGTTTGAGAAATGAGTAGGTGTGGCACTTTGCAACATGGTTTACTGGGGATAGTGGTGTTCAGTCAAAGTTTGGGCTTCATGACCGTGGAGGTATTTTCCACCCTTAATGATTCTATAATATCACATCTCTCTTTGCTTCTTCAGATCCATTCTCCTATGACACATAGAAGGGCTTTTTAAAATGCCCTTTAAAGACTCATCCAAGTATGAGGTGTCTGAAGCTCCTGAAATTTTGACACAAAAAATGGGAAGCACTGAGATTTACAGCTGAATAAGTCATAGTGACTGAAACAGTGTCTACCATGGTTAGGAGGCGTTTTCCACAAAGTTTTGAAATGTTAGGAGGTGACATTAATTTAGAGTGTTGAGCTTTGAGATTTTCTCCTTTTTCATGGTGAGTTTGATGCAAACTGGAAGGACAAGAGGGAATGGCTTTAACCTGAGAGTAGATTTAGATCAGACAGTAGAAAGGAATTCTTCATTGTGAGAGTGGTGAGATGCTGAACCAGGCTGTCCAGAGAAGCTGTGGCTGCCCCGTCCCTGGAAGTGTCCAAGGCCAGGTTGGATGGGGCTCTGAGCAATCTGATCTAGTGGAAGGTGTCCCTGCCCATGGCAGGGGAGTTGGAACTAGTGGATTTTGAAAGTCCCTTTCAACCCAAACCAACCTGTGATCCTATGAGTATTCTGGTCTTTGCCTGATGTCCTGGGCAAAGAGTTTAATTAGAGGTTTGTTTGCAGTGTGTATTCCAGACACCAGATGTCACTGCACAATGCAGAGTACTGCAGAGATGGTCTAGAGTATGGTAAAAAAAATGAAGAAAAGGTGGAGCACGAGCTGTGCGGACCCATGTTTTTTGCTCTCTTCACTGACAGATTCTTTAAGACCTTATTTTGTTGAAGAATAAACGTGATTAGGTACATTAGTTGGCAACAGTGAGCCAAAGTATGACCAATAAACTGGTCTTGAAACAGTACACTTAATTATTTCTCCAGATTTTATGACAATAATGGGAGGTTTGTGTTTGGAAAAATGGTGGAATGCAAGTCCTATATTTTAATCTGAAGTATCACTTTCTAAATTCATTGCAAAAAATGTCACCATAAATTATAGAAATTGATGAAGCTGGTATTTTTAGTTTAATAATTTTCCATTGGGAAATTGCCTTTACCTCTAATCACAATCATCATGCTCAAATAACAATATCATTATTAATAATTACAAAACAACACAATATCAATTTAAAATATTAGCCAGGAAGCGAATACAGATCACCACATAAAAATGAAGATTGATTAATAATTACAGCACAAGCAGCTAGGAGAAGAATAATTATAAATTATTTTTCAGGCAAGTTCTTTATGAACAAGCAGAGCTATGAAGGCAGAGATCATTGTGCAATTCTTATTGTAGGTTCATCCCCCGTGACAACTGCCCTTTCTACCCTGGGATTAGACTGAGCTCAGCTTCCTCCCAGCTGTGTCCACACAGGACCAGGAACAGGATGAGTTATGGAGCCTGAAGAGACATCTGCTGCAGAAATGGTTCTGACACTCACAGGGGAGAGAAAAAGGGAGAGATTTAATTTTCACTGTAATTCTAGCAGTGTTTTCTCAAGGCAAGCAGAGTATTTTGTATGTTCCCACACGTGGTCCTGACCTTGAGCTTTGGCCATGTGAATCTGAGTTCCTGGCTTCTCCTCACTGTCCTGCTCTGTTTGTGGGGAGGTGCTTTTTCTTTTTTTCTGTCTTTTCTATTTCCAGTTCTATGTTTAGTCTGTGAGACATTAAAACAGGTCCCTGGGGTTACCCACCTTGGAGAATAAAGATAAATTCAATGGGTTAAAACACTTTATCCAGAAGCACTGAAGTGAGAAAAATCTGATTGTGCCACATATTCCATTTTAGATCTGAGTTTCTTTGGGGAAGACTTCCAGACACAGATTAGCTTTACCTGTGTAATAACAAGAGATGAAACTACCTTCTGTAAGTGTGAATGGGCAACTTGTTCTTGCTAATAATGTGAAAGGTAAAAGATGAAATTATGCTCATCTTCAAAAGAAACTGTGCAGCATCTGCCAAGGAAGAATCATCAACTCTCTGAAGAGCTGTGGTGCCCAGAAACCTTCTGAGCAGGGTTTTCTTATAATCTGGGGAAGGTCTTGGTCTCTCCAGAACTGAACAAGGCTGTTTCCCTGTTTTGTCCTGTTGAGGTAAAAGTGGAGGGAGGTGCAGTGTGCCAGCTGGGGAGCTCTGTGTGCACAATGAGCTCTCTGAGAGAGGCAAGGCTCCCATATTTACTGGCAAAAGTCTGAGCCCCTTGATGTGTGAGCATGAAAAGTGACTTTCTTCTCCCTGCAGTCAGAGGATGTGATTCTGCCCTAACTAGAGCCTGGCACAGCAAATTAGTTCCTGCCTCAACACAGGGCTTCAACATTTCACAAATGTCAGAAAAAATTTTGCTTTAATCCATATTTTCTCCCATCCTTGACCCCAGGCAAACTGAGATACTGTACAGTTTCTTCCCTACTTATCTCCCACTGTCCAGGAACCCTCTCTCCTTTCCACCATCACGTTTTTAACTGAAGGAGTAAGTTAAAATATGGAGTTTTGGTGTGCTCAGTGCTAAGTCTGTAGTAGCATTTTGATGCCAATGAGTCAAAAGTCTCATGCCATTCCTCAGTAAGCACAATAAACCCTGTGAGGATTACAGGACTTTGTGATAATTCCTGCTTGGAGCCACACACAGATCTTGGTGATGGTAAGAGAAAGTCCATTGCATCCCATCCCAGTTGAGATGAGCATTTGTAGGGCAGGTNTGGTGTGCTCAGTGCTAAGTCTGTAGTAGCATTTTGATGCCAATGAGTCAAAAGTCTCATGCCATTCCTCAGTAAGCACAATAAACCCTGTGAGGATTACAGGACTTTGTGATAATTCCTGCTTGGAGCCACACACAGATCTTGGTGATGGGAAGAGAAAGTCCATCGTATTCCATTATAGCTGAGATGAGCATTTGTAGGGCAGGTGTCCCATGGAAATCATAGAATCATATGGTTTTGGTTGGAAGGGACATTAAAAGTCATCCAGTTCCCCCCCCCTGCCATGGATGCAGGGACACCTTCCACTATCCCAGGTTGCTCCAAACCCCTTCCACCTCATCTTGAGCACTTCCAGGGATGGGGCAGCCACAGCTTCTCTGGGCAACCTGTGCCAGGGCCTCCCCACCCTCATAGGGAAGAATTTCCTCTGATTGTCTCTTCCAAACCTGCCCTCTGCCAGTTTAAAGACATTCCCAGTTGTTCTATCTCTACAAGCCCTCGTAAAATGTCCTTCACAAAATCCCTTTTTGTGAAGGTACTGAAAGGCCTCCCCAGAGCCTTCTCTTCTCCAAGCTGAACAACTCTAACTCTCTCAGTCTTTCCTCATAGGAGAGGTGCTCCATCNCCTCATCTTGAGCACTTCCAGGGATGGGGCAGCCACAGCTTCTCTGGGCAACCTGTGCCAGGGCCTCCCCACCCTCATAGGGAAGAATTTCCTCTGAGGGTCTCTTCCAAACCTGCCCTCTGCCAGTTTAAAGACATTCCCAGTTGTTCTATCTCTACAAGCCCTCGTAAAATGTCCTTCACAAAATCCCTTTTTGTGAAGGTACTGAAAGGCCTCCCCAGAGCCTTCTCTTCTCCAAGCTGAACAACTCTAACTCTCTGTCTTTCCTCATAGGAGAGGTGCTCCATCCCTCTAATCATCTTCATGGCCTCCTCTGGACTTGCTCCAAGGGAACACTCTCACAGTGAGAATTTTTTTTTTTTTTTTACCCATCTCCTTTGCTCATTTTTTTTTAACTCAAAGTCATTCAGGGCTAGGACAGTGTTCTGTCATGACAATGCCTTCCTAGAAATTACTTGGTTTGAAAATGTTCATGAATTACTTGCAAGCAATGGCAAACAAGGACTCTGCTGGGCAGTAATCTTTGCAGAACAGCCACATGCTAAATTAGTTGACTTTGAAATAACCTTGCAGTTTTCATTCTCAGATATATTGATTCACTGTTATCTTTCTTTGAAAGAAGAAAGAAGAAAATTCTGTAAAAATGTGTACAGATGTATGAGTACATCTGTATTTGAGTAGACTCAAATGTTTAACATTCATTGGCCTTTGCAGAAGTTTTAATACTTCTGAGAAGCAGGCCCCTCCTCACTATCACTCTATGTCCCTGTCTCTCACACATCTGAGAAATTAATACAAAGATGAGGCACCTTGAGACCCTAAAACAGTTTAAAAAATATTATCCCAGTGATTTCCCCAGCAGGTGATATGCAATTCCAGAAGGATTAAAAGTCCTTTGCGATGAACTTCTTCAGCTGAAAACTTGGCATTCTAATGAATTCTAATTCAATAATTTAAAAAACATGTGTGCCCAGGATAGAGAAGCCTCATAGCTGAATCTGTGAGTGTGTTGATGGATGGATGCTCACTTTAAGATGCAAGCAAAGTCATTTTAGACTACACTGCATTATAAACAAGCTGCCACCAAGCTATTGTATAAATCACCTCAGAAACTGGGTGTCAGCCCAGGCTGTGGGAGCAATTCAAAATCAACCTGTCAGGGGGATCCCTCCCTCTTCCATCCAGAGATGGATGTGAAACGAACCAGGACTGATGAGTGCAAATCCCTGCATAAGTCACTGTGTGGCAAGAGGCAAACGGTGTGTCAGCAGGAAACCATCACATTCAGAACCTCTTGTGTACCCCCATTATCTCTGGGGGGTAACTGAGTCCCATCAGCACCTAAAAACCACGGGAAAACATTCATTTTCCATTAGGAAGAAAAAAAAAAAATGCTGTGGTCATAAAATGCAATCTGGCCTTGATTTTCTGGACAGATATGACATGCTCTCTCTTTGGCACTCCTGATTGCTACAAGAGTGACTTAACTTTGTAATTCATTGGAAAGCAGATGAAACCTTAAAATCAGTTTGGAGCATAACCAGGCTGCTCCATATTCATTCCACATTTATTGGTGGTTTGCTTTGTCTGCTCTTCATCTCCGAACTATAAACACCCATTTCATGCCTGACATTTTGGTCTGGGAGGGAGCTGGTTCTACCATAGAGGGACAGACTGGGATATATATCCACAAATTTTAGCTACAACCTGGCTCATCCATCACAGACTTTTCCTACCACTGACTTACATTTGAATTATGTAATCAAATAATTGTAGAATGGACTGAGGTAAATCGCTTGGTTATAAAAGTCTGTTTGGGGAATCAACTCCACTCATTTCCTTCTCACAGAACATCTGCAGTAAGAAAAATGTTTGCCCAGAGGAGCTCACAGATAAAATACATCAAGGAGGAAAAGGGTGGTGGGATTTTTTTCTAATTCCACACCACCTGGGGAAAAGGTACCTAGAAGTGCTAAGTCCAAAGTGGCACAAAGCTGAGAACTGTGCTTAGCCTTGCTGAGCTGGGTTTCCCAAACCACCCAACAGAAGAAAGAGGAAGATTTGTCTATTTCTCAACTTCAAGTTGAGTGGGAAAAAAAAACCCTATATTTTTTAAATGAATTATTCCCTACCTATTTTTTCTTAGTATAGGACACACATGAAACTGCTTTTTTTCTCTGGAATTTCAGCTGACTTTCTAAATTCAACAAGGTATGTGAAAAATTAGGCAGCAATGAATATCTACCTTTCACAACACATTTTTAAAAGGTTCTGAGAGTTCTTTATTATTTCTGCTTTGAGAATGGAGAAACTTGCTTGCTAATAGTTAAGTGCCACTTGATTATTCTGCAAAACACTGAAAAACAAGGGAGCATGTACAGAAACATGAATCATTCCAAATGGAAATGTTCTCTTTACCCACTGAATCTGTCACCAACTCATTTTATGCTGCTTATAACTGTATCAGTCTCCACCTTCCAAACAGGAAGGTTTTTGTCCATAGTATTTCTACAGTTTGGTCCAAAAATAAATATTTTGTACACTTGAACTCTTAAATTAGAATCTTAGGTTCATAATGAGGACATATTTTTCAGAGAGTTTATTAAATAAGTACATATATTTGCAAAAAAATCTTGGCACCTGATGTTTGCACCACCTCCATATCTTCAGCCCTGCATGTCTTGATGTGAAAGGTTCTTTAGCTATTATGACAATTCTCTTGTCTGAGGAACATTTCAATGCAAGGCTTGAATATGTAAAGTGTTACAGCCTTGAGACCTGATTCTACAGGGGTCAGCTGTAAGGAACCATTTCAATGGGATGCAAAAAGGTCAACTTCTATCCCTGGGCTTGGCTTCAATGAGTTTTGTGACCTCACTTAATTCTCTCCATCAAAGAATATCAATCTTATTGCACCTGCTGAGTAGGGATAGTGGCAAACACACAACCTTCACTGAAAATGTGTGAGGACAAACCCATTTATCTCCTCAAACTGAGAGTGATGAGAGCAACTAAAAGGCATTGTAAAATCACAGGCCTAGAAGTCAGCATATTCCCAAAGATTTGTGAGTTCTGCAGTGCTGACCTGCTCAGAGCCACTGCTTCCACAGCCTCCCCTCCACCGTCCTGCTCTGGAGATCTTTCATCACCACCTGCCACGTTCCTTTGAGGTTTGGCTGGCTGGTACCAGAGCTGAGCTTAGTTTCTCTCCAAACTCTGCTGTTCACAGTAGTCACCAGGCACAGATCAAAGTTTCTCAGCAGTACAAACAAACTTGAACTTGATGACAGCCAAGGTTTTGGGCTGCCCCAGGAGGGAAGTAGAAAGATGAAAACTGGTGGCAAGTCCTAAAGGGTCAAGTTTGTGGTGTCCAGTAAGAGAAATTATATCAGGGCAACTTCCACTCTGGGACTTCCACGTTCCCCTTGTAGATGTTGTCTCCATCAGCAACTGTGGCATGCTCTTGCACAGCTGCAGAAGCTTGAAAAGTGGAAACCTCACAGCTCAACCTCTCATGGTGTGACAAAGTCCCTCCCTCAGTGACTTAGATTGGGTTTGTGTCTATTGTGCTTCCAGAGCTCAGAGAGCAGCAGATATCTTCTATTCTGGTTTCTGACCCTTGGCTGTGTATCTTTGCTGTGGATTTTATGATGTTCCACTTGCCAGACTTCCAAAACAGAAGATCATGGAATCAGAGAAAGGAATATCCAGAGATGGAAGGGACCCACGAAGATCGCTGAGTCCAACACCTGGCAATACTATTGGCCTCCAGATCTTCCAGAAGGACTGAAATACAAATCTGCTTTACAAAGACAAAACTCATTATGCACAGGGAAAGGTCCGTTTTTCACATAAGAAGTCACTCTGCTCTCTCTGAGAGAAAAACAATTTCCTGATCAGCAACAGATCCAAGTCTCAACAGTGACAGTTCATCAACCAGTTCCAACCCCCTGCCATGGGCAGGGACATCTTCCACTAGACCAAGTTTCTCTAAACCCCATCCAGTCTGGCCTTGAACACTTCCAGGGATGGGGCAGCCACAGCTTCTCTGGGCAAACTGTTCCAGTGCTTCACTTTCCACAGGGAAGAATTTCTTCCTAATATCAAATCTAAACCATGGTCCCTAATTTTCCTGTTCATTTTGCACTTCCCTCCAAGGCAAAGGTTATCTCCAGCTCTCTTCAGTCAGCAAAGTGGGTCATGGACAGTCCTCTGTCTCTCTGTTTGAATTAAGGTTAAAATTAAAGCCTCCAAGAGGGCCTTTTGGACAACCTTATGGCAAGTCCCACTGGACAATGTCAGGGAGAGAAGCTGTCTAACAAAGTGAGCAGAGTCATGCAGTGTCTGACCTTCAGGAGCCAGGCAGTAAATTGAAATAAATGGGGTCCCAGCTCCCAAAGTCACAGTGGTATTTGTCAAACTCCAAGAAGCTCAGAGAATCTGTCTGGAGACTGCCTGTGAATGACCAGGCTGTGACATCTTGGTTTAGAGTGAAAGATTCTTGATTATGGTTTCTTTGACAATAACATTGAGATGCTTCTGCTGAGCTTGAGGCAAACAGACAGGGTGTGTAGAAGCAGTTTTAAAGAAAAGTTGTCTAAGGCATCCTTTAGATTTGAGAGGTTCATCTTCCTCTCCCAAAAATGTTTGAGCTTGGGGCACAGTGGGAATAATGCCTAAAATATCTTGTCTCCATTGCCTAAATTGAGCTCCAAGTTGGGTTCCTGAACTTTGAACACACAAATTCTTTCAGTGTCTCACATGTGCATTCCCTGTGGCCCAGGCAATAATGATTTTTAGGATGCAACATTCCCTGTGGCTTTCTCCCATGTCAGGAACATCTCAGCCTCCTCAGTGAAGATTCCCCAAACTCTGACTGGGAAGAGGTGAGGGCAGGGGAAGGAGGAATATATAGACAAGGGTTGGGACCCACGAGTTTAAAGTGTCTCTCAGTCTTTTATTTGCTGTCAGTAGAAATGTGGCCTGTCTGGTGTGTGATGCTGCCTTTCCACATGTCCCAGGAAAAACTGAATTTCTATTGATCAGATACAAAACTCTTTTCCATATTGCTGAGTTCCCCTTTAACTAATTGCAGATCATTCACATATGTTGGGAAATACGGTCACAGCTGATGTAAACTAATGATTTATGGTAATTCTGCTGACTGAGAGGCAAGGACAGCTTGTTAATGAGTGACTAATTGAGATGTGAGTTTATAATTCCTTGGCTGAACTTGCTTGGATTACCAGCCATTTCTCCATTTTCTTTGGGGAAACCAGACTCCAGAATGCATGTGGCAAGTGTTCTGCAGCCATTAAAGCAACTGAGTTCAAATGCCTGAAAAATGAAAATACAAACACACAAGAGATAAGAGCCTTAAATTATAAATAATTGGCTGAGAACAACCACTCCAGTATCCAAGTTCTTGAATTTCTATCTGCCACAAAATTCACAGGTTCCATCCTTTGCTCCTGGTGGCAGCATGTGAAAGTCTGAGTAATGACAATTTTGGAAAAGAGCAGTTAAAGATCATGTCATTGACCCATTGTCTGTGAGAGCAGAGAGGGTAGAGTTAAGTCCATCTGTGGCAGCTTAACAAGAAATACAAGTATCATTCACTTATTTGAGGTATCTCCTAATTACTGGCATGGGAAGAAAACATAAATTAGTGATGTCTGTGACTCTAAAGCACTAATGGTTTCAGTTTCTGACTCTGTTACAGACTTATGGATACCCCCTCATCCTTTAGATGAGCATATATCTGACTAAATATAAAAGTCTATACCTGACCTACCTGCACAGGATCTTTTTGCAGACAAGGAACAAGGGGGCACAGTGGGAAATGCTTTTTCATAGAATCATGGAATGGATTGGGTTGGAAGAGACCTTAAAGATCTGTTTAGTTGGAACTATCCTCCCCTCCCTCTCCTCTCCTGTCTTATGCCAGTCCAAGTTTTGAACACTTTGCAAATCAAGCAAAACTCACATGGTGGGCTGTGTGTGGACACCCCTAAATGTCCCTTACCCACTGCCACAGGAACCATCTGGCCATGTGTTGAAACACCTCCTCCTCCTGACTTAGCTAACTTATCCTCAGCAATCACTATCCTGGTGTAACATCAATGCTCACAAATAAAACTCCTCCACCATGGCAAAGGGAATGTAAAGGAGGGGACCACCCACCCCAAAATCAACATCATTTTTGCACTTCAAGAACATGTTGTTCCGGGACTCAGAATGCAAAACAGTGGAAGTAACAAGTTCAGGTGACAGGCCAGCTCTCAAAGGCGTGGATGGAGTCCCTCATCAATCATCCCATATTTCCATATTTCTGTCAGTTCATGGCATCACCAGTCATTTAAAAGCATTCATAAATGTCACTAATGGATTATCACTGCATCCTGAAAAAAAAAAAGCTACATTTACTTACGTGTGGAATGTCGACTAAATTGAGATGGATATTGAAATTAATAAGTACCCAGTAAAATATAAAGCGCACAATTGATTTTAGATCCTCTGTTATATGCACAGCATGTAATTACCAGTAGTAAATCTGAAATGAAAATATAGGAGCTTATGAGATGCTTCAGTGCAGTTGTTCATTTAGATCCACATAAATTCAGGGGACACACATTAGGAGTGCCTGCACTAGCATGAAAGGACTAAGCTATAACTACAACCTTCATGGAAGGAAAACAAGAAAAATCCTTCTACAGCAGAAAATAGGGAAAAAAAAAATAACTCTCGGCAGAGAAGCTTAGTGTCGTGTGTTGGTTCTTATATGGTGGGGGTAAAAATGAATAAATAAGTAATCCATGTGGTAGGATACAAAATAAAAATGCCAGGACTTTCAAAGGTTGTGTTTTCTTTGTTTTCAACAAATAAGAAAATTTGGTACATGGTAGGGCATCTAGAACAACTAACACCCAAATTAATCAGGCACTTTTTTCTGCAAATAATTATTTTGTAATGCAGTTTAATATGTGTTTTGCTTGCAAGTGTAATTGGAGACTTCAATGATTCATGGAAAGCTACACTTTGTTCTGCTCTGGGTTCATTTTTATGTCCCAATATCTGAATTCCTGACACACTGAGATTTCGCTCACATTCTACACCAAAAGTAGGGAAATACTTCAGTCTCATAGTCTGTTTTTCTAAACACAAAGCTTCTATCAGTGCTCTTTCATTTCAGTTGCTGTGGACTATTACTCCTTTCATCTGCCAAAAGAGCCATAATACATTGGTATGGTCTGTGTTGCATAAGAACAGGCCTGTCCATAATATTCTTATTAAATCCAATATATATATTGTTATATATTGGATTATAACATCCATTAGGGGTCTGTCTATAAAGAAAACAGAACTATTTGTAATCCTGGATGTTAATGAAGGTCATCTTTAGAGATCTTAGGGTGTTACAAATTTATGCCAAAATCAGGTGAGATTTTCCTGGCATCCCCACCCACAGAGGGCACAGAGACACATTTCACTTACTGAGGTCTTTAAACCACAGGCTGGTGAAAATCTTCTGGTCAAAAACAGCTGCCACACATTGGAGGAGTTTGGCTTTGAATCCAGATCCAAATGAGACTCTGACCTGCCCAGATCTTACAGATGGAGTTCAGTGGCCTTAAACACGTGTGTAGTGTCATTGAGATGCTGTAAGGGATTAATTCCTCTTTCCACCTGTCATTGCAGAAAAACACCTCTCTCACATGTCCTGTGGCATATCTGGACAGCCCATCAAAGTGTCTTTAACAGCTGAGTGTATCTCATGCATAAGGTTTAACATTAGGATGGATCCTGCAAAGGGCCTCAAATTACAACAGAATCCTAGATTTAGGCTGTTCTTCTGTACATCCATATTCTCTACTTGCATAGAGGTATCACCTCATTCCTCTGGCAAGGCTGGGAAAAAAATTGTGTCCAAGAGCTCTTGAGTCACTTGGATGCAAGTCTTCATCCAACAGTAGGTCTCAGGCATTAGCTGAGGAAATAATTCCCATCCTTTTGGCTGGGTTTAATGGGAGAGGGTACACAGAGCACATCTAATGGCATTTGGCTGCCACACTGCACAGCTGAGGTTGTCTCACAGAAAGAGACTTTCTCCCCCTGGTTTCAGGTTTAGAGCAAACACATTGATTTTGAGTGGATTATTCATCCGAGAACATAAAAGCAAATAAAATCTCCAAGAACCACAGTGGCTTCAGTGTTTGAATGCGAACAAAAAAAAAACCAAACCCTTAGACTTTGTATCTAAATTTCATGGGGAGATAATTCAGAGACTTCAAAATGAATGAATAATAGGCTTGGTGTCTATGAATGCAGACTTCTGAATATTTTTAATGAGCTCTGGCCACAGACATTTTATAATCAAAAGAAATATAAAGCAAGCAACGAGAATCAACTATTCTTTAGGAAGCTAATATATTTCTCACTCACTCCAAAATTATCTTTGTGGATGGCTGGTCTCTGAATGGTGATAAGCAGATATGTCAGAGGAGAGTTTAAGGTGTATATGTAAAATTTTCTTTAATCCTCCTGAGCAAACCATAGTCACTCAACCCTTATGTTTGCAAAAGGGGTTAGTAACACAATCTTAGAAGGGAGTTATTTGTTAAGAAGGTCCCACCAGCTTTGAAGCACATGAGCAGAGTCACTGAGTTCACGAGGAGTCTTGATTAGAGCTTTTCTGTGTTTTGTGTGTTGAAATATTGCCCAGAATAGTTCAGTCCCAAACTGAACCACAATACCAAAACCAGCACTACAACCAGTGATTACAATGGTGATAAGAAGATCATCTGGATTCCATGTAGGATGTTTTGGGCTTTTTTCAAAGTAAATATCTTTAATTACCCACATCAAGTGCACCTTCCTGA
Organism: Pachyramphus minor; assembly: GCA_013397135.1. NCBI lineage: Eukaryota > Metazoa > Chordata > Aves > Passeriformes > Tyrannidae > Pachyramphus > Pachyramphus minor. Next base: position 32,536 of record VYXB01002425.1, read on the forward strand.
CTTTTCCACATAATATGCAGAAAGACATCACTGTGAACCACCACCACAAACAATATGAGCAACCTGTTATGAGAAAAGTGAAAATAAGGAAACCTGTCTTTTTAATGTATGTGGTGATCATGTGTCCTGGCTGGAGTTCAGCCAAACTTCCAGGGAAAACATCAGTTTGGATATCTCTTCTCTACCAGGCTTTTAGGAATCACATAGGGATTTAATCACCCCTGAAATCTCTATACCTGGCTCAAATTTGGGTGAAAGTCACCAGCATTTTTAAAAGGTATTCAGTGGGACAAGACAGTAAACATGAGTGAAAAAGACAACATGAAAATTAATCCTCTGTGACACTTCCACTGTTCAGCTGTCTCAGGAAAACTTTAGTCTCATTTATTCGCACTGGAAATGGGTCTTACAAAAATTTAAGGATACTACGACATGTAGAGAAGCAAATCTTCCTTACTACTCACAAAGAACAGGAAGATTTAATATTTTATTTCCATAATTTTTATCCAGTATTTTCCCTAGATCCTCTGCAGGATAAAATACAAATTCAATCCTGAAATCAATGTTCTCAGAAGATGGGCAGCTGACTGAATCAGTATGTGGATGAAAAACACATTATCACCATCTCCCCTTAATGGTAACAGAGCTCCCACCTTCCAAATCCCATCCCTACAACCACCTCATTTCATATTCTGTCCTTTTATAAAAATACACTTCTGTGCATATTCAGCTATTCCCTCTACATCTCTTTGTGTGTCTCTGCCTCAGTCTTTATTTTTCTCTCTATTTTTTTTAGAGCACTGGGGTCAGATAACTTAGACGTGAGGAACTAGTGCACAATAATCCCTTTTATCCTGTTGATTCATTGCAGACCTATGGCACTCAAATTACCTTCTGCCAAGCAGACCTGTGCTTTAGGGGCTGGATTATAAAAGCAGGCAGGTGTATGTCACCAGCATCCCCACTGGTTTGCAAATTGGTCCCCAAGAGATACCTTGGCAAATATTCCCCCAGCATCCAGAGCTCTGCATAAAAAAAGCTAAAACAACTAAAAAGGAAATGCTGCTTTCTATGCCCTGCATTTGTTTTACTTGAAGTCTGCCAGATCTAAAGCCAGAGGCATGATAACAGCTAATGTATTCTCCACCTCAGAGCAAGGCACCACCTTCTATGCATCTAAAAGAGTGGAATTATGATCCTGAGAGGATTACACAGTGTATCAACTTCTTTTGCCCAGGGTAGTGGATTTTTCCAGACCAATTCAGTGTAGTTTCATAAGGATTTGCTGTTTTAAACCAGAAAAAGTAGAGAAAAGGACTGGGATGGGCACTGGCCGAGAACAACTCTGAAAAGGACTGTTAGTTTTTGTATGGTTTCTTGAGGAAGCAAAGCTTATGTTGCCATGCTCTGTGAGCAGGTTCAGGTGCAGGTCTTTCCCAGTTTTGGACAGAATCAATCCAATTTGATACAGAAGCAGAGATCTTAGACATCAAGCTGTCAGAAGTTTAATGGAAACCAAGATCTGCAATCTGAGCTCATCACCTCTCAGACACTTGGAAATCTGTACAAGAAAGAGCTGCTATAAAAGTCCCTAAAGCTTCAGAGCTTGTAACGTTGTGATAAACATCCAGGAACACAAGTGGAATCTCCTGAGCAGATCATAGGAATCTGTGTTTCTATATTTCCACCACTCAGGGCATGTTTTGCTTTAAGGACATCACAGCAAGTCACAAGGAATGTGAAGCTCTTTATCTGCAGAGTCATGCACCACAGTGAAGCCATAATATATGCAATAAGCTTGTTAGTACAATATCAGATGATGAGTGAGGCTGCTGCTCTACAAAACATTCTTATCTTGACAGGTTTACGGTCCAAATAGTAGAAAGGAGGTTGAGAGAGGACCCTGAGGCATTAAGGTGAAGAGAAACCAGCAACAGACCATGTTCTCCGGCAGTGATATAGTCAGGACCAAAAATCCTGTCCTCTGAAAAAAAAATCAAAACAAACCAAACACCAAACAACAGTGCCCTAGGAAGTGCACCAACCTGTATCCTATTCCAGTCTCTGGCAAATCAATTTTGCACCATCAGTCAATGGTCAGTGAGTTACCAAGGCCAATAAACCCGTGCTGAAACACTGAATGCATTTGAAGTCTGTGGCAGGAGTCACCTTATCTAACTTTAGATGACTTCAGGGTGAACTTCTTAGGAAGTCACGCTGGGTTTCCTTGGAAGAAATTAAGACCAAGTTAATCGGGTTGAGGAGTTTTAGAGCGTAAATTGTTCTCACCTATTTCAGAGTGAGATGAAACACATCTGAAAATCCACTGGGCTGCAGACAGCAATGTAACCAAGTTAATCCCACTCCTGCATCCTACGTGCAGGTCAGCAAACAGGTCCAAGAGCAGATTTGCCTGGGGTGCAGGTGGGGTGTGTGAGCAAAGTCAGGTGTGTCCAGGCAGGAGCCTCCTCCTGTGCTTAATACAGACTGGAGCAGCAGAAGTGTCCAGATGAGGAGCAGCTGCTGTGTGCACACACATCCAAATATTACAGCAGGTCTCTCCTCAGCCTCAGCCTGCCAAGAATCACCTGTCTATTCCAGAAGGACATCTGGAGCTACAGACACCTACAAGACAACAAAACAACTCCTTTTGTTTGCCTGTCAGCCTCTTCCTGACAAGACCTGGCTTGAAGTGCTCTTTGTGTCAGTTCTGAAGGCACAAGCTCTGTTCCATGTTACCATGTCCCTGAGCTGCCTCCCTGGTTGTTTTATAGCAGCCTGAAGAGTTTTCTCAGGTTTTCTCTCATTCTTGTTGTCAATCAATACCAGAAAAGTATTTAACCACATCAGCAAAGCAATCCATTATGTGAAGCACCCTCCTGGCAGGAAAAGACATTACATTTATTTTTCTAATGCAGCTGAGTAGACATTAATATCTGTAATTACTACTTAAATCCAGGCTGACTGATTTCTCTGTGTTCAGACCATCTGCAGACTGCTCTGAAAATCATAGTCTTGAAATAACACTGACTTTATCCTGTCTTTTTCTGTCAAAACATGGCTCTGGGCGTGGATCCTACTCTTACACGAGGTTGATTAAGGGCATGTATTTGTGAAGGTGAGGAAATCTGTGTCATAGTCACTACAGCATCTGAATAGTAGGGGGAAATGGCTTTAAACTGAGAGCAGGTTCAGATTGGATATTAGAAAGAAATTCTTTATTGTGAGAGATGTCCATAACTTCATATACGCTTCTGAAAATCTGAATTTCTGAGAATTGTTGATAGCGTGTAAAAGTGGGGGAAAACTGCTTCTGTACATGGGATTCTCCATTATATTGGAACTGAAGATGTTAAACACATGGTTCTTTCTTTCTTTCTTCTCCCAGAGATTTGAAAAGAGAATAATAAAGCAAGCATATAATAAAGCAACTTTCATGGAGAAACTCAAAATTTCACACCAAAAAAGAATGAAATCTCTCTATTTTAATCCTCCACACCAACTGTTGTGGAAACATCACTCAGCTCTACTGTTAAAGGATGAAAAATGGAATGGTTCCCTCTCTGTGCTCTCTGCTCTCTCACCAAAGCCATCATGGTCTGCTGTGATGGAGGGACAGCCCACCTGCAGCACAGGTGAGCTGCACACAATATCTTGAAGAGAAGATGTGCCCACAGCAGATGTGTCTCCTGGAGCAGATAAATGCTCCTTGGCTCTTTGGCTGACCCCAAAGAGCATGTCCTGTCCATTGCCTCTATTTTCATTCTATATTTTGTATATTATCCCATGCTTTGCATTGGCTGCAGAGTAGGAAATACTTTGCCCTGAACTCTACCCTGAAGTTCTCTCTTTCTCTTTGAAAACATCCTTTTAAACCAAACTCTTCAAACCATCCTTCTGTCTTTTCTCAGAGAAGAAGTTCCACTTATTCGTTTTCTGGTTAACTGTTCCATTATTACCCTGTTTTCCCATAAAAATGAAGCCTGGATGGTCTCACTCACATTGTGAGTGTCTCTGTGTGCACCACCAATAATTTCTGACCTCATTAAACAAAATGATAGAAAAGCCTGAAGCTTCATAGATAATTACATTTCACGAGGGCAGAAGACTGATCTTACAGGCACTGCCACTGCAGGAGAATAAACAAGCATAAATCTTGGCATACACAGGAAAATCCACATGGGAGAGAGCCTTTTACAGGAGCCCCAAGCACCAGAAAATATTCAGTCATAGTTTAAACCTTGCTTAAAGCCAAAGCCAATCTACCACAAGACACACATTCACAGGCAAAGCAATTTAATTTATTCCCAAAGTCCTGAAGTAAACGTTGGGTTCATTCTGTGTAATATCTTAATTAGGTTTGTATCTGAGCTAAAAGGCAGCAAAAAAGCTTGGGACAATAGATGCAGTACTAAGTTTTCATAGATGATTTAATTCTGAATCTAGAAAGTATTTATAATTTCTTGGTAGTTGTTTGCTTGTCTGTGTGAATCCAAATTCACACAGTGACTCTTTTTCTAAGGAGGTTTTTCCAGATATTCATTTTTCTGAAAACATTGCTGTCCAGTTTGCAACCTCCTGTCGCATTCCGCTCTTTCCTTGACTCATTCACAGTTTTGTGGGATGCATCTTCCTACTCTTCCCATCTTCTGTAAGACTGCTATAGGACTGCAGGTTGCCCAGAGAAGCTGTGGCTGCCCAGTCCCTGGAAGTGTTCAAGGCCAGGTTGGATGGGACTTGGAGCAAACTGGGATAGTGGAAGGTGTCTCTGCCCATGGCAGGGGGTGGAACGAGATGATCTTGAAGGTCCTTTCCAACTCAAACCGTTCTGTGATTCTCTGACTGTCAGTGCAAGCTGAGACTGGAGCCAGGTGTCTGAGAGGGCTGTGGAATCTTCACCATCAGAGATTTTAAAGAAAGAGTGAGATAATTGGGAACCTGATATTTAATTGATCATGTTTTGGGTTAAGACAAATAAATTGCCAGCCTTATTTTCCACTATTCTGACATGATCTTATTCTGTTATTTGTCTCCACTGCCCTTCGTTCTGACAAACACTCTCTCCAGATCACTCAGCAAATTTCTTGCATTTCCAGGTCTTCCTGGAACAACTATTTAGCTCCAACATGCTCTTTTTTTTATACTGGTCTCCTGTCTGCCTGGTTTGTCTTGTTACCATCTGAGATCAGTTGGCTTATTTTTAATCAATATGAAGGAAACATCACACACCTTAATTTTGCTGGATGAAATCCCCTTCTTTAGAGAAACCAAGTCAAAAAAAATGAAAGCAAGAAGGAGAAGGAGGTCTCAGCTGGAGTTTTATTATCAGCACATTTTACCGTCCATTATACAAAGAGAATTTCATCCCGTTGTTTGAACATTTCCAATAACCCCACTTACCTTTAAAACTAACAAGATTCATGTACTCAGGTCTTAGCCAGAGGCTTATAGATTTTTACCACTCACCTCTTACAGCCTCCATAAAGACATCTGTCGAATCTGTCCTTGGTCGTGCTCTCCCCTTCTAGCTCTGATTTAGCCAGGACTCTCCTTCTATTTGGCAGTAGTATGGCAGGAAAGAAAATGGCATTAAATTCTGATTCAAGCCTCCATATGAGATTACCTCTTGCTTAGGAAGTTGGAAATTATTGGAAAGCCAGTTTTCTCAGGAATTCTCGCTGCACATTTTTCTGGTGGTTTAACTTTCCTGGTTCCTGTCCCCGTGGTGTCAGAACAAGGGGCTGGACAGACCTGTAGTGTATTGTATTTAATTTCTGTGCCATCTGAGGATGCTTAAGGCTTTCTGTGGTGTGTTCTACCAGAAATCTTGGTGGAACAAAACCTTGGTAAGTCCCAGACCTTCCCCAAGGGTTTTTCCCCCTGCTTGGTGAAGCAAGGCAGCCTCCAAGGTGAGCAAAGGAAAAGCAAGTCTTGCTGTGCTGCTGCCTCTGGCAAAGGGACAGGAATTTCTGAATGACATTTTCTCCCACTTCCTTACCCATGCAACAGTTTCCATCACGTTTTCTTTTGGCCTGCACTGTTGTTACCTATAAATGATCAGCCAGTCTCTTCGACACAATGTAAATTGTTGCATTTTTTCCCATTCATCTTCTTTGATTTGTTTTCTTTTGCTCAATTTAGGGACCAGCTATTCTTCCTCCTGTTGGGATTTGCTTTTGTCATCAGCAAACTGTTGTCTTTATTTATGTGGCGGTGTCAAAATGTTCACAAACACAGTGCTTGTTAAGATTTGTGTGTGTGTGTCTGTGTGTTCCTTATTTTCTTTTGGTTTTGATGATAATTATGATTATTAATGGTGCTCCCCTAACAGAGGTCTCTAATCTCATATGGACTAGTTCAAAGGGAAAACAAACTGCAGAGAACAAGATAAACTGTGCACACCCCAACTTACAGTGACCTTTCTTTCTTCTGCAAAAACTACTAGTTTAAGAAAAATCTCCACAGTCATAAATCACCATCACTCACCACTGTTTGGAAAGAGCTGGATGAGTTTGGTACATTTATCATGGTTTAAGGAATTTTGACATGCTGTTCTCCTCTGAATGTTAAAGTTCTTTTCTTTGTGGTTGTTTCCTTCCACCACACACACACATTTGCAGAAGGCTGCTCAGAAAAGTGACAGTATCAATTGTCTTTGCCCATCCAGGGGGGGAGAGGAGGCACATTGTCCACGCTCCTTGAAGACAAAAACATTGGAGGCATTTGACCTTGGCTGAAGGAGCTTTCCTGGAAGATTAGGAAAAAAACAGTTCCCTAAAGAGATGCCAGGTCATAATTACCACTGATGGAAACCTCCTGCATCATTTGAGGCACCTCACAACAAAAAATGTTATCTTTTCTCAGAGGTGTTGGCAGTCACATGTGGAAAATAGTTAAGGTTTTACACATTATTTTCTAGATTATTTTTCTTTGCCAACTGAGTTACTTCACTTGACTGAAAGTAAATAATCCACTGAAGACAGGTAAGTAATCGAAGAGCAAGGAAAATGTTTATATACTGTGTAATTATACGTGGATAGTAGGATTATAGGTTGGACTCCATGATCTCAGATGTCTTTTCCAGCCTAGCTGATTCTGTCATTTTGTGTGATTTATAACCAGAAGAGATAAAAAAGTTAGATTTCCACAGTACTGAACATTTTATCTGCCTCAGAACACAAGCAATATCTGTTTAAAAATGGAAATTTTGAAAAGTGCGATTCATAACTGCTCATTTGAATTTATTTTTTTATAAAAGAAAAAATATCCACTCTCAGTTATAAACATTTTGCTTAGACTTTTATTCATTCAATTGAATCTAAATATTTGTAACCTGTTAGATTTGACCTGAACCTATTTGCAACCTTCCTCTGTTAAACTGACTGGTAGATCATGATTTCTTGTCACTAATGGTCTTTATGTAATATTAAATTTCAGCTCTAGCAGCCATATAAAAATTTCTCTGGGAGCAGAGAGACAAATATGGGTTTATTGTTTTCCAGAGTCATCCTGCAGACCATGTTTTGAGTGTGGATCACATAGCTCTGGCAGTCAGGCTGATTTTCAACTATTTCGGCTGGTGCAAGGAGAGCAGTAACACAGCCCGGGATGTTGGGTGTTCTCCAATGTACTTATTCTAGGATTAGGCTAAGGAATTAATGGATTTCCTCTTGTCTGTTCTGTGCTATAAAACTGTAGACATACACATTTAAACTGACAAATCTGGATTTATGCATCCAAATTTAGGTATCTATATTGATATTCAAGACGCTCAGTTTAACAGCCCACCTGCAGATGTTTGAAACATGGAATCCTAAAATGGTTTGGGTGGGAAGGGACCTTCAAGATCATCCAGGTCCAACCCCCTGCCATGGGCAGGGACATCCTCCACTAGACCAGGTTGCTCCAAGCCCCATCCAACCTGGCCTGGGACACTTCCAGGGATGAGGAATCCCCAGCTTCTCTGGGTAAATGAAGACATTGAGATGTTCTCAAACAGCCTTTCTGGATTCCAGATGTTGTTGCAGAAGGACATGGTTCTCTCTCCAAATCATGTAGAACTATAAGCTTGATTTATTTTTTTTTTGGTGCTTTTGCCACTCTCTGAGAAGTCTTGTGATGCTTTTGTGTGTGCTGCAGGGTTAAGTGTCTGAACTCCTGGTGTGGTCAACAAAGGTCTAACTAACAGGCAGTGAGGTTGGTTTCAGCAGCCTGAAAAATAGAGGGGTGATCTCAAAGCTCCTACATTCAAATTGAAAGAGGACAGTTCTAGTCTGGACCAGCAGCTGAGGTACAGGCAGGCTGTCCTACAGCATCTCATGTGCTGGATGCTTCTGTTCAGGCAGCTCAAGAAAACCTTATTTTCCCTGACTGCTGTGGGACCTTAGTGCACAGAGGCACTTAATTAAGTTGTTTCAATTTCAAACTAAATCCCACAACAAGTCTGACTTCAATTGCTCCAGGAGAGCATCCAGTGCCATAGACTGTCCAAGGTGGGGAAATGGCAGGAAACCTCTGTGTGGAGCTTTTATAACTCGAGGACATCTATTCAGCACAGTCAAAAATGTTTAAGGCAAGTCTAGATTTGGTCAGATGTGCTGAGATATAAGTTGAGATATAAATACCTTGGACTCTACTGGAAGGTGTCCTTGCCCATGGCAGGGGGGTGGAACTGGATGATCTTTAAGCTCCCTTGCAACACAAACCATTCTGTGATTCTATGACCCCACTGCCAAGAGTTCTGTTGTCCACAGCATCAGCTCAAATACCTGAGTCCCACATAAAAAACCCCACTCTAGACAGCTCAAGCTGGGGAAGTTCAGTCACATTCCCAGTATATGGCTCAAGACATCAAAAATTAGTGAAGTGACCCCTGGTGCCTTGGAAAAAACAGCTTCATTCATTTCAAAAACATCTGGGAATTAAGAAAAATGTAAATTCCAGTAAGGTTTCTTAATATGGAGACAAGTGTTTAAAATTAAATATAAACACCTTTTCTACTCTTGCTTGTTGTCTGCACTCTGCTGTCATTATAGCACAGAAAAAGGCAAGGCAAATTCATTTAATTGGAAAAAAAAAATTCTCTATTTTAATAGAGAATACCTGTTTTCAAGGATTAACTATATATTATCAGTTCTCAGCATCCAATCAGTTCAGTTCCTTTGCTGAAATAGCTTCTTACATCCTCTTAGGCCTGTCCCCTTTGAAAAAACAAACTCATTTCTAGGGCAAACAGAGAACATCAGTTTTTCAGCCTTGCTTGGAATTACTCCTTTCACATCACAATTTTGGTGCAAAGGTGTGGATGAAGTTTGATATTTGGCTGAAACATTAACAGTGCAGACATGTGGCTGCCTGACTGAGCACAGGCTCTTCAGGGTACAGTTTCACCATTGCCAAGAGTGATGAGGTGAGTTCTTTAAGGTCTGAAGTGCATCTGTGAGAGAGATCAGAGGTGGAGAAGGAGGTTTATCTCTCATTCAGTGCAGCTCCACACAGTTGGCAATGACTGGATCAGGACTAGAGCTGGATGCTGAGGTCTGTACCCAAATCAGCTCATTTTCCTGAGCCCTTTTTGTCTCTGTTCCTTTCCATTCTGCCCTAGAAAAAAACTCAAATGGAGTGAGATAGCAAAATAAAGGCATTTTTGCATTATGGAAACTACTTTTTCTCTAAAGATAACTTAGGACAGACAGATAAAGCCCAAAATTACATCAGCAGTGCAGATAAAGCCTCAAAGTCACCACTTGTGTTGATTAGGAAAAAACAAGGGGTGCAGCCAAACCATTCCCAGCAACTGATTCCAAAAAAGAGCATGAACAAGGTATTCACAGTAGGGATAAAGGCTCATGGGGTCAGAATTAACAAAAATGCCTTCTTGCTCATGACACTTAAAACCACCTTCAATCAATGCCAGTGCTGCAGATTGAAGTATTTCTAAGGGCAGAGAGAAGATTTATATGAGGATGAATATGTTGACTCATTAAGGTTTGGACAAAAGAGGTGCATAAGTCTGGAAATTAATAACAGTCTGAAAGAAAAAATGATATTAAAACATCATCAGCCAAAAGCAATGTCACTATTGTAACAACAAACACTAGATGAAATAGATAATGGAACTGAGAAATCATTAAGCAGTGTGAAAACAGATCCTCTGGATAAAAATGAAATGTTAGCATTACAGACAATAATTATCACTCTTCTCTAATGCCCCAGTGCTCTGACTCGACCTTCTTGCTGTTGTCAGGCTCAAAGAAAGTCCAAAACAAAAATCCAAATTTTGATTGAGTTGCCTTGGTGAGCAGAAAATATTCATTCAAATGAAATAAGGTGAAATCAATGGCATGCTGAAAAGCAAAGACAATAGAAGCTATCAAATTCCAAGCAGTAATTTGGTTTTGAAAAGAAAAATAATTTTGGATTTGCATAATCTTGAAGTAGAGTGACTATAGCTTAGAGAAATTGATTAAATTTGCCTGCAAATTTTCCTGTTCCCATTGTTACAGTTGTGTTAAAAGGCCAAGGAAAGTATTTCTTGAGTAATTTATTAAAAGGATTTAAACTTATTATTCATGTGTGAAAACTGTGCATTTAACTGCTTTTGATTTTTCCACATTTCTTCATGACTCAAAGTGACTTGATGCAAACATGGATTAATAGTTTCTGGCAGACTTCTCAGGAAGTACTAATGGGCCTGTAGTTTGTACATTTACTCATTTCACTGTGCATTTGGTCAACACAAATTGTGTGAGAGTGTTTATGTTGCCCATGAAGCTTCCAGGTTTGCTTTGCAGATATTTCCTGTATAAATTGATGCACATAAAATGTGAGATGTGCCAGGGGAGGCACAGCACGTATTGATATCTCTATGTAATCTAATTACTACAATTGATTAATTGATTGATTATGTAAAAAAGTAAACACAGAAGCTTCACTCTGCTTGATGTGCTGTCCAGGACACAGAAAAACAACAAACTGCCTTAGTGCCTACTCCAAATACAGGATGAGTTAAAATACAGTCACAAACATGGGAAGCAGTGATCCCACTAAGCTGCCTGACTGCTGGACACTTTCTGTAGGTCTCTAGGTGAAAAAGAAAATCTTAAGGAGACTGTGAAGAGCAGTGCAGGGGTTTTTTTGGCTGCTTGCTAACACCTTCATATGAGCAAAGAAACAGCCCAGACACCATTGAAAATTAGGCAAGAAGTGTAGGAAAGTCATCATGAGAAGATGGTAGATTATGGATTTGACATTTCATCAGAATAAAGGAGGTGACAGGCACTGAAATTAAGTACAAGCAGTTCCTCTTGGGCTTCCTGGTTAATGTTCTCCAAAATCTTTAATGTTTTCTCCTCATACTCAGTGCAAGGCAGTGCCAGAATCCCAACAGAGTGTGGAGGAAGGGAGATGTGGAGGGGCCAAGGAATGCTCAAGAAGCCTGTTAGTGAACTGAAACCATGTCTGTCAGGGCACAGGGTGATGGAAACCCCTGGAATCATTTTATTGTCCATCTGGAAACTACCAGATACCATCTCCACCAAGCCTTACACCAAGTGTAGGAGTATCAATGGTCTGAGAAGGATGACAGAGTAGCAGGGTTATGATGGAGTCACAGCAGTAGAAATTCATGATGACCAACATTTTTATCACCCTGTGTCAAAACCCCATCACTAATCATACTCCTTATTCCTGCTGTCTCACCAGCTGGAGAAACCCAGATCAAGAAGCTGTACAAGCTGTGTAAGCCCTTCCCCAAGCAACTTAACATAAAAGCCCCAGCAGGTGGGTGCAGCAGGATCATAGAATCACAGAATGGTTTGGTTTGGAAGAGACCCTAAAGATCATCTCATTCCAACCCCCTGCCATGGGCAGGGACACCTTCCATAGACCAGGTTGCTCCAAACCCTGTCCAACCTGGCCCCAGGGATGGGACAGCCACAGCTTCTCTGGGAAAACTCTTCCAGTGCCCCACTACTCTCATAGTAAAGAACTTTTCTGCTGATATCCATGGAGGTGAGGAAGGATCATTCTTGACTCGTCCAAATTCACTCATCAGTAGCCTGTATTCACCCAATTGTGAATAAGGAGGGATTAGGAAAGAAGAACAAGGTACCCTCCATGGTTGCTTTACAGACTTTCCAAGGTTGGGACATTTGGGAGAAGATATAAAGCTGCCTTCAAGGAACCTAAAAATCAAGCAGCAGAAGTAGCATTGACCTCATGGACGACCTCAAAGAAGAAGTCTCCTAATGGCACTGAGACCTGATGGGCTGGGAACAGTCTCTACAGGTTTTGAAAACAAACCAAAGCTCACTCACAGGCATGAGAAGAAGGCATTAGATACCGTAAAGATAATGATTTGATTGCTCCAGTGTCTCATGGGTCCCATCTGGATAAAGGTATTTTCCTCAGAGGGATGCTGTGAGTGGGAAACACAGACACTAAAAATCAGAATACAGATATTAGGAGAAAATGTCTTCACTAAAAGAGTGTTTAAATATTGGAACAGGCTCTTCAGGGAAGTGGTGGAGTCGCCATCCCAGGAAGTGTTCAAAAAATGAGTAGATGTGACACTTCAAACTATAGTTTAGTGGGTATATTGGTATTCAGTCAAAAGCTGGACTTGGTGATCTTGGAGGTCTTTTCCAACCTTAATGATTCTATTATTCTATGAAATGTTCAAATTTTGCAGCATTTTCCTTGGAAATATGGTCTCTCTCACATATTAAATCAGGTAGGCTCTTTGAGGGTGGGCACTGCAAGGTGGTGGCCTTACAGCTCATGGGAGCAAAGCTCAGCTGGAGAAACACATCACCGCTTGGAAGGACAAATATAAATACTGGAGGAGGGAAACAGATGAAGAACTTTGGAGCGTGAGTGAGAAGGGCTGGAAGGTGCAGCTGTAAATGGCTCTCTAACTGCAGAACAGTTTAGTTTTACAAGCTCAGAGTCCTCTTGTGTTATCACCCAGCACAGAGTGTGTGAGAGAGTTATCGCTCACTAAAGATTTGGCAGCCTGGCCTCTCACAAGAAATATGACAGGGGCACAGGTTGTTTTGCTTTTTGTTTCAGTAACTGGATTTTTTGGGCTCAGGGTGCTCCCTTCTGGGGTGGTGGAAACAGATACATAGGTAAGGGGAGCAGGTTAACAATTTAAACATAGGGATCATTACTGAGCCCATGGAAATCTGGACCTGTGCCTCACAAGGGAAGTTCAAAGGCATTTCACAACTTGCACAATTCCACGCCTAACAGGAGATAATCTCAGGAGCACCACCAAACTTTGCGTTTAGAGGGTTATTTTTATTTTAATTTGTCTCCTGAGGCAACCTCATTTGAGCTGAGTTTTAAGGACAAAGAGAAGGACTTTAAAAGCATCTTTAAGCCTGCAACTACAATACCTGCTACTACCTAAATCTCAAGTATTTAATGGTTCCTAAAAAATATATTGCCTTGTTAATGCCTGCAGCAAAGCATAGAGTTTATGGGGAGAGCACAGTAATGCCCCTTTAGCCATCTGGCCAGCAAGAATACAATGGGGTGTTTGATAACAGCCATTTCCATGTCTGCAGGAGATGGTTGCAATAAAAAGAACAAACAAGCACATTTAGAGGGGGCTGCAGTTGGATACCAAGCCAGGCTAAGAACTATAAGAAATTTAATGCAAATCTCTAGGGTCCAATCACAGATAACTCCACTGCTTCCAAAGTCAAATGGAGCTTGATGCTTTCAGTTACGAGATGCAAATGGTCGTTCCGACCCGAAATGGAACTGTCTGAAGAACCTTGAGGGTCCCTGCCAGCATCATTTTCACTTTCTAATGCAATCCTTGGAGAAAAAAGCCACCAGAGCCCATGGAAAATGGCACCAAAACAGCATGTACAGTGGAACTGAGCACCCTGCTCGCAGTCCTACATGTTTGGTGGAAAGAGATCAGTGAATTTTGAATTAAGGACATAATCACCAAGCCAAAGCAAAGCTATTGCAGGGCACAGAGTTGAAGCATCCAGTAGATCCAGAAAGGATCTGAGTCTTCAGCATGAATAGATTAAATATTAGGACAAAATTCTTTACTGTAAAGGTGGTGAGGCACTAAAACAGGTTGCCCAGAGAGGTTGTGGACTCCTCATCACTGGAAGTGTTCAAGACCAGGCTGGATGGGGTCTGAGTAACCTGGTCTGGTGGAAGGTGTTCCTGCTCATGTCAGGGAGTTGGAACTAGACAACCTTTAAGGTCCTTTCCAACCCAAACCACTCTGATTCTGTGAATACAGAGAAAGTCCTCAGCACAGTGATAGACTTGGAGTTGGAATTACAGGAGGATCAGCTCCAAACTTCCTATTGCTTCGTGTATTATGAATGTCACAATTCTTACCCAAGTCATGTTTCATGAAACCGCTTTTATATCAAGACATACTGAGCTGCTGCCTTCTTTCCCGGGCATGAAAATCACATCATATTATTTCATTCCTCTGCCTGTTTGTGCACTGGTCACAAAAAGAGTTGTGAAAGTACAACCAGGCTTTTCAGGCTTTTAAACACGCAAATATAAACTGCGATTAAGGGCACATCACATTTCCTCGCTCACTGCCTTGCTCGTAAAATGTAATAGCTCCACAGTCTTTCCAGCATTGCAAAGTAAAGTTTTTCCCTTAAGCCCTAAAGGGAAGGAGAAATTTATGTCACCTAATTTCAACTACCTAAAAATTAGGCATCTAATCCAAGACAGTCATCTGTGTCTTAGCTGATGCGGGGAATGAAGCATCCTCAGAGCACAACTCATGCAATCATAAACCAGGATAAGAATCAGCTCCGGGAGGGGAAATGCCTAAGTGGAGATGTTTTCATATGCACTGGGTTACAAAACTCTGATTTCACTCTTGAGAGATCTGTGGCACATTAAGTTCCCCAACTATTAGAACGTACTGCTCTTCTAGGCCCTATAGGGCATCCCACACGATCTTCTGAAGGGTGTGATCTCCTCTGATTGTGTCATATTTGCCAGTCCCTGTGTCTCCACAGGGAACCTGAATGGCACTAGAAGTCTATGTTTAGGGAACTGAATAATACACCAATTTCCTGGTCAGCTTTTCCCATTTCATTAACTGCATTAACACAATGACCATTGTTTATAATGAGAATTCAGACACTTAGTCTGTTTGTCTTCACTTACACTTGGAGACCTAAACTGCAGTTATTTAATCCACAGAATGAATTCTTTCCTTTTTGTGCCTAATGCATGTGGATGGGTCTGTCTATGGAGGCATATTTCTCTTTTTGACGAGCATAACGAGATCCCAGACAAAGAACTTAGACTAAACCCCTAATTTACTAAGGTCTAAATTAGAGGAGGAATAAATTTGGGTATAGGTGTTCATGGTTTTGATGTTCACATTTGGAAATAGATGATCTTTAAGGTGCTTTGCAATCCAAACCATCCTATGATTCTGTGAAGATCTTGGCTTCTTTCAATAATAGAACAAAATACTAATGTGAACAATGATCTAAAAAATTATTCTGCTTTTCCAAAAGCAATTTGTTTTTTCTTTTATAGTTGTTTAGTTCTCAGTCAACAGCTTCCATCTGGTAACCTCACAGCATTTCATTCATGGACTTTGATGAAAATATTCTACAATTTTTTCACGGAAAGGCAAAAGCTTCACCATGACCAGAATCCACCACAGGATAGATGAGCAAGAGTCTAGCATTTACATCATAAGATGCCAACATTGTAAATCTTAGAAGCAAGATAAAGAATGGAATTGGATATATAGCTGAGTGTAACACTAAGGCACCAGCATAAATCAGAACATAAACATTATGAAACAAAATATTGCTGCTTTGCTGCCTGACAAAAGTCATGGGTTTTGCTCAGTTTACGCTGTAAACAGTGAGTGCAGCAGAAATGACAAGTGTACAAAACAGAATAAAAAGGTGAATTGAAGCTCTAATTTATTTTCTTTTTAAAAAATACAATTTTCCAGGAATAGAACCTGGCTGTCTGTAAAGCAACCGGACCACCTGACCCCAAAATGAATTGCATTTATTTCAAGTTATGGACATGTGGGAAGAACATTTGAGATAAAAATGCCTGTCTTGGAACTGTTGTTGGGTTAACCAAAACAAATTACTGATTTTAAGGTCAGCACAATCTCTCACTCTTTAAGGTCAATACAATCTTTCTCTCCTGGACAGAGTAATCCACTACTGAGTTTCAATTTTGACACACTGGGCTTAGTAGTTTGATTTATCTCCTGCTAACAAACACAAACATAATGTTTGGCCACTGACTTCTCATGTGTCTGTTCCAGAGGTTCCTGAAATCTAACCCCATAATTGAAGTTTGTTTTCTTCACTCTCAGGCTGCTGGTTAACAGCATGGTGTTTTGCAGCGACAGTAAATAATGCATTTTATCACCTTTTCCAAATAAAAGTGCCTCTACAAATATTTATTTGCATCCTCCCCAGTAAGGTGCAGTTTAGAAATCACCAGCTACCAATAGCTGTGTTACTTTTGAGCTCCTGGGGGATAATTTTCTTGTACTGGGAACTATGTTTTTTATTTCTGCTGCACAGAATTGTTCAGTTTGGACACATTCTGAGACATAAAATCCAGTGTCTCCTTCAGGACACTATTTGGAAAAGGCATCAACTCCTGAAGTTTATGTTTTTAGATAGTCTTTCAGCCTGTTCTATTCTAGTTCTGATATCACACCCATTATTATATCTCAGGTTATCACCTGCATCACTGTAATATGTCTGTATTTCATAGAACACAAACTTTGATTTCTGCAGTGATTGATACCACTATTTATTGCCCATTCATGAGAGGATTCTTCTCCTTGAGTTTTAACACTGTAATCAGAATGAAGGAATGTTTCTGCTTGAAAATATTATCTGTCAATAAATGCACTTTTAGGAGGGCCAAAAAGTATAATTTGAGCAGTAGGGTAATTTACAGAAGTGGTAATAAATGGAAAATGGCAAAAAATAAAACATTTCAATTTTTGTCTGGAAACTCAACTTTTAGTCAGCTTTTCCAGGACTTCAGACAGCATTAAATGGGGTAAGAAAAAAAACACCAACAGACTCAGATGTTCATGTTAACAACATATTTTTATCGTTCATACTAAAATAAGAAATAATTGTCCAAACAATTATTTTTGTCCAACAATTGTCCAACCTGCTCTGCCCTTGACATTCTTCCAGTGGCCACCATAAGGAACCTCAGCACTAGGAGGACCTCAACCCACTGCTCGTGCACATGGTTGGACCTGTTCTCTTGTTACCATTAACTGCTTTTTTCCTAGAGCATTTTTATATTCTCTAGAATATATATATTTATATATTTATCTGTATAATAAATATTTATATATTTATATGTATTTAAGAAAATAGTAAATATATTATATTCTTAGATACTCCAGTTCTTTACCAAGAAAGAACTCTTTCAACCACCTGAGTGGCTTGATTGAACACCAGATTTGTCAGGCAGGAGTTTTTTCCAGTACATTTTGGTAGATAAGAGCGGTACCACTGTGCAGAAGTGGCACTGAATAGAGCTAGTTGAGATCCAAATTAATAGGTCTTATTAATGGCAGCTTAAATCTGACAAAAATTGATCATTTGTACATCATTTGCTCTTCCTTTTTTTATTGTCTTGCATCGTTCTCCATTAAGTACGTCTTAACTGATTAATTATTCCATCAATAGACTCAGTTCCAGCCATTACCAACAAATGTGGTCAGTTCATGGAACAGATCTTTAAGTAGAATAGTTGGACATTTCCTAGTCTGTAAATCCCTTCAAAGGTGGGTGTTCCATCAGTGTTTCAGAAGACTGAGAGCATCCAGCTCATTAGTCTAATAATTAGCATCTTATAAATGACATTCTGCAGCTCCCCATTATTCCAGAAGTATAGCTAAGATAAATAAACTTTGTATTTCCCAGGCAGTTCATGGAAGTTCTTTGACCTATATCAAACAGTGAATGCTACTGGGTGGTTCTGAGCATGCACAAATCCATTACAGATAACAGGCACGTGTTTTTACCTTAAAGGAAAGAAATTTTGTGTGTGGATCACAGCATCTGAATTTGCTCCCCAGCAACACTGTGAAGCCAGGCTGTCCGAAGCACGTTGCACCACAGGAGCTGCTCCTCAACACATGGAAAATATTCATCTTTGAAGAAACCAGCACTGAA
The DNA here is from genome assembly GCA_013397135.1 of Pachyramphus minor. Classification (NCBI taxonomy): domain Eukaryota; kingdom Metazoa; phylum Chordata; class Aves; order Passeriformes; family Tyrannidae; genus Pachyramphus; species Pachyramphus minor. The sequence goes on from VYXB01002425.1 coordinate 50,736, forward strand.
CACATTTCCAGGAAATGACAAATGGAACGTTTGGTCCAGTAAGAGAGAACCAGGAACAAACCCCACAGGAAAGAAGGAGGCACCAAATTTCAGGTGTCTAAATTAAGGCACCTGTAGGGTTGAGATTTGTCTAAATGCAGAAACCTTCTGTCATCGTGTCCCACTTGGAGCATTGTGTCCAGCTCCAGGGTCCCCAACACAAGGAAGATGTTGAGCTGCTGGAGAAAGTCCAGATGAGGCCGTGAAGATGCTCAGAGGGCTGGAGCACCTCTGCTATGGAGGCAGACTGGGAGAGCTGGGAGTGTTCAGCCTGGAGAAGAGAAGGATCAGGGGAGACCTCAGAGCCCCTTCCAGTGCCTAAAGAGAGATGGAGAGGGGCTTTTCATAAGGGTGAGTAGTGNCTTCCAGTGGCCACCATAAGGAACCTCAGCACTAGGAGGACCTCAACCCACTGCTCGTGCACATGGTTGGACCTGTTCTCTTGTTACCATTAACTGCTTTTTTCCTAGAGCATTTTTATATTCTCTAGAATATATATATTTATATATTTATCTGTATAATAAATATTTATATATTTATATGTATTTAAGAAAATAGTAAATATATTATATTCTTAGATACTCCAGTTCTTTACCAAGAAAGAACTCTTTCAACCACCTGAGTGGCTTGATTGAACACCAGATTTGTCAGGCAGGAGTTTTTTCCAGTACATTTTGGTAGATAAGAGCAGTACCACTGTGCAGAAGTGCCTGAATAGAGCTAGTTGAGATCCAAATTAATAGGTCTTATTAATGGCAGCTTAAATCTGACAAAAATTGATCATTTGTACATCATTTGCTCTTCCTTTTTTTATTGTCTTGCATCGTTCTCCATTAAGTACGTCTTAACTGATTAATTATTCCATCAATAGACTCAGTTCCAGCCATTACCAACAAATGTGGTCAGTTCATGGAACAGATCTTTAAGTAGAATAGTTGGACATTTCCTAGTCTGTAAATCCCTTCAAAGGTGGGTGTTCCATCAGTGTTTCAGAAGACTGAGAGCATCCAGCTCATTAGTCTAATAATTAGCATCTTATAAATGACATTCTGCAGCTCCCCATTATTCCAGAAGTATAGCTAAGATAAATAAACTTTGTATTTCCCAGGCAGTTCATGGAAGTTCTTTGACCTATATCAAACAGTGAATGCTACTGGGTGGTTCTGAGCATGCACAAATCCATTACAGATAACAGGCACGTGTTTTTACCTTAAAGGAAAGAAATTTTGTGTGTGGATCACAGCATCTGAATTTGCTCCCCAGCAACACTGTGAAGCCAGGCTGTCCGAAGCACGTTGCACCACAGGAGCTGCTCCTCAACACATGGAAAATATTCATCTTTGAAGAAACCAGCACTGAACACATTTCCAGGAAATGACAAATGGAACGTTTGGTCCAGTAAGAGAGAACCAGGAACAAACCCCACAGGAAAGAAGGAGGCACCAAATTTCAGGTGTCTAAATTAAGGCACCTGTAGGGTTGAGATTTGTCTAAATGCAGAAACCTTCTGTCATCGTGTCCCACTTGGAGCATTGTGTCCAGCTCCAGGGTCCCCAATACAAGGAAGATGTTGAGCTGCTGGAGAAAGTCCAGATGAGGCCGTGAAGATGCTCAGAGGGCTGGAGCACCTCTGCTATGGAGGCAGACTGGGAGAGCTGGGGGTGTTCAGCCTGGAGAAGAGAAGGATCAGGGGAGACCTCAGAGCCCCTTCCAGTGCCTAAAGAGAGATGGAGAGGGGCTTTTCATAAGGGTGAGTAGTGATAGGATAAGGGGGAATGACTTTAAGCTGACAGACAGTAGAGTTTAAATCATAAATTAGGAAAAAAAGTGTTTACTATAACCGTGGGGAGGTGCTGAAACAGGTCGCCCAGAGATGTTGTAAATTCCCCACCCCTGAAAGTGTTCAAAGCCAGGATGGATGAGGCTCTGAGCAACCTGGTCTAGTGGAAGATGTCCCTGCCCATGGCAGAGGGGTTTGTAATGAGATGATCTTTAAGGTTCTTTCCAATCCAAACCATTCTATGATTCTATGATTCTATTTCAGATGTAATAAAGGAGTCAAAGCACCTATATTGTGCTGGCAGACATCTCAGTGGACACACAAGGGATACAAGCCCTCCTGGAGCATCCAGAGGCAAGAAAGGAGACAGTAAATCAACCCAACTGGCTCTAGATGCCCACATGAATAACTGAGTCCTACCCTTGCCATTTGAACTCTCTTCATAGTTAGTGGAGATCTGAATCCAAGGGACACAACATCCCTTTTGAGCTGGCAGTTCAAACACTGGATAATAGGGAAGTCATACTCTTCTGGAGAATACCTTGCAACAACCCAAACAGCACTAACCACTTGAAGCCAAGCAATTTAATCCTGCTCCTAGCTTTGATTTTTCATTGCACAGAAGATATAAAGAGTTTTCCAATTCCCCAAAATAAAAGCCTGCTAGAAACACAAGAAACATTTCTTAAGCAAATGCTGAAAAGCACCAGGCTCAGAAGTTAACAGTGGATCCAGATAAAGAAAATATTTGAAATGTGGTAGAAAAAAAAAGAGAATTTGCCAAACTGGCATTTATATGTACAAACTAACACCACTTTGATCTATTCCCCTGTATGTCAGCTACATAAAGACACAGGAAGAGATGGACTCCATTCCAAAAGAATTCCACAGTAAGTCACAGACGGCTGTGACCTCAAAGAACCTGACAAGAACCTGAGGCACCAAGCTCTGCATCTGAAGCATTTTGTAACGAGGTTTTTACAGAGATGCAATTTTAGATGCTTGAGCTGAAAACAACACAGACATTTCCCCCCACCATCAAAAAAAACCACAACAACCTAGTCTGGATCACTGCCAAGAGCTACCCTAAAACCAACTCTGTTTCATTTACTCTCATGATAAATAGGATGGTTTAATGGAAACACTGTACACAAAACTGTACTTCTCAGGTAATTACCTTGATTGAAACAAGTGTTTTTACACTGAAAGCAAAATTCCCCTGGAGTTAAACCAAACCTCAACAAGAACAAGACCTCTGTGGAGAAGCAGTCACATAAAGAATTGTGCGCGCTAATTATTTTCCAGCGGTTCTCTTAATGAGTCACTTGCTCGAGTCCACTGGTCAGGAAGATGATTATTTTAATGATGATTCATAGAAACTCTGTGTGCATTGCAAACAGCAAGTGCTGCACCAGTTGCTATGGCAGGAAATCGTGTGTGGTTTGTTCCATAAATAGCCCAGAAAATAATTACGTGACAGCTTGTTCCTCCTCCAGAGGGTCTCCCAGTGCTGGAAATGGTCTGCAGGGAGCTCACCACATTCAACATTTCTACCCCCTGCTTTTTCCTGAGCTTGTGGATAAAACCCTTAAACACTATTTTCACACACAAAGCTCATTTTTTAGCGCTTTTTTTTTTTTTTAACTTTTTTTTCCCCCCTCCACTGGAGACTTGGAGCTTCACTCTGATCTCTGTTACCTTGGTACAAATCAAGAGTAAATCTATTTTTTTTCAGGATAACAATATTACTGGAGTCTCCAGCAACAGAAAACAGCAGACAGAAAAGCAAACACTCTCTCCACATTGAGCAATGACAAACAAGTTGGTGTTTAGGACAGGCAAAAAATATTCACTTTTCACATCATATAGGGCTGCATTCTGATTAGCACTAAAACAAGATTCCTACTGAAATGCCTTCTTCTCCTTACCAGCAGCATTCTCTAACCCATCCTAGGACTTTCTCAGAAAAATGGGTTAAGTTGGGTTTAGTCTGGCCCCCCTTGAAAAGCATGTGTGTATTCTGGAAAAATCTGAGTGTGATTTTGGCCTGGATGTTTTCTCAAGTCTAAATTTTGGAGTTATTTTTAAACTGAAAATACTGATATAAGACCCTTGTCCCTACAGCACCAGGAGGGAAACAGCACACAGTGAAGAAGAATTTAAAGAAATATATGAGAAGTTGTGTTCCTGGTGGTCACCCCTCCTGAGCACCCCAAGACTATCAGTGAACAAAGGAATAAAAAAAGTCCCATATAGGGCTGAAAAGCTGTTTTAAAGGGGAAGATGTAAAGGGAAAACTCAACAATGTGGGTTAGTCTGATGGAGGTGGGTTTTCCGACCAGCAGGGATTGATAAACCTGCCAGGGAAGGTAGCTCTGTTTAACAGTTCACTTCACAGAGGCTTTTAAGCATCTGCTTTATCTGAAGGGTCTTTATTCTAAATAAATGATACTTCTCCATACGGCAGCTATTTGCTCACAGATTGCAATGCTCATTGCCCCAAAAAGAAGCACAACAGCAAAGGCTGAAAGCTAAATCAGACTTGATGCAGCTATCATTGATATTAAGGAACTGGAGAGGGGAAAACCTTTCCAGAAGCAAAGATACACCCCCCTCCATGTGATGGGTTTGAGCTCAGAACCAGAAATAAAGAATCGTGGGATTGTAAAAATGCCTCCCTAGGAAACAAATGTTATGGCATCTTAAACCCTTGGAGTGGTTTCTTGGAGCTATACAACCTTTTAACTGGTAGTTAAGTCTTTTCATCACTAATATTCACAGGTCATAAATCATCCTACAATAAGTGGACTGCAGCTGAGATCATCTCCTGTCTGCACAATGCCCAGATCCTTAGGAAGGACTGTCCTGCTGGGAGAAGTTCTGGACAGCTGTTTGGGCTGGAAGACAGTTAATTTTCATCACAGTAGAGAGTGTGGGGCTGTGGTTTGGATTTGTGATGAAAACAGCGTTGGTAACACAGGGATGTTTTTGGTTGTGCTGAGCAGAGCTTACACAGAGCCAGGGCCTTTTCTGCTCTCACCCCACCAGCGAGGAGGCTGAGGGGACACAAGAGGCTGGAAGGGGGCACAGCCAGGACAGCTGACCCAAAGTCACCAAAGGGATATTGCAGACCACATGGCATCATGCTTGACATACAAAGCTGGGGGAGAAGCAGGAAGGGGAGGATGTTTGGAGTGGTAGCATTTCTCTTTCTAAGTCACTGTTCTGTGTGAGGGAGCCCTGCTGTACTGGGGGTGGCTGAATACCTGCCTGCCCATGGGAAGCAGTGAATTAATGCCTTGTTCTGATTTTCTTGCATGTGCAGCTTTTGCTTTACCTATTAAACTGTCTTTGTGTCAACCCATGGGTCTTCTTATTTTTACTCTTTCCCCATCCCACCGGCAGGGAGTGAGCGAGGGGATGAGTGGGGCGGGATTAAACCACAACAGTCATTTTTGGCACTGAGAATGGGGCTTGGAGGGCTCGAGATAGCAACAGCCTTGATTGGCATATGCTAGATGGATTTTATAGCTGTTATTACTGTTGAGCTATTAATTGACAGCTCCTGTGCCTGCCATGGGACTCGTTTGCCTGGCTGTGTTTTAGAGCCCAGTGCTTGTTCGTGGCTGCTTTTTGCTTCCACTGCTCACTGTGGTGCTGCACTGTTTATCTGACTGTGCTGTGCCTGGGAACATTCTGATAACAGCAGCAGAGATGTGCCTGGGCTGGCAGATGGCCAGGGAATCACTGTGCTGCTGTTCTGGACACATTGGAACTCCAGTGTGAACTGGAGTCAAAGGGTCAGTGACCTGTGGATGAGTCCAGGTGGGAGCAGGACACCCTGAAATGTCTGTGGCCACCAACTAGTCCAGCCAGGGCAGATACATCTTGAGTTTGCTGTGGCTGTGGTTGTACCTGTGCTGCAGCTTCACCTCTGAGGGGATTGTGGCTCCAGGGTAAGTCCACACTGCATCAGGCAGACCTTGAAACATCAGTAGCCATGCACAAGGTCATGCTGGAGGCAGAGCAGAAATTGAGGGCAAATAGGACCAAATGTGTGTTGGTATCCCTGTGTCATGAGATGATGAGGAAAAAAAAAGAGAAAATACAATAGGATTCTTCATTGGTTTCCCAAACAGTGATGATTAAAAGGCTGGACCTCACAGGTTTTGAAATTGTTACTGAAGCATACAAGAAAATTTAGAGGAATTCCTCTAGCAGGGTTTGCACTGAGCCTGGCAGTGAGCTCAGCATGCCCAGGAGATAAGCAGTTTTCTGAACTGCCACTGATTTTGCATCCTAAGAAACATTGTGGAAAAAATGTGAGAAACTGGCTGTTCCAGAATTTGGGAAAGGGACCACACCACAATCATAACGATGAAAGTAAAGAACCATCTGCTGCTGTGGCTTGAGCTGCAAAACTGTTTTCACAGCTCTAAAGGGGAGGAGGGGGAGGCAAAGCACTGGTAGGGACCAAAACACCACGCTGAGAACCTAAACAGATGAGGAGAGAGGCAGGAGAGGCTGCAGATGTGGCAATGCTTTGTTTGGCATCATCTGAGACATCACCACGAGGAATCAAAAAATGTCAGAAGCTGATGCCTGCAGTCCCAGAAAGGAAACAGCAGCAGCTTGTCAGCCTGATCCAAAAAAGGGCTCCCCACCAGCTGAGCCAACAAGAGTCAATGCAGAGAGAAACACCACTCAGACAGTGCACAGCACGTGGTTGGGACCCACAGCCTCCCGTTGGGCAGAAGGAGCCAAAATGAAGCTCCAGCTGGTAATTGAAGCAGACAGGGATGCTCAAAACACTGCTCTCTGCACTTCTGAGCCCGAGAGACCCAGGGAAAAGCAGGGAGCAGCAGCCACAAGAAGGTGAAGACAGTTACCACTAAGCAGCTGTTGAGTTCAGCATCTCCACAGGTTTTTAGGCAGCAGCAGCTGCTCATAAATGTGAAAGCTGGTTCTTTCTCAACACTGGGCCACAGGAGACACTCCCTGAGAAAGAGGAGTGAAGAAGAGGTTACTTGGCCAGGGAAGAAGTCAGCTTTGTAACAAACACACAGGCAGACATACAAAATTTGTATTTTCTTACTGATCAGAGCAGTGCAAGGCATGTGATCTCTGGAAATAAAAACAGGATAATAATGTACCCCCACTACTCTGAGCATTTTCAGTTCATCCATGTATGGGAAGTTCTCAGAGACCTCACAAACCCCTGGATTTTGAATACTGAGAGAAGAAAAATTCAATATTTTGATGTCTTAACTTTTGGAGGCCCTTCCAGGTTCAGGTCAGAAGACTCCTGTTCAGTAAGCAGGATTAGTTGGGCAACTCAGCATAGCCCCAGACACAAATCATTATAGCAAACCTGACATTTCATTCTTCTCAAACAAGTTTCATTTGCCTTCTGACATAAGGTTATTTATGCCAAGTCAGTCCTTTTGAACCTCAAATATAAAAAAGTGAAAACAACTCTGAGGTGCTTGCAAAAGTTCTGTCTCACTTATGAAGTCCTGAATTGTCATGGAAGGAAGAAAGCAAGGTTTTAAAGCCAGTAAAAAAGAATTTTAACCTGTCTCTGACATGTCATGGAAATATTTTAACCATTGCCCTGAATTAGAAAAGAATTATTCAAATTTTGTAGTCCCCAGGCTTTACTTAGGTTTGTTCTAAGTGACGGCAGGTTTGATAGAATCATATCAGAGAATCAGAGAATCAACTGGATTGGAAAAGACCTCTGAGATCATCAAGTCCAACCCTTGATCCAACCCCACCATGGTTCCCAGCCCATGGCACTGATGCCACTCCAGTCTCACCTTAAACACCTCCAGGGACGGTGACTCCAACCCCTCCCTGGGCAGCCCATTCCAATGGCTGATCCCTCTCTCTGGAAAAAAATTCTTCCTAATGTCCAACCTAAACCTCCCCTGGCACAGCTTGAGGCCCTCTTGTCCTACTGCTGGTTCCTGGGAGAAGAGACCAACCCCCACCCAGCTCCCCCCTCCTGTCAGGGAGTTGCAGAGAGTGATGAGGTCTCCCCTGAGCCTTCTCTTCTCCAGGCTCAACAACCCCAGTTCCGTCAACCAGGACTTGTGCTCCAGTCCCTTCCCCAGCCTGGTTGCTCTTCTCTGGACCTGCTCCAGCCCTTCAATATCCTTCCTGAACTGAGGGCCCAGAACTGGACACAGCACTCGAGGTGTGGCCTCACCAGCTTGATCCTAATGAACACAGAATTATAGAATTATAGAATCATTAAGTTTGGTGTCCGCCTCTAAAACCATCAAGTCCAGACATCAACGCAGAGCCGCAACCATGTTCACCACCAAACCATGTCCTCAAGTGCCATATCTACATGGTTTTTGAACATGTTTAGAGATGGTAACTCCACTGCTTCCCTGGGCAGTCTGTCCCAGAGCTTGACAACTCCTTCTGTGAAGAAACTTTTCCCAATATCCAACCGAAATCTCCTCTGATGCAATTTGAGGCCATTTCCTCTTCTCCTGTCGCTTAATTAGTTGTGCAGTAGAAGTTGTCCTTGTGCCCACTGCAGAAATGAAAAGGGCAGGACACACTATTCACAAAATCTGGGATGGCTTGATAATTTAGAGTCCCCAAAGTTAAGCAGAAATTCTGTAGGGTTTTCAGGACCTAAAACTTTGAGTTGGGTGCTAAGAGTAGATGAAATTAGTTGTCTTCTTGAGGTCTCTTTATTTGCACCAAATCTACAGGGACACTAGACAGCTGACTTGGAAAGGTTCTTAGCTTTTAAGCAGTTAAAATTGGTTGGTATAATCCCCTAACACACTCCCCAGCCATTTTATATATGTAGTCCTGCTGACAGCTGGGTCTGTTCTAAAGCACCACAGAAAAATGACACCACAGATCCTTGAAGAAAATAATGTCCCAGATAGGGATGGAAAGGAACACCATCTGTAACTCTGAATCTCAATTTTGTTCTCATTAGATCTTCATTATATCAGCCATCATTGTTGTTCAGAGACCTGAATCTATCCCCTCTATATTCACCTGCAAGCTATTTCCTTTAATTGCTGTGCACACAGAAAATCAAATGTATTCTAACAGCGCTGATTCATTGGCTCAGCTGTTAAATGCAATTTGTGCATCTCTCCATACAGTTTATTTATGTATTTCCCATCCCTGCACCATCTGAATGCTTCCCAATCTTTACTGAAGTTAACCTCACAAATATTCCCCCAGCTCTATGGGGCAGATGTGGAAGAATAACCAAAACCTATTCCCCGTAGCATTTTCTCCAAATGTTTAACTTCCACTGAAAACACAAGTTTGCAGACCAAGGTCCTAGGGATATAAAAAACAGCATGGACTAGCATCTGTCATACCAAGAGCTGAACTCTTGGCATGGAAATGTCTCAGGGGGGAGCTCTGAAGTCAAGCAAATAAACTGAGAAGTTAGTCTGAATTGGACTTTGCCTAACTTAGCTACTTATGTGACTGCCCTTTTCTAACGAGATCAAAGTGTTTGGTTGCTTCATTAGAGGAGTGGAAAGAATGTAATGAACCTCTAATTGTGCTGCTGGGGAAGAAAAAAATATATAAAACCTCCAAATCAGATATTGTTGTTAGTCACTGCTGAATATGTGTTGATTTCCTGGCACATAGGAGAGCCCTTTGCTGGGACCAGGCAGTGAATTGTGCACATTTAACAAGAGACTTTATGTTACACAGTGTGGCAATAATATCCTGTCATTATGTAGGATTATTTGTGAGATGAATTTGAAGAGCTGTTTGGTAGCTCTGGGAGTATTATATTATTTTTTTTATTCCTTCAGAGATCAAATGATGTCACCTTACACAGGAGATGTCTTCCAGGTTTGCCATCTTCCCTGTTCTTCTCAACACATCCTATTTTTAGGTTGCCTTAACCATCAACTACAGTAATGCAGCATTGCATTTCCATGTTAAATTGGAGTGATTCAGTGACACAGACTCACAGAATTCAAAGACCAGTCATCAGTTTTTCCCATCCTCCCCACAAAATCATAGAGTCACAGAACATCCTGAGCTGGAAGGGACCCACAGGGATCATCGACATCCAACTACTCTCACAGGTTTGGCTGAATACCAGGAGACTTAAAATGAAAGGTAAACCTGCTGGATTTGGAGGGGGTTGGTTCTTCTTGTGTGCCATCTCATGTCTGAAATTTCTACATGTTGAGGGTTTGGGCTGTTTATGAGTAATTCTCTAAAAGAGAAGTTTCATGCTATGTTGTGTGAGCAGAGGAACCATCGTATTTGAAGGTCCTGTTACATGCTGCAAGGGCTTGGATCTTCTTACAGGCTCCACTTTAGGAGGGACAGTCATTGAGCCTCTCTGCCCACTCTAATAGCTGGATGATGTCTCTACTCTCCCACCTATTTTAATAAAAATACCAGATTAATATCTTTGAGACCTCTGTTGTTCACACAGCTGTGGTGAACCTGTCTAACAGACACAGAAGTTACCTGGTTGAACAGACAGGAGAGCACACAGAGGAGACACCACCACAGAATCTTTCATTTCTGAGCTTTGCCATCTAAAATGAACCTCTCTCGACTGCAGAACCTTATGGTTCTGGGAGTAATGAATCTAGTGATATCAAGTTTTGTTGCCAGTTTTGACTCCACAGTCTTCCTGCACCTCTGGGGTTAAAACATGAAATGAATCTCTGGGGACTTCAGGAGTAGCTGTGAGTGTATAATTATATACATTTTGAAGATATATCCCCTTAAAGATGTGCTAATAGTTTAAAACAGCACAACCTTTTGCTTTGATGTGCAGATCTTTCAGGCTGACAAGGAGAGGAATCTGCAGGTACATGTAAACATATTAACACGTTACTTAAAAGTAGCTTATTCAAGGCAGGAAAGTTGCAGTGGGGAAAAAATTTCCCAAAGTTCCTCCCATCAGGCCAGCAAACTCATGGTACAAATGCACCAGATGGTAGAGTAACTGTAGAAAACAAAATTATTGAGTTTAAAACCCAGCTGGAGGGAACCAGGCAGGATTAGCAGAAGGCAAGACGATTTTCAAGAGGCAGAAGACGTAGTTTAGCTTGAAAGAGTGATCAGGGTTGGGCGTAGAAGGTGCTGAGTTGTCTGTTTGTCCACATTTTAGCACAGAAATATTCCTAGTCAAAACCAACTGAGTGTCATATGTAGGTGACAGGGAGTTCTCCTGCTGACCTTTGAAGAATAAGATAAAGGAAATAAAAGGAAATCTGATATAAGCAAAGGGAAAATAAAACAAAGTGGTAGTAAATAAAAGCTTTCTCAGACAATGAAGAACTTGCCACGGTGGAACAGGCTGTCAAAAGGCACCACTAAAGTAAGAACTGGCCAGATGCAACCCCCAGTGAAATTAATTTTTTATGGGTAGGAAAAATAGCCACAGTTTTGAGATGATAAACAAAAATCTAAATGAGAACTTTAGCCTAAATAAAAGCCTTCAAACTTCAACTCTTAAACTAGACTCTAACTACTCAAAAAAAAAAACCAACTGTGCCTTGGCCACAGAAATCTTATGTCAGCTTCCAACGTGGATTTGTGGACTTCCTTTGCAGTCAGATTGACTTAAACCTGCAGACAGACAATGCTCTTGCTGGATCTTGAGTCTGATCCAGACTGACAACTACAAAATCACCCTCATCAGAGAAATCTGTGATCTGCTAACGGACTCAAAATCCCAGATCAGAGGAGGATTATGGAACAAAGGCGTAAACCACACCATGACCAACATACTGATTTTCCCCCTGAAGTTTCACACTTTTTCTTCTCTCTGAAATATCTTAACATTAATTAAAGCCTTTTCTCTCTCTTTTTTTTTTTTTTTTTGATTCTGCAAAGCGTGATCAGTTCCAACGTGCCTTGACATGATGCTGTCAGCAAAAAGCAAAAATAAAAGGGTTTCTTTCTAGGAAATGTCAGCAGAATTCTATATCTCTTAGAGGAATAAGGTGAATGCAGAGGCAGATCTTGGCAGGGAAGAGGGGACAGCCACCTCTGCTGTCCCTCATGTCCATCCAACCTGCAAGTGCCACTCTCTCTTATCTCTGTGGCAGATGAAGTCAAACAGTTTTCAGTGAGGTGCAGTTATGTGGGACGAATGAACAGTTCAGTTACTTTTGCTGGTGAATTGTCCTTCTCTACACAACAAAAACAATATGGACACCATAGAAATGAATGAGGTGCACTACAGCCTGCAAAACTCACTGAAATATTAACTCCTAATTCAGTCAAACAAAGAATCATAGAATCATAGAATGGTTTGATTTGAAACAGACCTTACAGATCATCTCGTTCCAACTCCCTGCTGTAAGCAGGGACAGCTTCCTCTAGACCAGGTTGCTCCAAGCCCCATCCAGCCTGGCCTTGGACACTTCCAGGGGTGGGGCAGCCACAACTTTTCTGGGATAGGGGCCTGCTGGGTTCCTACACAACATCTCCAAGGGCAATGACATCTGTATTTAGGCAACAGAAACACAGCCCAGAAACTGAGAACATGAAATCATTCTTCTGACCAGTACATGCAAATACAACATCTTGCTGTAGTTAGTTGTCTGATCACAAGACAACTAGACATGGCTTCAACATAATATTTTTGGGCTGTGGGTGGAATACAGCTCCCTGTGGTCCTGCAGCCTTTTAATGTCATCTCTACTACCCCATCATTTTCTGGGATATGGTCCTGTTATTAGATGCTGAGCACAGACACAGAACAGAGCAAAAAATCCCCCTGCCCTGTAAAAGCTTAAATTCTCACTAGAGGCATGACATTTTTACAAGAAATCCACTCATAAACTGAAACCATGAGTTGGTTCTATGTTTATCAGCTCTCATCCCCTCTTTCTTTTTAAACAGCTTCAGGCTGATTTATCAGCACCTCTGTCAGCCTTTTGTTCTGAATTGCCCTTTCCTTCCCCACTGACCATAGAGGAAAACTCACCTCCTAAGGCTAAAACTAACCTTTGCCAATTAAAGTTGGTTATGCAGTGAGAAAGCCATGAGACAGATAAGTTAATATATTTTTAATTCATCTCTGGTCACTTCAATAACTATTGTCAGTATAGCACAGCACTGCCTGTCTGCTTAGGGAGCTGCATCACTGTCAGCATTCTTTTTGCTGCATGGAGATAACAGATACTGGTTATTACTTGATTCCTTGCATTGTTCTTTCTGATTAACTTCAATATAGCAAATTCAGAAGCACTAAAAGCAAATCTCTGCATCTGCAAAGGCCTGGGGTTCAAACTGTTTTAGGCTGATCAGATATTCATGAGAGCAGTGCCAGACTGGTTTATGCTCCTCCAAATCATTTGAACTCAATTTACAGAGCGTGGCTGTGTGAGAGAGAAAAGATTAGTCCAATCTTACATCATTAGTAGCATGAAAGATCTGAGAGAGCTGCATGTTGGCAGATAATTTGTCTTAGTTCTGAAATACCTCTATGTAAGGCCTCGTCCTTAGGAGGAGGTGCAATGAGTTGAGCAAAAGGTTGGGGAGGAAGACAGAAGAAGTCAGAGGGGAATGGAGGATGCCCCTTGCTGGGCACCCCTTCTCCAATGCCACAGAATACACATCCTATGGAAATGTGTTTAATACAGACTGGCTTGTTCTTGGTCTCTGAGGCAAAGGGGAAATTTCGACAGAACCCACCGATTCTTCGCAGGCATTAATCCTGAAATCAGAAGCATTGAAAGGCAAAGAAAGTTTAGGAGACTTTTCCTTGGCTTGGGAATTTAATTTTCAGCCTTTCATGATCTCAGGAGTTGTATCAGGGCATTATTAACAGCCAGAATGAAACACTTTTCCTAGTACTGATTAACAATGTGATTCCTGCACCTTTTAAGATAAAAATTCATAAGATCGATCTTCATGTACTACAACAATTAAATGGCTTAATGAGAAATACTCATTATTGGAAAGAAAATTTCTTTCTAGGAATGACATGGGATGGTCAGTGGGATAACTAGCCATGATCCCAAACATGGCAGCAGTCAAAACAGGTCACTGATTTGATGGACTATGACAGCCATACCCTGAACTATGCAAAAAACAGCTTGGATCCACCTTTTTTCAGGAAATTCCATCCCTGGCAACATCCCACCCTTGATTTATATGAAATGCACTGCTTTTCAAACTCTGCTCCTGCAAGCGCCATTTATAGCACACAATTTAAGGAGACAGAGAGGGAAGAGAGAAGGGAAAGGTAGGAAAGCCATTTGCACATGAGTAATTCCCCAGGAATGCTTTGACAGGCTGTCAGCAGAGATCTGCCAGCCAAATCCAGTTAAAATACTTCATTGTGGCTCCAGGTGGAGGAAGATTGACGTTCCGATGGTGTGCACAGGCAAACTCCACCCAGGAGATGTTTAATCTCTGTGGGAAGCTTTCAGATTGCCCAAAACGACTAGAAAGTCATTCTGCCTTTTAGCAAATAATGAACATACTCTGGAAGTATGTAAAAAAAAAAGGAAAGAAAAACCTACTAGGAATAATAATCTCCCCCACTAGCGTGTCATGCATGGTTAGTAATGAAGCATTTCTTCCAGTGCTGTTCTTTAGTTTGCATTCCTAAGTGGAATCCCCACATTCTGCACTCCAGAGCTGGAGCTGCCCACTGCCTGTTGCTGCTGCCAGGATTTCTTTCACCCCATAAACAGAAGAAAAAATATGTCAGAGCCAGACATGTCTCCTAATACCTCCCCCTTGGACCTTTTGTGTCATCTGATGCAGCAGATTGGTCCCAGGTTGCTAAAGTTATTTGGTCTGTAGGTGAGCACGAGTTGAAAAGTGTATTTTAAATCATAGAATCATAGAATTGTTTGGATTGGAAGAGATCTTACAGATCATCTCGTTCCAACCCCTTGTCATGGGTAGGGACACCTTCCACTAGACCAGGATGATCAGGGCCTCATCTAACCTGGTCTTGGACAATTCCAGGGATGGAGCAGCCACAGCTTCTCTAGGCAACTGTTCCAGTACCTCACCACCCTCACAGTAAAGAATTTCTTCCTAATAGATAATATAAACTTGCCATCTCTCAGTTTAAATCCTTTACTCTTTGTCCTATCTCCCCATGCCCTTGTGGAAAGTCCCCTTAAGGCACTAGAAGGTGCTGTATGTTCTCCTTGAAACCTTCTCTTCTTCAGGCTGAGAAGGAAATTGAACCATTGAAGCACAAGTTTTGGTCAAGCTCAGAGTGGCCAGTTTTCTCCCTAAAACTCTACTTGTTCTAACCAAACATATGGAAAACAGATTTAGGCAGGTTCCCTTTGTTTTTCCTCTGCTTTTTCAGTGAAAACATACTAAAATCAACAAGGACAAGTTTTTTGAAAGGAAGCAGGTGTTAAACTTGAGGTCCAGAGGTTTCTGTGCACAATCACTCCATTAGGAAGAGAGAAAAGAACACATCTTCCTGCCAGAACTTCAGGACTCAAACTCAGAAAAAAAACCTTGCACAAAGCCTGCGCTCCTTGGCATCTCTGTAGAGGTTATCTGAAGTTTTTCTATTCCAATTTCTTTGCTTTAAAACAGCTCTTTTAAGGAAATGCCAGCCTGCCAGGGATGATAAAGATCTATCACATTATGAAATAACCTCCAGTTGCCACACCAGTGGCATTGATGTATTAGAAGCCCAAGGCACATCTCAGTGCCACGTGTGGCTGGCTCAGACACCCTACAGCATCTCAAGCAGTGCTGGACACCCATATTCACACACTACAGTGCTGAAGTGGAAGTTTATTGTCAACAGCCAAGATTTGTCTCACCTCAAGGGTACCAGATTATGCACAAAGGCATTTAAGCAACTCACAGGAAGGGCAGAGATTTTCCATATCAGCAGAGGTACAGTGATGGATTGAACCACAACTGTGACAAACTTCGGACTATCACTCACATTGTTAACGACTGTAAAACACACACTTATGCAGGACACATAAAAGAAATTCATCAGGCCTCCCTTGACTCTGCTGAATGGTTCAGCAACCTTGGGCTGGATTTACAATCTGTCATTGCCTTTCAAAATGCCAAGCACAAGAGGAGGACAGAGCCCGGGGAGCTGAAGAGCCTAGAGAGGAGAAAAACAAACAAACCAACAAACCAGCCAAATTTGATCACATTTCAACCTTTGTTTTCACTGAATAATTAATTTTAATTCTCCACACTTGAGCTGGCCTGACTTAAAGGAAAATGGTCATCATGTGAAATTACTCTCAGGCTACTTGAAATGGTTTGATGGATACAGAAATGCCAAGTGAAAAAGTAGATTGCATCCTTTAGTCTGCTTTCCTTGATGGGCACAACAAAATGAATTAAAACTAATGCCAGACTGCAGTTACACTTAACAGCACACTGTTTAGGATTCAAATTATAACAGGATGTATTATCCTCCTTATGAATTTTCTGCATTGTTCTTTTCCATTGGCCTCGTTCCTGTATTTTCTTCCACTAACCCTGCTGAAACAAAAAAGACTTCCACAGAGAAAAAAAGAAGATGCTAAATTCTATAGACAGTTTCTAGCTCACACCCAACATTTCCTGAGCTCTGTTGAAGTTGTTTTTAGAGCAAACTATTCACAAAGTCTTTGGGATATTTGGCAGTGGATATTAGGAAACGCAGGACTCTAAACTAGAATTTAGCCACAACATTTTTCGATACCTCTTACAGGTCAGATGACAGGTCCCATCTCACTTTCTGGAGAAGATTCTGGAAATTTGTGATATTAACTAAAGCTCCCAAGACATGATTGGACAGAGGGACTCTTTGGGATTTGTAGGAGCTTGACCTGCTCTGTGTCCCCATCCATATTCACACCCTGGATACCATCTGCAGGAAATCACTGTGCATAGGCCAGGGTGGGATAAATTAAATTAGGCTCTGAATTAGACTCCAGCCAAATCTGGTCCTCAACCTCTACCTGCATCCCACAGGCACTTGATGTGTTCATCCACTGCTCCCTCCATGTGTATTTTCCTTTCACAATAACCAAGCACTGCTTACACTTGCAGCATTAAAGGACACCAGAGGGACGAGTTCCACAGATCTAATCTGGAAACGAGGACCCTGTTCAGTGAGTTTATGCTGTTAAACTCACATGTAACCTACAGATGTCCCCCCTTGTGCTGCCCATCAGGAGTGGTTGTTATGCAATTCCCTAAAAACTCATGTAAACCCTAAACTTCCTCTATCTACATGTCAAGGCTGCATTTTTTGAGTGCCCTATAATTGAAATTTTGTGATTTGTATTCATACCTTTGAGGCCTCTGGCATAATGCTGAGCTTTACTTTCAAGGCTTCTGCTTATATTTACTTACAGCCCCTTCTATACTCCCTTCTTTTAATGAACATCAGTCACACAAGGACAGCTTTTATGCAAGAAATACAGGATACATATTTTTGTGATCTGTATGTGATCTAAGAGTGCTCCTGTTTGGCTGCCCATTTCCTTTGGACTCATATATAAAAATACTTACATATTTATAGATATACAGATTTCTCTTCCTACATGTAAATATAGAAAGAGAGCACAAATATGTGTGAAAATTATACATAGATTCACTTTACATACATATATTTACTTATATAGAGAGTGTAAATATACATGTATGAATATATATAAATTGAGTATATCTGTACATATATGGGGTACGTATGTAATGACTAAAACATTCTTTAACAAGAAAAAAAAAAGAAATTAATAATTGCATGTTAAATGGGAATGGAAAATATGAGTAAGAGGCAGGTTTAAGGTCTCTGACTTCACAGAGCTGTTGGACAAGCCCCAGTGTGTGAATGGGGCAAGTTAATTAGGTCAATCAATAAGAAAATTGCAGTTGGGAGCAGCATTTAAGAAAACCCACTGGAATGTGCAGATAGAGTATTTAGATAATATTTAAAAGTCAACTCAGAACCTTTTTTTCCCATTATTCACAAGATTTCTTTTTGTTTGACCCACCTTTTCTCTTTGCTTTCAAACTCTTTTTGGTTTGTCTTGGATAAATAGGAATTATATAAATTGAAAAAAGGTGGATGGGAAGGTAGGAAGGGACATCCTAATGCTCTCCAGAATCCAATAACATAGAGAGAATATGAAGATTAAAATTTATAGACAATATCATTTTGTAGAAGGAAGTAAACTGTAATATTCCTTTGTAATCTTGGCCCAGGAAGGAGGAAGGTTCATTGTAATATATTGCTGAAATACTGGGGGCAATACCAGGAGCTTTTGAGATTTGTGAGGTGAAAAATTGTGAATCATAAGACATAGTTGTCACCTTTTTTTGTCAGTATGTACCGATGAGACTACAATGTATTAGAAAACAGAGGCCCAGGAAAGTTCTACAGCTGTGATAAATGGTAGGAAAAAAAAAAAAAAACCAAAACATTTTTATTCTGATATGAAACCAGGCTGAGTGTGGATGCACAGGCACAAAACATCACAAGAAAGGGGGGGTCAAATGGCACATGCTGCTGACACCTACGGTAGCAGGTCATCGAGATCCCAGCACACAACTTCCTGCAATTCCTCATGACTAGCAGCTCTGAAACAGAGGCAGTGACTAAATCCTGATGACTCACAGAGCTGGGACAGGATAAAGAGATTAATCACTGCCAGCTCCTGAATGGCTTAATGAGACACATCCAAAACCACCAGCGCACGCCTAAGTAGAAGCAGTTAAATGTGGGAAGGGTCTCAAAATTGGGTTGGCTTGTCCTCCACATCCCTGAAAACATGCTGGAAAAGCTCCCTGGGAACAGGGGCCTTCATGCCTGAATGATGGGCAGGCTGTTTAAAATAAAAGCCTCTCAGCAGTTGTGAGCGAGAGAGAATTAAATTAGTTGTGTTTCACATAAATTAATCTTCCTTCCTGTAAAGGTTCCCGTTAAACTGCACTGTTGCTGAAGTGCTGCAGTATCGTTTCCTACAGGACTCTCTCACCAAGCTTTGCCTTCAACAACATGGGCTGGTGGGGGGAGAGAAGGACACAGATCCCCCTGCAGGGATGGTCCAGGGCACAGGAGCTCACCTTGCTGAGGAATTAGTTGGGTGCTGGTGGGAACGAGCCCCAGAGGGGAAGTGCTCTTCCCAGAATGTGCCCAGTTGCTTTCCAGCACCACTGCCCAGGCACAGACACCCCATACAAGCTGTCAGGGAGAAAGGGCAGAATCTGAACCTGTTCCAATGGGAAATGGGAAACATCAGATTAGTGTTGCTAAAAATTAAAATTAGGCAAAGACTGAAAACATTTGAAAATTAAGAAACTAAAGCAGGCTTTGTTTTGGAATAGGGTACTACACTGACTAAAGCAGAGAATGAAATCTCTGAACAGTTTTCCTGATCTAATCTCTCTTTGGAGCTTGGTGGTGCCCAAGAGATATATTTATCCAAGAGCTCAGTTTCCTAAATACCTGACTCCATAATGTCTCCTGGCAGTTTGTTGCCGTCTTCCTTTTCACAATGAAAATATGCTTATGAATATTGGAATTACAGACTAAATAGCCTGATTTTATTTTTCTCTTTTGGGTAATTTCCTGTTTCATAGATGTTTCAGTGAAAATAATCACATTCATGGAATCACAGAGTGGTTTGGGTTGGAAGGGACCTTAAAGATCCTCTAGTTTTAATCAACTAGGGCAGGGATACCTTGCACTAGAATAGGTTGCTCCAAGCCCTGTCCAACCTGGCCATGAACACTTCCAGGGATAGGACAGCCAGAGTTTTTCTAGGCAACCTGTTCCAGTGCCTCACCACAGGGAAGAATTTCTTCCTGTCTAATCTAAACCTACTCTATTTCAGTTTGAAATTGTTACCCCTTTTCTTTTCACATTACTTCCTGAGAAGGAGTCCTTCTCGTAGGCCACCTATAAGTACTGGAAGGTGCTGGAAGGTCTCACTGGAATCTCTTCTCTTCTCTTCTCTTCTCTTCTCTTCTCTACTCACCCTGTCCTCACACAGCAGGTGCTCCAGCCCCTGCTCATCTTCGTGTCCTCCTCTGGACCTGCTTGACATCTTCACTCACTGGCAACAGGCAACCAGAGAAGAGCTGTGTACAGATCCACTTGTCATACAATTTTGCTCAAGGATTCATACACTGATTTCCCACTGATCAGGAGAATTATATGACCACCAGGTAACTGTGTTATGGCTCCTCCAGCCACTGCATTTCTAGAAATGTCTAGAAAAATATATAAATCTGATTTGAATTGAGGGACAGTAATACTGGACTTTGCCTCCTAGTAATGAGTTCACTTTCTGAGGAAAGGCATTAACATTGCTCTGTTATTTTTTTGTCTCTCTTTCATCCCGCTCCATCACTGCTCATTTCAAAAACAAAGGAGACAAAAGTTCTGCTCCAACCTGATCACAAAAGCAGACTTGGCAGGATAAAGGTGTCATACACAGGACAGGTCATCCCCACTGGATGAGGGTGGTAAATATGTCTGTGAAGTTTCCCCTTTCCTTCAGTTTATTTTTGTTCTGCTTTCCATTCCACAAAACAAAAACCAAACTGGCAAATAGCAGAGATAATTCTGGCTGACAGAAGCACATCAAAACATTTTAAAACTTTCACCCCACTTTCTCTGTTTGTACATCAAACAAGCACTTTCTCCAGTCCAGAGGAGTTGGTAAATAAAACATTAGTACTTGGAGTTCTTACATCTCCCCAAGTGCAACCCAGAATTAAACAGAAATAACAAAACCTCAGAAAAGATGAAGAATATCAACAAAAGTTGCCTTTGCACTCCTTTTCTATCTCATTTTTGACTTTTGAAACAGTAAGAACTGGCAACTGATAAATAGATTTTGACCAAAGCAGCTTTACCTATTTAAAAGTGAAGATGATGGCAGGGAACCACTCACTGGAACAGTCCCAGAAGAGAAATGTCATGAGTCTTGTACTAATTTAAAATTACAAATTACTTGGAGATGGTAACTTACACAATTTAATAATGGAGGCCAAAACTGAGCACAGATTGCTGGAGCTCTCTACGGTTATACACCAGATCATCAGTCAGAAATGCATTTCACAGATGCTTCTTGTTTGCTAAATGTAATCTCCTGTTGACCACCTCTCATTGCCACTGTGTTTTCTTTTGGTTCACACAACACAAGCACTTTGGAATGGTGTGTACACATGCACACACACACACTGAGAATACCTCAGCACATCTGCTCTGCTCTGTTAGGAGTAAATAAATCATGATCATTAATGAATTCTTCCATGAATGCATTACAAACATATTTCTCACTTCTTTCTAGTAATGACACTCGTGGTCTTACCTCTATCAAATCCAAGGAATCTAGTTTGAAGCCAAGATCTTGTCAGAACACCCTTAATATTAGACATATGTCAACATGTTCCTTTACAGAGGAGTTGGTTTGTGCAGATTCCATTTCTTTATCTCTTTCAGAGTTGGGTGGCCAAACTTACAAGCAGGGTCATTGGAGAAATTAAGAAACCCATTGTCCTTTATCCATATAGCCCCACCTAGGTGTTTTCATTTCCTTTTATGAATGCCTCAGTTTCTTGAGCCATATTTTAGGAGTAACAACAATCCCCTGCTTCACAGTGGTGTCATTCCACCTCTGTTTACACTTGTCACATAATAATAATTATAAACTATTGAGTGTGGGTCTTTGTTCAGATCTGCATGTCCTTGACTAAAGCATCTGCACAGACATGGCAAAATAAGATTTACATGAGGCATTCCATGGCAGGGAGCCTGATATCTGGGCAGGAGTATCCCTATGCACTACAGACAGATAAGCTGAGGACAGGCCACAGAGAGGGAGCTCAGCAAACCTTGCACAGCTCTCAATCAGAGTTGTTTCCACACCCAAATCAATACTCATGTCCTAAACACCAAAACCCATCATTGTTGCTCTTATTTATAGAAAATAATTGTCTATAAATGAGGCTTCTGTCTCTTATGAAGAGACAGGAGCAGGATTAATGGAGAGGCTGAAGAGATTGTATTTTCTCCATGACCCCTAATGCTGTTGCTGTTCCTGAATGCAACTGTAAAGTGGTCATATCACTTGTTCACCTTCCCTTATTCAAACAAATTTATTCATCTCTGGACACAGAGCAATTAGGAGCACTGGCTAAAACAAAACTGTGTAAGCAACAGCTCTTCCAACAAAGCCAAACACAACAATATGCCCAGAAGTGAAGGAGCTGATGCCTCATGAACGTGAGCTCTGTACCCAGGGTGTCAGCAGATCTGCACAGGCTTTCAGGACAATAACACCCTGCAACCCATAACTTTATGCTGGGAGGTGATTTCATTTCCACATCTGCCCAGGTGCATAATTTAACACCGTAGAGAGAAAGAGGTAGATCTGAGGGATGGGGGGGAAAAATCACCATTAAAGTGTGAAGGACACCAAATACTTTTAATTCATAATAAAATAGAAATTAAAAATGGTCTGATTAGAGAAAAATCAGAAAATTCATGAAGGGGAAATATTAGATGCACTAGGGCTTTTCAGTTTGTAGAAGGAATGCAGATCAAAACCCAGTGGATAGAAACTAAATCCACACCACTTCCTATTAGGAATTAGTCATAATTTTTTTGTAAGGTTGTAGATGATTAGAGTGCAACAAATTCCCTGCAGGAAATTATGGATTCCTCTCTTGTCACATCAAACTTTGGTGCCACTTTAGTCCAGCACAGATAAGTGGAGTCAATATGGGCCTGTGAGGGTGAGTGCTAATGGTAAAACAGACTTTTCTTTTGGGGATTATGCTGAGCTTGATTCATGATAATAATGAAATTCAATGGAAATGCTTCCCAGTTTCAGGAGTGAAGGCTAACTCTTCTTTGCAGTCAATAGCCCAAAGAGCAGTTTTAAGAGGTTTACATACTGCTTGTGTGTGTGCAGAGGGGATTGTTTCTATAATGAAATGTCAGCTTCTTACTGGAGGGAGAAAAATGATTTTCTGACAACCTTTTTGTCTTGTACTGACTATTCAAAAACCAGAATATTGTGCACTGCTCTGGTGCCACACAGCAGTTCTGCCCTAAAATAAAAGCATCCAGTGTCTACCCTGTCAAACATCAGGCAAGAAAGTTATCCACAAGGCAAGCTCCTGTGCAATTTTTGCCTCATGATTTATCAATTTAAGTGGCTTGTTCTTCCTTTGTGGTTCATTTTTAGTCATCCAGTTCTCTCAGACTCTCTAACATGACCTTCTTAAGATTTCTCACCCCTGCCCAGGGGTGCAGGAACATCATTTTCCCATGGCTCATAGGACAGAGCTGAGAAACGAGAAAACTGCAGGTGATGCATAAATCTGTCAGATGGCAGCACAGTGAATGTTTATAAATCTTTATGAATTTAGAATACACATTTCTTGTTCCATTAGAGAGTGACAATTTAAAGATTTCCGGATTACAACGAGACTAGTGATGTGTATCTGGACCCTGCTGACACACTTCTCCTATTACATGGTGTTTGACTACATAAAAAATTAACTGCTCAGTGCCAGCACTTTCTGCAACAGCTGCTGAAGAAAAATCAGTGATGGGTAAAGGACTCTTTTATGATTTCCATCAGAGAATTTAAAAGTAGGAAGCACCCAGATTTCTCCAATCACAGGGTATATATTTTTGTTCTTGTTATGCGAACTGAGATAATATCATTAGAGCTCACTTCAATCTGATAAGAATATGCATCTCTTTTCCAGTAAGGACATCTGAGCTTTTCCAACAAAGATTTTCCAGATATCTCTGACATGGACAGAGTGCATTTTAGGCTCGCTTGGACCAAAATATTCCCAGCTAATTTCTCCTGGGAAATAATGGCAGAAGTTCGCGTCCAACAAGTCAGAGATTTATAGTTGGAAATCTCGAAAGACAAAAATGATGTATTGGATTTCTGTGTCCACTTACAATAACCTGGAATGACTTACATGTTGTATTATTGCAATAGCACTGTATATATATATATATATATATATATCTGATATGAATGAGCAGTAGATGCACTGCCTACACCAATAGGACTGAAATATGTATGTATCCATCATCACAAACAAAATGAGAAATTGGTCCATACTCATTTGGTTTTTCCAAGTAATGAGAACCAATAAATACTTCCAGCAAAATCTGCTGAATGAGCTCTGAAACTTTTTTTTAATATAAAAACTTACTCTGGAGTTAAAGGCAACAGATGGACTGCAACATGGGATAAATTGGGGGATGATGATTGTTAGCAAGGATTGTAATAAATAGTAAACAGGAAGCTGCTCTGAAAAATTAGGTAGAAATGACAACCCAGCAACTTGCTCAAATGTATTCTAGCTCAGCTCAACTATCAAGTTACATTAAAATGCATCTGCTTAATGTTAGGCTTTTTTTCTTACTAGAAGAAAAAGAGGTGTCTAAAATTGGAGCTGAAGGATGAGCACCATACCTGGGATTTACTTGGCAGTTTCTGACTGTCCTGCCATACTCATCTTGTTTGGAATATAAAAAAGCAGGCATCGTGACAGACTCTATTTCTGGAATAGAGCAGAGAAATGATCCTAAAACAAAAGTCAAAGTTAAGTTGTTTGTTTCTTTTCCCAAGTCATGTTTATTTTCATTTGTTTCAGATAAATATTTCTCAGATGATATAAATCTGACAGTAACGCTGCCAGAATATCAATCTCCATAACTGCTGCTGGAAGAGCATTGGAGAGAGTCACAATTACCCATAGCTGAGGAGGGAGAGCAGGCAAAAAAATGGTCAGGGAAAGGATGGATGAGATCTATCTGGCTGACTTGTCACCTAAATGGAGTCAGTCCATAACAATGACAGAAGCATGGGTTTTGTACTATCAGCCCAGCTAGTGCAGGTACCCCAGTGCCTGATGACAGTCTATAATATGGTGCACATTTCTCAGAGATAAAAAACTCAGGCTCGTTATAAATATGAAAAAGTGAAAAAAGTGAGTGACTTTCAAAGCTTTTTAGGATCTAATTCCTTCTGATTTCAGGCTCAGACACCTCACATTCCATTTTAGGCACTTAACTGAGGTAGTTCATAGAATCATAGAATGCTTTGGGTTGAAGGGATCTTGAAGATCATCTTGTTCCAAAGCCCTGTCATGGGCAGGGACACCTTCCAGTATCCCAGGTTACTCCAAGACCCATCCAACCCGGCCTTGGACACTTCCAGGGATGGGGCATCCACAGCTTTTCCAGGCAACTTGTGCCAGAGCTTCACCACCCTCACAGTAAAGAGTTTCTTCCTAACATTTAACTTGAATTTCTTCTCTTTTAGTAGAGTAGGTGCTGTAAGTACCCTCAGTGGGTGGAAGGAGTGGTAGACACTAAGCTGATTCGTTTAATTGTCACTTTTCTCTCTTCACAGGTTCCCATTTAACATCTAATACTTAATATTATGGTTTAAAGCTGTGAGTCTTGGCCCTTCATGAGGACCTGGAGCAAAGCAACCAGCTAAAGGCAGCACCAGCAGCCAGGAACAGACCCCACACCCCACATGGATGCCCTGACCATTGGATCATTCCCAGTTTTCTGTATAGCCAGGAGAGAAAGCCACCAGTTCCAGTCCTCATACCCCACCAGATGCTTCCCAGTCAGTGAATTTACATTTCACCATGAACTTTTCCGACTGGCGGGTTGTATGCAGGACTTTGCTGCCATGAAAAACTCTGAAGGCTGAAAAGGACTTAAACCCAAAGGTTGTTTTCTTTATTTTTGAATTTTCATCAGTAAAATTTTATGTGAATTAATCTCTAAGGCTGATAATAAATTCAGGAGCTCTGTGAATAACAATTCCCAGGATCCTGGTACCCACCATGAGCTTCCCCAGGTGCTGTTGGCTCCACAGCTCTGTCAGGTGCTGTGTCTTCTCCAGCTCCCTCACCACTCACTACTGTTTGTCCCTCAGGTTTGATTGTTTACTTTTTCCTGCATCAAGACAGAGCATATTGTCACATCCATTAAATTAAGGGAAAAAACAAAAAAAGAAACAGCAAGAATTGTCAGACACTACCTGGATGATTGTTTTGCTAGTTAAGTAGCTTTATGCAACCATCTGCTTCAAAGGTTAAGGAAGGAGAGGCATCTCTGCTAGCTGCTATTAGCAGATTTATCATCAACTTGTGGAGGCCTCAGTGGGAGACCATTCCAATAAATATCTGTCAGAACACCAAAACACCTCTTTGAAATAGGTGTAACTGTGAGCAGCAGCTTTGCACAGATCCCCCTTCAGACAAATCACACAAGAGATTTGCTCATCTGTGGGTTTTATGCAGTGCTCTGCAGGACACAGACAGTTGGCTTTTGCACCTCCTCCATTCACAGGTTTTAGGAGCATTGTCACATCAAGTCTGACCAACATACAACCAAAGTGTTTTCATCAAAACCACACAGTTTTCACAAATATCATCTCACGGGTTCTGTTTAATGTCTCTGACAATGATCTGCATGAGGCAACCGAGGGCAGCCTCAGTCAGTTTGACACCAATTTAGGTGGGAATGTTGATCTGCTGGAGGGCAGGAAGGCTCTGCAGAGGGATCTGGACAGGCTGGATTAATGGGCCAAGACCAGTTGTGTGAGATTCACCAAGGCCAAGGGCTGGATCCTGCCCTTGGGTCACTACAACCCCATGCAGTGCTACAGACTTAGGGACGAGTGGGTGGAAAGCTGAAGAACAGAAAAGGACCTGGTGGTGCTGGTTGACAGTGGCTGAACATGATCCAGAGTGTGCCCAGGTGGGCAAGAAGGGCAATGGCACCAGGGCTGTATCAGCAATAGTGTGGCCAGCAGGACCAGGGCAGGGATTGTCCCTCTGTGCTGAGCACTGGTGAGGTCATACTTCAAACCCGGTGTCCAATTTTGGATCCCTCCACCCCGTGACTACAGTCAGTCCACAGTACCAACTCCTTGAGTGGTGGTACAGTTATCTCTTGCCTCTGTGTCATAAATATGTGGCATATTGCAGATCAGAGGTAAGAGTACAACTATTTGGTAAGTTTTGTTAGTTTGGCTGTCAGAATGAATGTTAATTATAGAGCATTTCACATAATCAGTTGATTGTATGTGGTTTACATGTTGGATTGGCATAACTTGTCTCATCTTCTGCCAAGCTTGATGTACAGAATGACTATAAACAGTAAAGATAATAAAGTCAAAACTAAAAATACTACAGCAGGATGCAGCATCCAATTCAAAATTCCAGTGGCTGTGACCACCCAAAAAGAGTTTCCCACCAATGATGTTCTCAATCTTTCTTCTCCCATTCTAGGATATGGTGCATCTTCTCTGCAGAATGATGGATGGTAATCAGGGTTCTTGGTCTGTTATGATGAATTCATTTCAGCAATTGACTGTTGCAACAGTTTTCTTACCAATGCAAGATTTACTCCAGTAGGGGTAGGTAATAAAACTTGACACAGTGTACAGTTAGATTATAGTAATTGGTGGGTTGTGACAGGAGCTGAACAGTTAAAGTCACACGCCATAATTTTGATAAAGGTACATGTATAGATATTTGAGTGATTATATGTCTCTACAGTATAGAATCATAGAATATAGAATCATCTACAAGTATAGAATCATAAAGGGTTCTCATAAAAATACAACCATTTCCAACATATACAAGCACAATCCCAGGGTTTTCACCAGGATGTATTACAAAATGACATTTTTTTCAATGTCAAGGCAAATGTCTTGGGCCTTAATAGCATTATTTTCACAAATAACTCCTTGTTGTTCCCGGACAATCAAACGTCAATATCAGCAGTTTGCCATTTGTTCCCGTTTTGGGCTCACATTTGTGAATTCTAGTGGATAGAGGACAGTTCCATTGTGATTTAATCAGCACAATAATTGAGTATATGGTGTATACTGAGGCACTGAGTGTTGGTAAAACAAAAGCTGTGGCTTTATCATCAATGATGTCATAATTGACATTAACTAGATGTCACCAAGATTGGGAACCCCTTTCAAATTGATTCTCATGATCCCAAATTACCTTTCAGATCTCAGTGGTCAAGATGCCCTCATTGCCTTCTCTTATAGTTGTTGTTGTTGCAGTAAATGGCCACCACAAGAAAGACATGGTGCAGAATTTACTGTAGTTACCACATTGATTAACATATGTAAAAGAAGTGAGGGTCTTCACCCTGTGGGTCAGGCTTGTCAGTGTGTGAATTTATTTTGGTTCTCCTTAGAAAAGGAAAAACTATCCTCAAAGGGCTAACCTGATCTACAGAGGAGATATGCTGGTATCATTCCTGATATCATAGAATCAAAGAACCATTAGGGTTGGAAAAGACCTCCAAGATCATCAAGTCCAACCTTTGATGACCACAATGACAACTAGACCACAACACTAAATGCCACATCCAGTCTTACCCTGGACACCTCCCGGGCTTCACCATTTCCCTGGGCAGCCCATGGCAGTGCTTAACCACCCTTTCAGTGAAGAAATTCTTCCAGATGTCCAACCTGAACCTCCCCTAGTGCAGCTTGAGGCCATTTCTTCTTGTCCTGTTGCCTGGGAGAAGAGGCCAACATCCACCTCGCTACAACCTACTTTCAGGGAGTTGTAAAGAGTGAGAAGGTCTCCCCTGAGCCTCCTTTTTCTCCAGGCTAAACACCCACAGATCCCTCAGCCACTCCTCATATAGCTTCCTCTCTCAACCCTTCACCAGCTTTGTCCTATAATTGTCCACCATTGTCCTATAATCCCTAGAAAGGCAAAAACCCCAAAATCTTATTGACAGTTTACAGGCAGGTCACCCCTTAGAGGTTCAACTTGTTTAACTGCTTGCATTAAAGACAAAACTCCCTTTCCCCACCTGGAATATCTCTGTTCTGTCTCTAAATGCAGCTGAGTTAAACATTAAAGGCCTTTTTGGCTCCCTCAGCCCAGTCTGGAATAGACTGCAGTAAGTACCATGTCCTGAAAAACCCCATTCTGCTGTAATAGGGTCCTGAGGGTGTATTGGCCCCACAGGTTGATAAGTCTTTAATTCCTGTGTTGGGGTTTTGACTGCCATTTCATGTTCTTGGTTCCATTCCTCTTTCCCTAGAAGTGAGTACAGTGGGTGAGCAATGACAGAAAATCCTCCAGCACCCTAAAGTACCAACACTTTGTTGTAATTCTTTACTATATTGGGGCATCTGCAATTGGTGTATTTTAATTAAGGTGTCTGGCAGAATTACCACATTACCTGCTACCTCCCAAGTACCCAAAATTTTTACTTCTTTACTCCATCTTTGGTATTTCTAGTGGAAAGTGTTTCTGCCCATGGCAGGGGGTGGAACTAGATAGTCTTTGAGCTCCCTTCCAAACCAAATTATTCTATGATTGTGTGATTTTTCAGGTGAAACTTGTGAAACTCTTAGTTTCACATCCTAAGAAAGCAAGACTCTCTGTAAAATTTCAGTAAGGGCAGCATGGATAATCGTGGGTGAATGTTTATATCCCTGCAGAAGTCTGTGGAAGGTACATTTTAAATCTCCCCAAGTAAAAACAAATTTCTTCTCATCCTTTTGCTGCAAAGGGACCATAAAGAACACAACCCTGACATCCAGCAGTGTCACCCATGGATGTGAGGCTACTCATAGCGTGGCTGTTAAAACTGCAGTATTGGGCACTGAAGCCCGTTCTACTTTAATGATGGTTACAGTCTCATATTCAGAGTAATCTGAGAGAAGCAATGGGTCATCATCTCCCTCATCTCAATCATCAGGATCATCCCAAATATTATCATCTCTTCCTCTGGGGACACTTTTCCTGATTTGCATGGGATTAGGGGAAGATGGGGCCTACATGAGCATCACCTAGATCTTTTCTTTCAGTTTTTGTGTTTTCTTCTTTTCTTCCTGTAACTACTTCTATAGCTGTTCAATTTGCAGGGACAGCAATAACTCAGCTGCCTTCCTGCCTTCTATTTCCTCTCTCAGATATTCTTTGTCTCTATTATGCATTTTCCTATCATGACAGGTGACTTCTAGGCAGCTGCCTAACTTCTTACAAATAATTCCTTTTCCTTTACCATTTTTACTATTTCCTTTTGCTAATTTTAGTTTTTTCAATAACACTCAAGTCATGAGGGTGGTCATGAGCCCATTCTTCTGAGAATTTGAGACTCAGACTTATTCCTTGCCTCCATAAGCAATCAGTGATGCTACTTGCCATCCTGCCAACTACACCAATCTGTTGTGAACAGGAGATTTAGATCATTTAAAGAACCACTATCAAAGGCATTAGTAAAGTTGGGTTTAGTACAATGTTGTAAAGGAGCGACTTAGCAAAGTTTAATGGGAAGGTCCACTCTATCATTCTAAACTAATTGTCCTAAACTCTATTCTAAACTATCAAGGCACATGTCAATACAACCTGCATGATATCAAGTAATTACCAAAGATCTGCCATTGGTAAAAGGTCTCTCTGCCTTGAGAAACAACCTTGAGGGTCATTCCAGCTCAAGGGGAGATCAACACCATGCAGCCAGGCTGCTCAGCCAAGAGAGAACAAAGGCAGCTCACTTAGCCTGTCCTCTTTATGAAATAAAGCAGCTGACTCAGTCAAATTACATGTGATTGGAAAGCTGTGATGTTCCTTGTGCCTACACCTTTCTTTGTTCCTTTATAAATGAGTCTTAAAACAGCCGTTCATTCGTTAACTGCACGATTTCTGTTCACAGCTCACGGTGTCACTCTGCTCCTTTGTGGGTTTTCAGAGAACAGAAAGAAACCAGAGGAGTTCCTTAGAGCCTGTACCAAACCTCTGCTGCTTTAGTGAAGGGATCAAGGGTATCTGCCACACAGGATGCCCAGGGAAGTAGCAGAGTCACCATCCCTGGAGGTATTTAAAAGACATATCGATGTGGCACTTAGGGACATGGCTTAGTGGTGGACTCGGCAGTGCTGTGTCAAACATAGGACTTGATGACCTTAAATGTCTTTTCCAATCTATTTTATCCTATGACTCTATGATTGTCATCCAGGCAGATATTCATTTTTTCATAGTCTTTAGCAAATGTAGCATCGTAGATGGCACTGACTGACAAAATTTGTTTATTGTGTAAAAACCCTGAGCAGAAAAGAAACCCAGGTTTCCCCATTCACCTCCTGGCGCAGCAAGTTACTTGACTATTGCCAAGATGCAAGACACAGGCAGACCTTCCTCTGCTACCTCGTAGAGATGAGTTATTACGAGTTATATGAATAAAATATTCCACTACCACAGAATATTTCACTGAACATCTTAACAGATGGGCATCAGACCCTCCTTCAGATTTCAGACAGACATCTCCATCTAGCAAACAGATACCTCTTTGGAAACTGCTGCTTTCTGCTTGTTCTCTGTTACCTTTCTTTATTTCTTTCTTCAGTATATAGATCTCCCGTAGAGTGTTCACCTGACAAGTCTTACAGTAAGACTTCTCCACTGCATTTTTCACAGGTTTGTCCAACATAGTAAAACTTATTTTATATTAACTACATTCATATTTTTCTGAAAACTGCAGGGAAAAAATTTTCCTAATTTTATACAGGTATCCTCCCCACTCACAACAAATCTTTCCCATGGCCAGCAAGAGGGGGTGTTAAGGAGACACTTCTGGTTGTGAAACACTCTCACAAATTGCCTCTGGTAACCCCCACAGTCCAATTGGAATTGCTTACTTTTTGCTCCCATTGTTTTATAGGTTTTCTTGTATTGGGATGAGAGGTGGGGGTGTTCAGTCAGTCCAGCTGTGAAAATCCTTTAGTGAGTTTTCACAAATGTTTTTTAGAGTTAAACTGTTTTTCTGAGTTTGGGAAAGGCCTTGTGCATGGGATAACTGACAGTAGGATTCCTTGACAGCACGTTGCTCTCAGGCACAAGTTTATCTGTAACTCCCTTCAGCCCTTGAGGCAGAGTTATCTGCTGCAAAGGTGTCTCCAGCAAGCACTGAAAGGATAATCAATGCCTTGCACAGGTAGAAAAAGTAAAGCTGTCATGATACTGCTATGAAACTAATTCTCAGTTGCTCTGAGATCAGAGAGACACGACTTTACCAAGCTCTTTTGCCTGTAGGACCCTGGGTAGTGCTGCTGATTCAATATCACAATACTGATGCTCAGTATTAAGTATTTACAACACCACAAACCTTGTCGAAACAGGAGGAACAGGAAAGTTTGCCCACAATGAAAACCTGCCCAGAGAAGGGTCCTTTGAATTGTTTCTAAGTATAAGCAGATTTCACCAAGGTTTCCAATACATGAACTTCACGAACACGTGAACAGTGTTTCCAGCATTGAAAGCTTCCTGCCATGAGGACTCATTTTTGTAAGCTTTACCCTGTAAATTACCCACATAATTGCAACAGGTGGTGGTAGTTAAGTGAGAAACACCAGGAAAAAGATGAGGGAGGAACATGAATCTGCATCAGAGAACGCAGTGCTAGGTTAGAGAGCCTTGAACCATTTCTGAACATGCTGATGTGACTCTGGGAGGAGCTCCACGTCATAAATAAAAGTCAGGTGAGACCCAGAAAGCTGGATAACTGTGCCAATTCCCATCTCTGGTTAATTATTCCTGCAGTTAATTAGCCTTGTTGCAATATTTGTCCTGGTGGGACAGATGCCTTTGGTTCTGGAATCAGCAAGTTTGGCACTGGATTGCCACAACTTTTTAGATTCAACAGCTGAGATCCAGATCATATTTCTACTGTACTTTCTCTAATCTCTTGCCCCTATAGAACTGAACTAAATAATCAAGCCTGAATAGGGACACCAGGGTAATGGGGCCCTTATGACTCCAGTCACAATGGATTGTGGTGACTCAAGTCACCAAAGGGTGAACAACATCTCTGACCAATTTATCTCAAAATATTAAACTTGCATAAGTCCAGTTTCCCACAGTTTTCACCAGATATTTGATTCAGGTCTCCTCTTCTCATTGCAAGGACAGTTTTCCTGCTTTCCAGGGCAAGAGCAAGTACCAGGTATCATCAAGGTAGTCTGGAAAATTCCAGCAATATGCAATACACTAAAGAAAAAAAGGGGAACAGGAAAAGAAACATACAAATTTTCTGAAAAAGCATAAAGGTTTTGTCTTCCTGGAAAAGTTTTTAACAACAAAGGCTCAACCCCCGACCTCAGCATGGATAGCCTGAGTTGGGAGATCCAGTGTTGTAATAGAAACCTCTTATTAATAGGGAGGAAGGAACAGGTTACCCAGAGAGGTGGGAGATGCCCCATTTCTGGAAACATTCAAGGTTGGATGGGGCTTTGAGCAACCTGGTCTAGTGGAAGGTGTCCCTGCCCTTGGCAGGAGGGTTGGACTAGATGATATTTAATGGTCCCCTCCAATCCAATTCAAACCATTCTATGATTCTATTCCAATGTGAAGAGGGAGTGTCAATTCAGTCCTTATCCAAGGATGAGGCCTTGCACTCTGTGTTCTATTCCACACTTCCTTGTCCCCTCAGAGCCCTTAGGTAGGTTCAGGTTCTCAAGAAATGCTTCAGTGAGCCCTGATCCCTTATTATTATAAGCCAGATAGTCTATACTTGATGCCCCAATCAAATTCCCTATAAACATATGGAGAGGCATCAGGGTCTGCTCCAACTGACTGCTGACAATCTGCCACCTCCTCCAGCAACTGGGAAGTCTGTTCACCATCTCATCCACACCATCCCTTAATCCCAGGGATCATTTCTCAGCTCAAACCAGCCAAAAAGACCAGGAACACAAAGGAAGGGACTGAATCTCCAGCCACTGCCTCCTCTCCAACTCCCTCTCCTTCACCTCAGCTAACACCTGACATTCCCACTGTCTGCCAGACACAGCTGATGTGGCCGGGATTGTGAACATAAAGAAGGAAAATTAGTTACAGCTGGAGCAATTGTCAGGCAGGAAGATAATTGAAAGGCAGCAAAACGATCAACCGTTTAATTGCTTACATTAAAGAAATGAATTGACAGCAATCAAGCCAACCTATAAAAAGTACTGGGGAAAAAAAAGAATGACATGTGAGAAAATAGATTAATTTTCATAAGGAACGAGTAAAAACAAACTTGGAAAAAAAATGAAAACTCAAGCTTGTGTTGTTTATAAGCCTTAATCAATTTAAAACTCATTTTCGATGTATTAAAATTTACTATTTAATGTCTCCCAATGAATTCTGCCTGTGGCATCATTCAGCAGCCTCACTGAAGCCTTGTGCAGTTAAAAAACATCATCCATCAGCACTACCCCTGCCAAGCATGCTTAAACCAGGAGGCAGACCCCAAAATCATAAAGAGGAGAGCACTGGGAGATTTTTTTAAAGGGAATTTTTCCTACTTGGGGGACTGTTGATTTCCTGGCAATTTTTTTTTTAGAGGAGGGAAAGCTGTGGAGCTCTTAGAATTTGTGTTTTCAAACCTTTTACTTCGGTGTCCTAGTGTTGAATGTTTTCATGGAAGCAAAGGCAAAATGAGGGGTAGAAGAAGCAGGGTCTCTGTTTTCAGTCTTACAGTGCAGTAACATATTTCACATCTCTTTTGGTTCACCCTTTTTTTTCCCAACCACGTGCCTGAAAAGTCCTGTGGAAGATCAGTGAAGCTTTGCTTTGTCCCTGAGAGCAAGGCAACATCTATTGGCATTGGGAAAACAAATTCCAGGTGAGCTGCATTCCTGCTGCTACAAATGTGCTGCTTCCAGGATACTACACCACCTGGACCTGTCAGGGTTTGCTCTAATACCAACTCCTTCCAACTCGCAGAAACCTCTCCTGTAATGTTTAAACCCAAACCTGAGGTGAGTTATATTTAAACTCAGTGTATAAGAATTTTTTAGAAGGTTTGCAGTGGTGAAGGAATGGAAAGACAATTACTCTAGAATGGATCCTTGATGTTTCACACTTTGTTTTTACAAAAACAATATGGAGGTTTGTTCTGGGAGGGTTTTTTCCACACTTCTATAAATCCCTTAAAATATTTTCTTTTGAGAGGAGAAGATAGATTGTATACCATCAGTTTTTTCTCCCTATCATCAATTTTTCATTTCTCGATAAAAATCTAAGTAAGTGTGACACTAAAAAAAAAAATAAAGAAAAGATCAGAATCCAAGGGCTCAGTTACTGGTTGCCATCCAGCCTCACCCCCACAGCAGACTGAGCATAGGCAGAATTAAGCACACACCCCCCACCAATGAGTCCCCTATCATTGCTGACCCTCACACCCTGAAACTGAGTTATGAAAGTTCTACATAAGATCAATATTTTTTTTAAGCTCTTTGATCTTTTACAGTTTCCCTCATCAAAAAAACCAAACAATCTTCTCCCTGATAGCTCATTGTCCAGATATCCAGTTTTCATGTTGCAGATGAGTCACTCTGGGTTTGAGTCTATCAACATCCCACCACAGGCTCAGTGAGATCTCCAAGAGTGACAGCAGGGATAGAAAGCCATCACCAAAATGTGCAAGTGTGATATTTGGATTTTAACTCTATGTTTTGACACCAGGAAGGTTTCAAAGGCAGGTCACCAAGCCAGTCAAAGGATGGGAAGCCAAACCTTCTGAGGCAAATCTCAAGAGAGGAAATGCTAAAATCAATAACACCTGGATTAGGTTCATTATTATTTTTTGACAAAACCAAAACCAAGTTCTTTTTCTAATGTAATACATTACTTGATAGACTAGAAATACTAAAGTAATAAGCAAAAGATATTTCAAACGGGGGAAAAAAATCAACTCTTTCCGTTCTGGAAATGTCAGGATTACTGATTACTCCACTAAAATTCTGGGAACATAGGACTGGGAGGAGCCACGTGCACCTACAAGTGCAGGTACCAGGTGGCAGAGGTTAAGTAAAGGGATACAGAGTATTGACTCCACCCTGGAATGACATAGGATGATACCCTCATGATAAAATTTACTGTCTTTTTTAAAACACGGGCCTAGTGCATCCCAGCCTAATCCCCACTGTAGAGAAAGACATAAAGGTCACCAAAAAAACCAACTTTATTTGCCAATTACAGCCAGAGGGAATTATTTTCTGAATTCAGCCTTGTGTGTTTTATTGACAGCAATAGTTATGAGCCTTATAATGGTCTTATAATTCCCTGCCTTGCTCTAAGACGTAGTATATGGTGAAAGAAACTAATGAAGCAAAAGACACTTGATATCATCCTTCAAATGAGCTGTTTATGAAATCCTTTTCAAAGGAAAAATAAAACTGCCATTTTAATAAATTAGAAGCCCTGATGCACAGCTTGCTGGATGGCAGGTCGAATCAAGAGGGTTGACATGTCACACTGTAACTACTTCCCAATGAATGATGACATAATTTTCAGATTTGCCCTTCTTCCTGGCATTGATGCATTCAGGCAAAACAATGTATCAATCAGTCTTTAGGACCTAAATGCCTGTTATGGATCAATCTTCTGGGGCTCTCAGCTTCCCACATCTCTTAAGAATCTCGGCAGTGATTTGCAGCCTTCTGAGTCTTTCCTGATGCTTCCCATCTCTCAAATTGGTTAGAGCCCAGCACCAGAGCTCTGTTTCACAACCACCACATTATTTTTACGGGACGAGAGTGTATTGTTCTATATTCTTCTTACCATGGTGTCAATGCCAGATTCTAATAATTACAAGTGGATGGGATCCACTGTTGTAGCACACATTTAAAAGGTTTATGGCCTGGTTTATCCCTGGTTCGTTTTCACAGCCTGTGTAACTCCTCAGCAGAGCTGCTCCTGAATAGAAGAATTGCATCAGTGGAACACGGAAAGAGCTACTGATGTCATTGACCTGGAGTTCTGTGAGGCCCTTACAACATTCTTACCTCTAAATTTAAGAGACATGGATTTGATGGATGGATGGTTAGATGGGCAAGGAATTGGCTGGATAGCCACATCCAAATACTGCCGGTCAATGGCTCCAAGTGAAAACCACTAAAACTGTCTTTCCTCCAGGGTCCACACTGGGACCAAGATTATTCAGTATCTTCATCAATGACACAGACAGTGGGATTTTTGGCACTGACAGTTTTCAGATGACACCAAGATGAGTAGTGCAGCTGGAAGGAGAAACACTCAAGGAGAAAAAAATGGCATCCACAGGGGTCTTGAAAGGTTTGAGGAGTGAGTCCATGAGAACCTCAGCGTAGTGGGTTGACCCTGGCCAGATGCCAGGCACCCACTAAAGCTGCTCTATCACCCTCCCTCTGCAACTAGACAGAGGAGAGAGAAAAAAAACAGCTAAGGATTCATGAGTAGAGATAAGAGCTGGGAGAGGTCACTTACTGATTACCTTCACAGGCAAAACAGACTCAAAGTGGGGATAGTACTTCAATTTATTACTAACAGGATAAGAGCCAAAGAGTGAGAAATAAAACAGTCTCAAAAACAGCTTCCCCTCACCCCTCCTTCCTTCCATGTTCTCCCTCCTCCCCGCCCCAGCAGTGCAGGGGGACAGGGAGTGGGGGTTGCAGTCAGTTGTTGTTTCTGCTGCTGCTGATGTGAGTCCACCTCTCGGGCAGCAGTTCTTCCCAATCTGCTGTCCTGTGTTACTCCTCCACTGGGTGCAGTTGGATCTCTGCACCCTGACAGTCCTCCATGGGCTGCAGGGGGACAGCCTGTGTCACCATGGTCTTCACCATGGGCTACAGAGGGGCAACAGCTCTGAGTCCTTCCCCTGCTCCCATGGGGTTCCTCCTCCCCCTCCTGCTGCACTGACCTTCGTGTCTGTGCTGTCATCCCATGTACTCACTCCACTCTTCCCTGGCTGGAATTTTTTCTGCACAACGCTGCTCTATTCTTAAATAAGTTATCAGGAACGTTACTATCACTCCTAGTTGGCTCAGCCTTGGCCAGAGGCAGGAAGTCTGTCCTGGAGCAGGCTATCATTGGCTCCACAGGACAGGGGAAGCTTCTAGCAGCTTCTAACAGAAGCCACTCCTGTAGCCCCCTGCTACTAATACCCAGCCACAGAAACCCACGACACTCAGGAAGTTCAACAAGGTGCTGCATCGGAATCAAAGCAATCCTCGATCTCACTGAGAGTTGAGATTGGTGAGTCTGGAGAAGAGAAAACTCCAAGGACACCTTTTGAATCCTTTCTGTATGTAAGGGGGGGTGGGGGACATAAGAAAACAGAGAAGGCCTGTGGTGACAGGATAAGGAGCAAGAGGGTAGATTTAGACTGGATATGAGGAAGCAATTTGTAAAAATGAGAGTGGTGAGACACTGGCACAAGTTGCCCAGATGTAGATGTCCCATCCCTGGAAGTGTTCAAGAGTGGGTTGGACGTGACTTTGAGCAGTGGAAGATGTTCCTGCTCACATCAGGGGGGTTGCACTACTGTAGAAGGTCTCTTTCAACAGAAACAATTCTGTGTTTTATGATTCTCTATCATATCAAAAAATGAATGAGACACAGAGAAAGTGAAGACAGATAATAAATGGCTGTATGATCTATTATGTACTATATAAAAGATTTATATATGAAATACTTACACTGTGTTGCTGGATGATATATTTGAGACAAGTGTTGACCCCACAACTCACCTGCCATCTCAAGCAAAACAACAGAGGGTGTCAGGTAAATTATACACTCTTCCTAAGGAATAGATCACTCAAAGAAAACAGACTTTTAAAGGGTTTGAAGTAGTGACAGTCAAAATGTCTTGAGGTAAAACTCAGCACAAAACCTGCTAAACAAACAGGTTTTAATCTTATCAAGTTGTTTCTTCTTTTCCTCTCCCCCATCCCCCCCAAAAAATAATTTGTAGAAAGTAAGAATTTTAAAAGATAATTTAATTGCAGCAAATATGCCCACGGTTGATAAAGGAAAATCTGATTTTTTTTTTATCATGATAAGGTGGTCTTACAAATAAATAAACAAACTACCAGTCTCAAATAAGACCTTTCAGAACCCCATTAAACTTAATTAAAATCTTTTTCCTTAGACTTAATAGAAGTTCTGAGTGTGAATAACTTTTCTTAATAGATTCACAAACCTGACTGCAGTATATTGCAGATGAGACCTCCCAGGAGCAGAACAAACCCCATCAAGACCCTCATAAACAAAATGCCAGCATCTGGAGCCAAAGACAAAAGCACAGACAGGACAGAGGGAAGAATTACAGACCTGGTATTGGCCTATACATCAATGCATGTTAGGTGAAAAAAATGCCTTTATTTATTTCTTAGCAGCCTTCAGGGTGTGAGTGTCACTCAGCATTAGCATTCACCTTCATAACTGTGCTGATTTGCAGCTCCACCCCAGCACAGAGGAAGGAGCCAATTCCATGTCTAGAGGAATATGCAGGCATTGAGTATATCCCAGCTGCTTTCTCCTTCCTCTCATACAGGATGCAGACAGAGATTTTCTTGGCCTAAGCCTGAAATAGAGGTGTGAGAGATGGGATCTGATCTGCATTATTAGATGAGTGCCAAAAGAATATTGAGTTCTATAGAAATTCATGTTCATGCAGGTTAAGCTGCAACAGGAAACGTAGGAGGTATTAGACACAGAGATGATGTTTCTGTTACTCAAAGCTACTCAAAATCTTCATCTGGAGGTTAAACAAGTCCTGGAGCAAACAGCTAAAATACACCAAGACCACTGTGGTGACAAACTCTGTCTGTAGTGAACAGGTCTATGACTACTTAGATATGTACATCAGACCAAATCCCATGCTTTATGTCAAACCTAAGTGATTCCACCCCTCAAATCTAACCAGACCTTCTCCTGTATTTCTTGATATTTCCTTCTCTTGATTTGTTCCACATTGGCACCCCAAGATCAGCTTAGGATGCTGAGCACTGCTCAGATCCAGCCTTCACATGAGGTTGGGTGCTCAGTCATCACCAATGGT
This sequence comes from Pachyramphus minor, assembly GCA_013397135.1. Taxonomy (NCBI): domain Eukaryota; kingdom Metazoa; phylum Chordata; class Aves; order Passeriformes; family Tyrannidae; genus Pachyramphus; species Pachyramphus minor. The sequence goes on from VYXB01002425.1 coordinate 90,398, forward strand.
AATAGTTGGCTTTTGATTGCTCAAGAATTCAATCAGTCCAAAAACCCATAATGTCGAGGCCTGATCATAAAATATAGAGTGGTTTGGGTTGGAAGGGACCTTAAAGAACATCCAGTCAAACCCCTTTCTATGGGCAGGGACGCTTTCCACAAGACCAGATCGTTCAGAGCCCCATCCAACCTGACCTTGAACACTTCCAAGGATGGGGCAGCCACAACTTCTCCAGGCAAAGCGTTCCAGCGCCTCACCAGCCTCACAATCAAGATGTTTTTCCTCATATCTAATCTAAACCTGCCCTCAGTCAGTGTGAAGCCATTTCCCCGTGTGCTATCACTACATGTCCTTCCAAAAAGTCCCTCTCCAGCTCCCTTGTAGCCCCTTTAGGTACTGGAAGGTGCTGTAAGGTCTCCCTGAAAACTTCTCCATGCTGAACAACCCCAAGCCTGTTTTCATAGGAGAAATGCTCAGTGTACCTCTGAACCCATTTTTACACGCTGTGTTTGTTTATGGGCTCACAGCTTTCCACATCACGGGCCCACATCACTGGTGATGGATGGAAGCTAAATATGGTGCTCTGACTTTTGCTCTCCGAATTCAAAAGAGCACCCACATCAAAGACCAGCCATCCCACCCACTTCTGAACACACAAGGGGCTCTGAGAGGCTCGCTACAGATGGTTCCTAAAGATTTCTTTTTCTGGCTGCCAAATCACAAGCAAAACTCGAAAGAAAGAGATTTTTCAGTGTTTATTTATTTATTTCAGTATTGCATTTGTCTTGTTCAAGACAGTCGAGCCTGAAATGTTTCATTTCTACCATTAGACAAGAGAGGAGTCCCAGTCAGGCTCGTTTTACCAGAAAAATTGAAGGCAAGTCTCCACATACTCATATGAACATTACAAAAAAGGTTTTTCCTTTAGTTTCCAATAATATTATAAGCTAATGATCAAGGGATGCATCTTTAACAGATAACTCATTAGATCTGAAACTATTGATCCAATCCATTTTGCCTCCCACTTTCCCCTAAATAGGCAGCTCCCAAGCACTCCAGAAATTCCCCTGCACAATGGCCCGTGCATTGCACCAACATTAAGAGTCTCACAGCAGCACAAACCTTATCCCTCCCTAAGGAGGAATGAAATTACTCATTTTTTTTTCCTTAAAGGTGATTCAGAGGACAGACTGTAGCAAAGGCTTTGTGCACGGAGGGAGAATTACTGCTAAGATTTTATTAGCACATAAACACCACGACGTTTTTGATGCCTCGGGCTGTAGAAGCACAATCACCACAGTGAAGACCATATTTCTTTCCATCTTTCCATTGGTCCTGTAGCACACTGAGCAATCCATCTTGCTCACATGCTCTACATAGCCATATATATATATACTTATTTATTTGCTTCTCACAATTAGTGTTGGACCTTTTGAGCACTGTAGGTGGTCTGAGGTGTGAGAGCATCCACCCTGCAGCTTCTGCCTTCCAGCACAACCCAGGTGAGGGTCACAACCAGGTAGAGGACAAACACGGCACTAGTAGGTACCAAATATCTGAAAGTTGCTACAGGAGCCTCTAATGCCAGAAATAACCCACCACACCAGAGCAACAGAGTGTGGATGATTGGAGATTAGTGGCAGAAGATTGACAGTGGGTATGGATTAGACTATGCTGATATTTTTTCTTCTGAATGTCATCCAAATGAGACACTTACCACTAATTCGTAGAATCATAGAATGGTTTGGGTTGGAAGAGACCTTCAAGATCATCTAATTCCAACTCCCCTGCAAATTATTCTCTTAGAAATAGCTGTAAACTCCTAAATCTAGAGACATAAATCTAAAGTCTTAGGAACACAAGCAGAAAAAAAATCAATCCACATTCTAGGTTTCTGAGGGTTCGAAACACATTTAAGAAAAAAGAAGATAATCCTCATTGAAAAGATGCATAAAAATTATTATACTTCTTTTTTGGACCACACACAAAAAAAACCAATTTTCTGAAATTTTATTTCAGTTTTTAAATGAATAGCAAATACCTCTGCACACAATACCTTTAAAGAGAAGTGATAAACTGAATCCATTCTCAACCTCCATTTGGTTGATTCAGTCATGTAATGCAGTTTCTCTTTAATTGAATGATTTATATAACTGTGAAGCCCTCTGTGAATTTTACAATTGAATATATCATTGATGATTTTCTGCAATGAGGCTTGAAGCTGAGAATTAAAAAGTTATTAGTATTTTCATTAGGAAAGTTCAAGAGCTCAGATATTGAAGACCAAATCCCAGAATCCCTAGCAGGCTTGTACTGAATTTTTTTCCGCAGTTGTTCAGAATTTGCTCTTGGTTATGAATTATTTAAATGAAACCCTTCCACGGACAAAAAACTTCAATGCCAGAAGAGACCTTTGCAATCATTCAACCTGATCTGCTTTGTAATGCAGATCACAGTCAACCCTTCATCTTCTCACTGCTCTTTCCAATTAGGCTGTTTGGTGTGCCCTAAACTCCTGTCCTCTGCAATAACTTCCCTGTCCTAATGCTCAGCACATCCCAAAGCCTCCAGCAATGTCCTGATTTACTGTGTCATCTCAGATGAGGTGTTTTCTGCCTCCATGCTATTTTATCCTTTGGGATACTGTTTTACATGTCTCAGCCCTGCTTTGCACCTTTATTTTCCCCAATCAGACAAACCTGCTCGTCAGACAAGGACTATGCAGGTGCAGCAAACTAACAAATAATGTCCGTTTTTAACCACTAATAATATTGAATAAGTAATCGTTAATTGCATAAAGACCCACTGAGGCTTTTTCCCCAGAAGCAGCTGGTACTGATTTCTCTCAGGTAATGCCACAAATAGAATCAGAGAATCACACAATGCTCTGCGTCAAAATAGACCTTAAAGATCATCTCGTTCCGACCCCCTACCATGGAACCTTCCACTTGACCAGGCTGCTTCAAGCCCCATCCAACCTGGCCTTGGACACTTCCAGGGATGGAGCAGCCACAGCTTCTCTGGGCAACCTGTGCCAGGGCCTCCCCACCCTCACAGTAAAAAGGCTGATCCACAGATTATTTGCTGTCTTCCAGCAAAACCCTTGAATAGACAGAAAAAAAAAAAAAATTAAATCTTCATCCTTACAGAGAAAATTGCCTGAATGATCAGTTTAGAGAGTGTGTGGCTGCACAACAGAGAAGTGATTTTCCAGTTTACTCAGGGTACCAAAAGCTCAGGCTGAGACTGTGCCTGTGTCAGGGTGGTGGGTGGAGTGACCCACTTGTTTGTTGTGATGCACAGTCAGGCTTTAATGATTTTCTGTCTTACAGTCACCCTTTTTCACAAGGGAAGTAAAGATGACAAAATCGAATCAAATTCTCATATAATAATCACAAAAGATATCCACTCTTGGCTGGAGCAGACAGTCTTGCTGTCCATAAAGCGTGCATTTATAGGCTTTTTTGTCCTCAGGACATAAATCCTCTGTGAAAAAAATCAGGTTGATTACATTTAGAACTGGAGCTTAAATAGAGGTTTTATCATAGAATTAAACTCAGAATATGAAATGGTTTGGGTTGGAAAGAATCTTAAAGATAATTTAGTTGAAATCCCCTTGCCATGGGCAGGGACAACTTCTTGCTCAGGCAGGCAACAACCTACATGAGAGCAGCACCACATCATCACACACAAGGTTAATGATGGTCTAACATTGCTTCAGCAAGGGTGAAACTCTTCGATTTCCCACCCCAGAGATTTACTTCTGCTACAAATGCTCTTTGCTGTTGAGGAACAGTTGGATATTTTTTTGATCCTTCAACCACAGTCATGTAACTCCATCACAGAACTCAAGATCTTTGAGAAGAAAATATTATCAAAACTCCTTTTGGGGGGGTTTTGATTTTGGTTGGGTTTTTTGTGGGGGTTTTTTGTATGTTTGGGTTTGGTTTGGTATTCGTTCTTTTTTTTTTTTTTTTGCACTTGTTTCCACCCACCCAAAACTCCACATTTAGCTGAATCATTTCCAATTAAAAAAATAAAAATTCTAAAAAATATATATATATATTCACACTGTTAAAAATTCTTGAGTCTTTATAATGATATCCCCTTGGACCTCAGAGTCTAAGAAGGTCCAGGCTAAAGCACAGAGAAGAGTCATCTAAATTTTAAAAACTATATTAACTGTAACCAAAAAATGGCCATGAATAGATAAACATCAATTTTGCTCTTCTTTGTCCATTGAAACATTTGTGCTGCTTGTTTTATTGACTTGCAATACACTGAGAAGCCTTCAAAACCATGAAAATAAAGGTTTGGCTCCTCTGGTCTTCAATGATAATTCCATTTTACCTTTCAGGTTATGGTCTTTATACGGCTTTTTGTTTTTGTTTAATCTTTGTTTAATCTCATTAATCCACAAATGCCTGACAGAATGGATTCTGACCCCACCCCATTCCAAACAATGATGCTTTATTGGAATAGCTGGAGCCAACAATGTCCAGTATCAGGAAAAGAATGCATTTTCACTTCATCATTCATGCCTTGACAGACAATTATAGAATAAATAAGTCCAGAATTAGTTGGGATGTTACAAATATAAAAACATCACCGCACCCTCTCCACTTTAACACTTTCTTTCCAGTTGGGAACAGAAGCCTGTTCTGTTAAACAGATGGTAGGAGACCAGCTCTGTTTTGGAAAGTGTGATGGGAAATGTAGTCTGGCAGGATATTTCAGACACAAGACAGAATATGAACATGAGATCCCAGTGCAGCACAACAGCTGTAGCTCCACTTCAAATGGAAATCTTTCAGCTTCATCTCCCTCTCTTCTTCTTTAGCCCCGTATTCTTTATTCCCTCCTTCATCTTCACAATTATTGATCCCCCCAATGTTTATCACAACTGTTGAAAACAGTTGTGCAAAATTTTAAGGCTTAAAAATCATTTAAAGAAAACCTCATATCTTAGGAGTTCTTTTCAACAAAGAAGAAAAAATCAGTTACAAAATATCCTCCAAAGCTGAAGGAACCAGGTTGTCCCTAGATAGAAATTAGACATCCATTGGTGACACCAACAGACCTTCACTGATTTTTATCCACCAGAAATGCAAACATCTCTATAATTTGCTCCCAGTAAATCTTCCCAGGTAAGTAATTTAAGCAACACATCTCTTATTTACTGACAGACTTGACGTACAATCTGTTCATTATTGGTAAGAATTTTTATTTATGTTTTTGTTCTCATTTTTCTCCTTGCACAAAAATATCTCAATTTTTTCAACTTAGCATGGGACCTGTCTTGTCCTGATCCCACAACTATTTTTGAGCTCAGCAGGACATTATTAGGAGTCTGTTTGGAAACCCTGAAGCAAGGACCAATATGGGTGATTTTGGAATTCTTTCCAATTCTTGTTCTCTGGATATTCAAAAGATCCTCAAAGGCACAGAAGTTACCCACTCTCCTGGGAGGACCTGGGTGTACTTTGCCAAGATGTATTTTGGATTTCAGGGGTTTTATGTAGGTCTAGTGACCACTTTCCTATAGAAAGCAGGAAGAAAATTGCAGAAGAAACACTGTCCACACACTCCACAAAACAGCTTAAACTCTGCCCAAAATTCCAAAGGAAGATGTGTCCCAGACTCCAGTTCACTGCAGAGCTCTGATACCCTCAAGTATATGTCACTGCATGGATAATTATAAGGAGAACATTGGCAACTATTTATTTCTTTTTATCTTGTATTATGTTTGAATTCCATTAGGATGCAACTGCCTGTCCTGAAAATAACAAACAATGTCATTAGAGAGGCACTGAGATTTAATCCCTTTTCCTCAGAGAGAAATCAAGCTATTGTCACAGCAGAGGTGGTTTCTTCTGCATTCCCAGGTGATTAATATTCATTGGAAGAGGCACTGGAGATGATTGCTATGAGGCATGCCAATTAAGGCTGTGAGGAATGAAATAAATAAAAAATGTGTCCCAAAAGGAGCACTGTGTATACTGTCATTATGTTTATAGACTTGGCACCCAGGTATCTGTGTCACAGCCCCACTGTAGCTTGAAAGGCTGAAAACCTGCCTGCATAGGACAATGTTTCTTATTCCATTAATATAATGACACCAGTTAACTTGTGTAACTGTCTGACCAGTTTATTTTCTGTTTTATTTATGCCATTTAGGAAGTAAAGCAGAACAAGTAATGCTATTCTTAATTAGGATATGAGTATCTGAGTGGGAAGGAGCATGAATGAGATTATTCTGTTTACTAATCACTCCTTACATCAAACAAGTATAATTGTATAGATACTTTTTTTGATTACTTCAGTCCACCTTCCCCACATGCCTAATTTAAATCAAAATGCAGATTTGTGTTGAATTCTGTTCAGTTCTCAATGCAATCCTACCATGGGCAGCAGATGCAAGTAGTAATGGTGCTGTCAAAGCGTGGATGTAACTTCGTTCTGCCACCTCTGACGGGACAAGCTTAGGATAGAAAGACCTGAAGTGAAAAAGGCATCCAAGGATGGCAGGGTTTTAAATAAACTTTTTTTAAAAAACCCAAACTCATCCATCAGAACCTCAGAACAAGATAAGAAGAACAGTTGCCAATGTACTCCTTATAAATACCTGTGCAGTGACATAAAAGGTTCCTTAATGGTTTTATAACCCTTCACTCAAGGAGGCAAGTCTGGTGAAAAATGGGATGTTCCTTCATATACTGCAGTAGCTCATATAGGATTGATTCTTGGAAGTTCTCAGAACTTCTGATGGATGAGTGACTTCTAATCTGGAGACTGGCAAGACTCAGCAGGAGACTGGAGAGTCAAAATCAGAATTCCAGAGGCTCAGCTAAACCAGGGTAACTTTGGCCTGAGACAATAACAGGCCTGTGGAGTGATTGCTCTTCTGTTCTTTTAAACAGGTTGGTGCAGTCAGCTGAAATAGCAAACTGATTAAGTCTATTTTAAAGAATTTGTGTTGATAGGGATAAAACTGCTTAAAGAAAAAATTCTTTTACTGTGAACACAGCCATGGATGTAGAGATAAAGAGTCCATGGACCTGATCTTACTCCCCAGAAGTCAATAGAAAAATTCCAGTGGCACGAAAGATGCAGGACTCAACATTTCCTTACTACTGAGATATTCAGACATTGCCCTCTCCACACCAATTACACATATGGGGTTTATATGCAAACCATATTTCTTCTTTCAATGGAGAAATAAATAATTTTTTTAAAAAATCTTAGTACTGTAGAACTGTCCTCTTGCAAGAAATTTCCATATTTACAGCCCTTTATAGATTGAATTATCATGATTGCTGTGGACAATTGGAAATGGGTATCTAAACTCCAGAGGATTTTTTTGTTTTATTTATGCACTGCCTATTAAAATATGTCCCACCCACTGAACAAGGTGGGATCTTGAGTTTTCAGAAAAGAAAAGGTCACAAATACAGGTGATCTAGGGAAAATGTTTTAATTTGCAAGTTCTACTCAGTTCTCTTCAATCCCAGTCTTTGTGCCTTAATTTCACAGGTAACACAGCCTTGCTCGTGGTGAAGTCACCCAAAGCACACAGAGTACAACTGAAAGCTTGTTATCTGTTGCTAAGGGGAATAAAGTGGTTACCCACCCCTGTTAAAAATGAGATAAATGTGTGAAGTGTAACAGAACTGATACCCAAAATGAGAACAGCTTTGACTGCCTACTTTGCAACCTAAATAATGGAGAGAAAAGGAATAGCAGATGCCCCTTATCCAACCCTTTATATAGATGGTGAAGGAAATACAACCACATGATATAGTTTTAATTGGATTTTCTCAGACTGCGTTCCAATCAATAATTTTGGTGGGAGGAGAGGAAATCATCTCCTTAATGCTTTCATCAGCATTAATCACGGCTCATTTGTTCCTGTAGAGGCCAAAGACAAAAGAACTGGAAAGAAATTAGAGGCTCCAGCAGCTTTTGGGTTCAAGGAACAAATACCCTGGGGTTCTCCTTGCTCCACTGAACCTTTCTCCAAGGAGCAGCAGAAAATAAGAAAGCAGAAAAAGTACATCACTACCATAGTGTATTCAAAGGCATCTCACCAGCACCAAGAAACACTATTTCCCAAACAGAAATTCTCAAAGCACCCAGCAGGCTTTCCCTGTATAAACCCCACTACTTTGATTCATTGCCTCTGGAGAAACCACATGATCTAAGCTTTTAGGTTTCACCCAATAATCACTTTTTGATCCAGCAGATACAGACAAGAAGTGCAGGATGCTCAGGCTCAGCCCTTTTCTCTCACTTTTTCTGTCTCCACACTGTCAGTTGTCGAGGTCACAGTGTTGCATCACATGCACTGGTGTGTCCCCACTCCAACTGGTTTGCAAAACTAGAGGAACTGTTTAAATACAGAGCACAGAGATGGTTGTCAGAAGCAACACATTCCAATGAAATGTCATTCAGATACTAGGAGAAAACTGCAGCAAAATGAGATAGTTCTTTTGTTACATTCATCAAAGGGATCCATATACTTAATTGCTGGTATGAGAACTCCTTTGTTATAATTGCCTTCTATTTGGTGTTGGAAAGTACAGAACATTTAGGAAGCACTAAGAAGAAGAAAACATGCTCAGACTTGCATTATATTCAATCAGCATCTTCATTCTGTCATTTATGATTATGGAGAACTCTTTCCCCTATAGAAGGTCTGTCTAAATATCCCTGTCCATCTGAAAAAGCTTGTCTGCATTGGGAATCTGTAACCATCTAAAACAGTTCAGCGTCTAAATGATCTTCTGAAGGAACCTTGTTCTCTCCAATGATTTTCAAAGAAGCAAACATGCATCCTCTGCAGATACCTCAGCTCAGTGATTCATTTCTCCTTCTCCACATGCCCATCAGTCCAGGCAGAACAGGGCTGAATCCTCAAACTCCAAGTCCAGAAGAAAACTTCTCCTTGAACGTGAAGCTTTTGTTACCTGGAGAACACCTAAAAATTCCTCATATTTGCAACAAAAAGTGCATCTTCAGGCTAGTTTCTATCAATGCACTCTAATGAGTGGGATACTGTAGGAAGGGAACAGCTGGATAGCAAAATAAGTTTCAGTTTTTGAAAGCATCTGGAAAAAAAAAGAGATAGAATAAAGGGTTCTGATAGCAGACAAACTCCTTCCTGAAGCATAGAAAAAGTCATCTTTAGTTTATGAGGCCATGTCCCTTCTCTGGGCTTCTGATGAGGATGTTCTTTCTTTTTCATCTTTGTTTTATATGGTCTTTCACAGGGCAAACTAGTGTTAATGTTCTGTTACTTATTCATAACTGAACATGTTTGGTTTAGGGTGTTGGGTTTTTTCCTTCTTGCTCCCCTACTTTTAAGAACAACACCCTGAGAGTCCTCTGGGAAATTATATAATCAATTTGAAGTTCTCAATTTCTTAAATCACTTTTTTCTGTGTGTGTTTTGTGTCCTTTTTGCAATCTGTTTGGTGGAGGTTTTGATTTCTACCTGTCCATTTTAGGTCCTCATGTCCTCTGTTGTATCTGTTGCCCAGACACAAGAGGAGAGACCAAGTGGCCTCTTTATTCTTTCCAGTCCTCCCATTTTGTGTCTGTGAGCCCGTGATATTTGTCAGGTGTCATTTGCCAAAATAGATCACATAGAAATGGCTTTTATTTTAAAAAGCAGATGTCTGCCTCTTTGGTGAAAGGAAATGAGCTCACTAAATGCCACATTAGATTGCATAAGTCAGTAGGTAGGTTTAGAGTATAATACATCTTCTGCTCTTCTAACTGTATGGCAAAACAAATTGTGGGACAAAAGAAATCGTCCTTGTGAGCTATGGAGAGTTTCCTGGGATTTATGAGTCTTTGTCCATCATTAAAAGGGCTTTACCTGGTGTTAAATGCATATATCTGCCTATCCAGAGCCAAAAGAGAGAGCACAAATGAATAGCACTCCATGAATCTTTAATGTGTATTGGCTTTGTCTCCCTAATGTATTTATGGTTGCTTCACTTGCAGCATTTTTCATGGAGTTTTGTAGGTAATTATCTTTAGGGATCCTTCCATCTTTCAGTGCCTGTACAATCTCGCTCCCTTGTTTCACCCCATCAGCTCTTGCAGAAGCAAACCCTAAGGCAGCTTAAACTCCATTTGGTAGAGATGTAAATGTTTCAAAGTTACAACAATCCTCCAAGTTTTGTCGGATTTTACAGCTGGCCAAAAGAATGTGTTAATTAGTAACACACTCTCTTTTGGGACCTGATTCTTCTGACCTTTTTTATACATCTACTGAGATGTTTAAAATCCATCAGATGTGTCTGACCCTGGATTTCTGATTTCTTGCCAGCTGGTACAAAATTAGTCTGGACACTTAGACCACACATCAACATCTTCACAGAAGATATCTAAAATTAAGTGACTTTGAGCTTGAGCTCTGTCCAGGGTAAAAGCCAACAGGAAAAGATAGCACAGGTAATCGCTGTTTCATGAGGCTCATGCCTGATCTCTCCTCTCCTCACTGGCCTGCTGGGCTTTGCTGCTTGCACTGGCCTACTGGTACTTCATGGTGAGATAAATTATCCCAAATATCCGTTGACTCTGTTGACTAGATTCCATTAACTCTGGTGGGAACTGAGATAGCTGCATTTATGTGACAATCCTAGACTGAATCATGCCACTGGGACTCCAATAAGTTGCTTTAAAAGAGGCTTTTTAGTGACATTTCAGACATTCTAATGTATGTGAAACACCTTCAGGTGCTGTGCCAGTCTGGTGTGATAAGAATATGCAACAAACCAAGTCCTGCTCAAACAGCAGCTGGAGGGAATCCCAGGAAATATGAAAATGTACCAAAGTCTCGTGTTTAGACAAATCACTCTGTGAAGAGCAGAAGGAAATCACTCATGGCCATATGCCTTTGCAAGCTTTCTTTTACTTTTTAAGATTCTCTTTCTTCCTTAATACTTGTCAACTCACACCAAAATCTGGTAAAAGGCACTGGCACAGGTTGCCCAGAGATGTTGCAGATGCTCCATCCCAGGAATTGTCCAAGGCCAGGTTGGATGAGGCTTGGACCAGTCCAGTCTAGTGGAAGGTGTCCCTGCCCATGGAACTAGATGGTCTTTAAGGTCTCTTTCAACCCAAAACATTCTATGATTCTATGGATCTATGATTCAATGATTCTATGTTCTCCCTTACTGTTGCTTTATTCTTCTACTGAGCCTCAGGAGTGGATCTCCTGAGGAGAAAAGGAGTGTTACTGGTCTGCCTTTACTCCACCTATTGCAAAATCTACCCATGATTTTGTGAAGGAGCTTCAGAAAAGTAAGTACATGTTTCCTCATCCTATCAGATGAAACATTCAAATGATTCAATCTTATCCACCACCAAAAATCCTTAATTCAGTTTTATATGTGCAGTCAAGAAATCAAAAAAACCTCCACTTGGCTCTGTTGAACAGTCATACACTGGTGGTGAATGTCCAGAAGCAGATGCATATGGAATCTGTTGTCATGAAACACTCATAGGATTTTTCTGGATATAGATTAAAAAAAAAAAAAAACAACAAAAACCAAAGTGCCTTTTTGAGCAGAAATAAAAGGCAAAATTAATTAAATACATGGAAAACAATAAACTGTTTATTCTGTGGCAGATGACAGAAACAAAGAACAGCTTTTGAAGTTGCCACAAACATGGTAGTTAGAGCAATGGACCCATTGAAATCTTGTGGGAAGGCCACTCCTTTGACAGTCAGACTTGCACACGTCAAACTTCATTTCTCCTATAGAATAAAGGTTTTATAGCACCATCTTGGCAGAATAACCACCAAATCTACAGGGTAGGTGTCAAGAGATTTCCACTGAGACCAGCTAGTGAGAAAAATCTGTGAAGCGGGAGCAAGGGACTGGGATTACTTTATCAACATTATCACTGGGGAGCTCAGCTGTCATGGGCTTCAATGATCCTTGTGGGTCTCTTCCAACTCAGAGTATTCTCTGCTTCTATGCTCTGAAGGTCAGTGAGGAATTATGCTCATGGCCTGGGTCCTTCGACTTGTGTTTTGGGGAAGAATGAAGGTGACTCTCAACAGAAAATACAAAATTTTTAAAGAATTGACAAAAGGACATCTTTACCTTCTACTGAAGGAATTCAGCCCTCCTTCATCAGGCTACAGAGATGCTGAAACTGTTCTAGCCTTGTTTAACCACTCAGGGCTAGAACAGTTCCCCAGCATTAGCCTCCCAAATGTCGTTTTCTTTTAGTTTTCAAATGTGTTTGTTCCCATCCATTCAAACACAGATTTGGTCCTAGTGGACTATGTGTTTCTAAGCTTGGGGCTGGAACACCCAGGTTTGCCATATCTGAAGCTGAATATGATGCAAAAACTCCATCTGGAACCTGTTGCAACAGCACAAAGCTCCACAGTTCAGCTTGTGCTTGTATCGTGCAGTTGGCTTTTCTCTGGCTCCTGGTGCCAGTGCAAGGCCTGCGTTCTGATTTTCAAATGATTTGATGATGCATATCCTGGAGACACATGAGAAATTGAATTCTGCAAAGAATTCAAGTAGCAGCTGTGATCCTCTGGGGCAAAATGAGTCACTGAGCACAGGGCTGAGCATAAAGCATCTTTAGTTAACAGAATCAGCTTAGGGGCAATCTTCGAGAGGAGATTAAGCAATTTGGCACTCCCTGAGAGTGTATTTGGCACTCTCTACTAAGCACCTTCAAATTTTTTCTTCAAAAATTAGTCCCCTTCACAAACAAGGTGCAGGTGATGAGAGTTTTATGTCTTTTCCCAGTATTTCCTGACCAAGTGGGTATATGAGCTTTGCCAAACTGAGTCATGAGCCTAGAAGTTGTCAATGGAGTCCAACAGAGAGTTTTGTATTTCAGTTTGCTTAAGCAAAAGGACAATCAGCACCTCAGGCTGTTCTGCTTCATGCACAGGAACACTGTTCACTCTCCAAGTCATCCTCTCCTTCAGGTTCATTCTTGTATGGCCACCACTCGCTGCTTAAAGAAGATTGCAGTGGGTGTCTTGAGAAAGGAGCCAATTTTAATCATGATGTGTTTCTTATTCTCAAGAAAAGCTCAGCTTACTTCCAGTGGGGCACCTGCTGGTTATGCCAACAAGGTTCTGAGAAAACGAGCATCACAAACCGTATTTGAGCACCTCCCATGGTAACGGTAATTTCTAGAATCATAGAATCATTAAAGTTAGAAAGGAAATCCAAGGCCATGGAGCTTAACCTTTACCATGTCTCTTGCCAGCTGCCCCTTTGTGATGAGACCAACCATTTTTGTGGCAAAACACAAAAGTGCCATCTGCTCCCTGCACAGAGCCTGAGGACAAAGCAGCACAATTTGATTAAGCAGGAGATGACTGATCTTACAGCAGAACAACTGCAGAGCTTTGATGGCACTGGTAGGTTTCAAGGGAATATGCACTAGAACAACAGACTGGGTTTTTTGCCAGTTATGCTAAGAAATCATCCACTTTGACTGTGAAACCAAAAAATTAATATTTGGCCCCATCCAATGCCCAGCCTCGAGGACACAGGTGTCAAAAATTATCCACACCAGTTTCTATAACCTCGTTAGGACTTGACTCCCAACTGACTTTCATTATCCTCATCTAGGTAATTTTAAACACTAGCTGTTCAAAGAATTTTGGTGAGGAAATAAAAAGTTGGTGGACATCCTCCCCCCAGCTCTCTAATGCTGATGGAAAGGTAGCATGGCCTAACAGCTAAAAGAGCAGCCCACCAGTGAGCAGTTCTGTGTTTGACTCTAGCTTATGTTGGCCAACAAAGTTGGTGACCTCCCCTTTTGCTGCTCTTCCCACTCCAGATCCTTGCCTACTTTGTACAAACGAAGTCTTCTGGACATGGAGGGCTCTTCTTGCCTAATCATGTGCATCCTGCTTAATACAGCACTCTACAAGAGACATGACTAGTTTACACAGTGATCCCCATCTAGTCATTGGGCCTCACCAGATTTAATTCATCTCATTTTTTCTAGATGTATTAGGTTAAAAATTCCACCCAAAACAAAAGGCAGAATGAGCTAAATATCAACTCTAGCTGGACTATTTAGGAATCCCACTGACCCAAATTAAAATCAGAAAGAGTACTTGACAAAAACAGACCCTGTGCTGTCAGTGTGGGACAAGGATTTCCAAGCCTCATAGATTTAGGTGGTTAAAACCTCTTGGTTGGGTGGTTTAAACTGTTTCATGATCCAAGTCCCCTGTTCTTCCTCCCCACAAAACCTTCTCCTCATGACGTACGTGCCTCAAACACAGGCCTATGGCAAAAAAATGAGGTTTACTTTGCTTTTCTGCCAGCTCAGGGTATTTTCACATGGGCCGGGAGGATACACCCATCCATCAGAGGAGCTGTCTATCTGCACATCAGGCTGACAGCCACTTTGTTATATTGATAGATTCTAACACAGGCTGGGAGTAGATTTACTTAGTGATACGATTCATTACACTTTAACATGTGATGCTCTCTCATTGCTGTCTAGAAACATTGACTAAGTAGAAGTCCAGCATACTGATTTATTGGGGCTGGCAACTTGAGTCCAATGAAGAATCCAATGCAAGGAACTTTTTGCCAATGCACAGTAACTTTGTTTACTCAATAGAGGATGTATCCATCTTTCAGCTGGCATTGATTGTTCTTACATTTTTTTTTCTACATGTCCAGGCTGTAAAGAGAAAAAAAGAATCCCACTATGGAAAGTGATTATTTTTGGCAGAGTAAAAAATGTTAAAACTCCATGCAGATAAACCAAACAGATTGAGGAAAAAAAACTACTGTCCTCTTCTGTAGCATAAAGATTTTAATTTGAGCACAGCTCACATGGCTGATTATTTCCTGACTTGCAATAAAAATATGCATTTAAACACAAGCAAAATGCCACAATTTTTCTGCCCTGAAAGGCCTTGAGTGTTGTAGTGGTGGGAGATGGGGAATGGAAGCAACAGTCATACAAGTTTCAAAGATATTCATGGAAGAGGGTGTAAGAAATCCATGGAAACCTTCATCATTCCTGCTGACACACATGAACACCTAGCAGTCATCTGTGGCAGGATGGAGGAGTCAGGCATGAGGAACACCTGGTCTGGCTTTGGGAGGGGGTTTGTGCTCTCACATGATGAACAGGTGGGTCACTGGGAACTGCCAAAATGTTTTCTCTATGTATTGACCATAGAATCATAGAATGCCTTGGGTTGGAAGGGACTTTAAAAACCATCTAGTTCCAAATCCTTGCCAAGGCAGGGACACCTTTCACAGCTTGCTCAGGGTCCCATCCAACCTGGCCTTGAAAACTTCCAGGAATGGGGAGTCAATAATCTCTCTGGGCACCTGCTCTAGTGCCTCGCTGATGTTTACTTCAGGTCAGCACTGTCCACATTTCATGTCTTAAAAACCTTGAATGGCACACAAGAAAGGTTTTATTAATAAATTCATCTTTTCCTCTGGCACATGCACACACAAAAAACAGGGATCTTTGGAAAATAAACTGGAGACTGTCAGAAAACTTGAAACTTCCACAAAAAGCAGGAAAACATCCTGTGATAGCTTCCCACAGAATTGTTTCCATTTTTTACTGATTTTTTACTGAACTCTCCTGAATGACTATAGCACTCTGCATCTGAAGAGCCTGATGTATTGGAGAGACAGTAAATAATAAACCCAACAGTGCAGGAGGCCAGATCAGGAGACGGGTCTTTCCTGTTCAAGAACTGTTTGAGGCAGCACTTTCCGTGACATTGGTAACTTGAGTGGGGTTTTCTTTTTCCAGAGAAATAAAGCAAATTTTTGCTGCCCAGATTTCCTGGAAACTGGGTCATTTGTTTGCTTGCATCTATAGATGGAAGGTTAGATATGAAGGTTGAAGTATCATTGAAGTACCAAGAGACTAGACAAAGATGAATAGGGAATAAATCTTGGCTTTTTTAATCATTATTTTTAGCCAGAATATAAGTTTACCATTATATCTAGAGGATTTTGACATTTTATACAATTTTTCTAAAAGAAAACCTAGAAAACAGAAAATGTTCTGGGGACAAACTTTGTTGGCATGGTCCTGAGGGTCCTGGTGGGCAACAAGCTGCACATGAGTCAGCAGTGCAGCACTGCAGCAATGAAGGCAAATCAGATCCTTGGCTGCACCCACAGGAGCATCACCAGCAGAGATGGAGAGGTCTTGGGTCTTGCCTAGATGAGTCTAGGTATGTAGTGACAGGAGGAATGGCTTAAAACTGAGAGAAGACAGGTTTATATTGGATATTAGGAAGAAATTCTTCACCGTGAGGGTGGTGAGGCCCTGGCACAAAAGGAAAGAAGAAGAAGAGAAGCTGTGGCTGCCCCATACCTGGAAGTGTTCAAGGTCAGGTTGGATGAGACTTGAAGCAACCTGGTGCAGTGGGCAGCATCCCTGCCCATGGAAGAGGGATGGAACTAGATGTCCTTTCCTTCTAACCCAAACCATTACATGATTCTCTGACTCTCCACTTGAGTATAATTTTTGTTGTTTATATAAGAACAGTCCAGAGTGTGCTGTTCTTTTGGAGAAGGAGCTTAAAGACATCTTTTGACACTAATTTTTCAGAGTAGCTCTACCATTTACTCAGAATTGCACACCCTGAG
This sequence comes from Pachyramphus minor, assembly GCA_013397135.1. Classification (NCBI taxonomy): domain Eukaryota; kingdom Metazoa; phylum Chordata; class Aves; order Passeriformes; family Tyrannidae; genus Pachyramphus; species Pachyramphus minor. The sequence continues at coordinate 107,038 of VYXB01002425.1, forward strand.
CTGGGCTGATGTAACTGAAGCCACTCACCGAGAATTTCCTTGTGCTTACCTGCAAGCTCTGCAGCTTGAAAAGTCTAAGTCTCATTTGTTTGCTAGTTCAAAAAACACCAAAAGGACAACTTTCTGTGTCTGTTTCCTCAGGGAAGTTGGCCACGAGCAGATACAGAGAGGACAACAACGGAGATTTGCAGCCTTGCCCGCACGTTCTTGCAATGCTCTGAGGGTTTATGAGCCCTCCAGCCTTTACAATAACCAAGGGAAAAGTAGAGAGGCCTAATGCAGAGTTTGCAATTGAAAGGACAAAGAAGTCTGTGAAGCAGAAATTTATAGCAACAGCACATCATTTATATTGTGAGGTATGGTGTCATGCTAAGCAGGCTGCACATCTGCTCAGTTAAACTGGCTCATAGTTACATCCCACCATGAAACACTGAGAGTCCAAGGGTTTAACTTTCTTTCCTCTGTTTGTTCCCAAGATCAGGTTGGGAAGATGGAGAGGACATCCCCAGAAATGGACAATCACTATAAGAGACTAAATCTACAAGCTGACATTTGCTGTCTTTATTCACATGGAGCAACAAAGTTCTGTCTTCAGCCTCGGTGGCAGATAGAAGCAGAAGGAATAAAATTGGATGTGTAGACAACTGCCCAGCAGGTGAGATTTCAGTGCAAAATGTGCCAACAAAAAACCATCAGAATCTGACAGAGTTCATGTGGTTTCTGGTAAACCAGATTAAAACAGCATCATAATTCTGGATAAAGGATTCTCCACCTCCACATTTCACTCTACATATATTTTGCTAATTTTTCTCTCTGCAAATTAAAAACCCTCTCCAGGAACAAAGCAAAAAGAACCTCTTGGCATTCAATAAACCTTTAGAAACAGTAAATACGTGCTGCAAATTGCACTTTCCAGGCACCACACCCCTCCCACACAGACAGCAGCGAACGCTCAGTGCCCCAGGAGTGCAGGGAGGCAATTTCTCGTAAATGTTAAGTGCTGCCAGTTGCTGCTTCCAAATGTCATTTCAAACAGTTGTGATTGAGCACAAGTTCTGTTGTGTCCTTCCCCCACCAGCTTTCCTACATCATGACATGTCGTCCTGAATTCATATCCGTGTGTAAACCTGCTCCATTCCTGACAGTTCTGTGAGGGTGCCAAAGGGAGAGTTCATGTGCCTGGAAAAATGCAGGGCAATTTCACCTGATTTTGTTATGTAGGAGTCAGACTCCCTAAGGCTGCTTTCTAAAACACATATGATGAGCTGTGCTTAGAAGCCTGTTTCCCCTCACTGTATGCACAGACAGTATAACCAAGCAGCTCAAGGTTAAACATGAGCACTGCAAAAACCTATCTTTAAAAAATAAAGCCATATTTAAAATTCTAAATCTTTGGTTTTTTCATGACAATATATTATTAATAGCATATTGACAATAAACTGCCTTCTAATAAAAAAAAAAATAGATTAGAAGACATCTATGCTGTAGGCAGACATTTTGAGGAATGGAAATGTGAAAGGCAACAACAAGGAGGTTGATCTTCCTAACAAAGCATGGAACAGCTCAGTAACATCAAATCAACAGCAGAAGTGGCACAGCCCTGCTTGGACTTCAGCAGAAAGCCTTTAACTTTCTGCAAACACAGCCCAGTCTGTGCTCTGAGCACTATTACAGTAAGAAATGTTGATTTAATGTAAATGTAATATAGCCCAGACTAGATTATTCAGTACATTCAGGCTGATAAAAGTGTATGCTTAATAAATACAACAGAATTTTGGTTATTTCTATTCTGAGAACTCCAGATGAAAGGCACCACATAAGCAGTAAAACTATCGTAGAATATTATACTGAAGAGTCCCTATTTGGTGGGGGGTGGGGGCCACAACAAAACTAAAAATCCCACAAGAAAAAAAAAAACTCTCTCGGTGGCTTTTTAAGAAACAAAAGGGAAGGTTCTGTTTAAGTATGGCTACTTCTGGATAATTTAAGTCTCTAGAAATTTATAGCGAATGATAATTTCCTTTTTTTTTTACTGTGCTTCCTAGAAAGTACAGCAGCTGAGTACTTTCAAACAGCTGCTTCATTGAGCTCAAAAGATTTCTGCACATTAGAGTCATAAAATATCCTGAGTTGTAAAGGACCCATCAAGATCATCAAGTCCAACTCCTGGCCCTGCACAGGACAAGCCCAAAAATCCCACCAGGTGCCTGAGAGCATTGTCCAGATGCTTCTTAAACTCTGTCAGGATGGTTGCTGTGCCCACTGCCCTGGGGAGCCTGTTCAGTGTCCAACCACCCTCTGGGTGAAAAACCTTTTCCTGGTATCCAACCGAAACCTCCCCTGACACAAGTTCAGGCCATTCCCTCAGGTCCTATCACTGGTCCCCCCAGAGAAGAGATCAGTGTCTGCCCCTCCTCTTCCCCTNCTCTCTAATAGTTTAATATCTTCCTCATATTGTGGTGCCCAAAACACCCCCAGTATTTCAGGTGAGGCCTCCCCAGTGCAGAGCAGAGCAGGACAATCCCCTCCCACGCCCGGCCAGCGATGCTTTACCTGATGCCCCCCAGGACACTGTTGGCCCTCCTGACCTCTTACTCAAGTGAAGTATGAGCAAAATTTTGAAACTTTTGGAGGAACTTCCCTATATAAGCTGAATCACAGAATCACACAATGGTTTGAGTTGAAAGAAACCTTCAAGATCTACTAGTTCCAATTCCCCTGCCATGGACAGGGGCACCTTCCACTCAGCCAGAGTCTTGTGGAAGGGGTTCCTGCCCTCTGAGCCTTGCTCAGAGCCCTGTCCAACCTAGCCCTGAACACTTGGGGCATCCACATCTTCTCTGGCAACCTGTTTCAATGTCTCACCACCCTCACAGTGAAGATTTTCTTCTAATATCACACCTAAAGCTGCCATTCTGAGCAGACCAGTGACCCATTGTTCCATGCAGTCTGGAACTTGTCTCACAAATCACCTACAACATAGAAAAGAGTTTCTATTGTCATTCAGTGAGGTGTTTATTACCAAATGGTGCCTTACCAGCATTTCTGATTGCATCTAAAAATCCACAGAACTGTATTCACTGCATTCCTGGTATAAAAGACTGCTGGTCTTTTTATGAGAAATTAATCATAAAGTTAAAATTAAAAAGTAAGAACAGAGCAGCACATTAAAGTAGATTTAAAGGAGTTAATTTTGCCAGTTCTTTAAATACTTTTGATTGGCATGGTTCCAATACATGGTGATTTTTAAGACCTGAGGGTATAGGCAGCGTCTAAAAAAGAAAAGAAAGGCCATGGAATGCTACCTGTGTGCAAATCCTACAGAAACAATGGAACCAGAAGGATTAGTGAGAATGGGTGAGAAGGGCCACAGCAGGGTGTGATCACTATAACAACAGGGGCTGGAATGTGAATTGGATTTAGCTGTCAATGTACAACACAGTATAACACTGTAAGCCAGTGTGCAGAGGATTCCATAGCATGGTGCTGACAGGAAAGTCAGCTGGAACCATTGCATTAATATTCTAGTGGTATGTAAACTTCCAAGCTGTCTGAATAGGTACAAGAAGGCTGGAGAAAGATAAAGTGAATTTGTTCTTTGATCAGTATTATTTATTACAACCTGCACCACAAACTCTTTTCTGAGAAGTGATCCTGAAGTGATCCTGGCCTTGCCAGTTCCTTAAGAACTCGCCTCCACATCACAAAGATTGGTTTAAATAAAAGAGAAAACTTTAAAATAACAGCAACTCTCGAATGAAGCTCATACAGTGAAGGCAAAAAACAATCTTAAACACCAAACCAAACTGTACCAAGAAACCCCAAACTCCCGTTGTGAAATTAACTCTTTTTTCACTTTAACTGCAGATCTCAGCAGGCACTGTGATATAACATCCTGTGAGATGCTTGATAATAAACTCAGATAGTCCCATTTTCATTGCTTTACCCATTAAATAGATTATCACAATCGGAAAGAAGGAGAACAATTTTCAGCATAGAATAGTTCATTATTGGTTTGTCCCATCCTGGGTAGGTTCCCACTAGGGTGGGGGTTAAGTTGTTATCCAGTTAGGTGATTGTCATTTTGACCAGTGCCTGCTGTTCTCAAAAAGCTAATTCTAATCAGGAGTGGTGTGAATTTGCATTTTAATGCCTCGTGGGTTCCTGCAAGATTCTGGTCAGAGAGCATGAAGTTGTGTTTAGCAAAAAGCTCATTAAAGATTAATCCAGCAAAGACCAGCCATAAACATTCACCACTGTAATGCCATAAAAGTTAATGGGATCAGTAAACAGGAGGCTGGAACAAGCCAGGCTCCACAAGTCGTGGAGTGGGGAACAAATCCCAGGCTGGAGCAGCAGCTTGCACGTGGCATTTGGAAAGTGGGAACTGATCCCAGTGGGAAAGGCTGGAGTGGATTCTCTCTCTTGATTTGCTTAGAAAAATGATTGTTTATCCTGTCTGTTGTCAGGGAATGTTCCCCCCCAGAGAGAGGATCTAGTGTTGGCCCTTGGGAAGAATACAGGAATACATGAATTTGTGATGGTTGATTCCTTTCTCCAAGCAGCCACACCTGAAGAGAGAAAAATAATCTGTCAGCTACATTCAAAGAGCAGTTTGGAAAAGGCACTTCGCAAATATAAACTAGAAAACTGCCTAAATAATGATATTTGATGGCAGTGAATTTCTCAGTGAACAGCTTCCCTTGTTGAATTTCAGTTGAAATTGTTGCATCCAATTCATAAATAGCATTTGTCTTTCCTTTCTGTTGCCATTGCTGTTGATAATTCTTTCTTACCATTTATTATGTGCTAATATTACATACACAATGGGACAAAAAATCATATTTTCCCTTAGAAAACCAGCCTGAAGTGCAGACAATGTCATTAAACATATTCATACCTTCAAGCTGAATGCCAGGTCTTTTATAATGCTTTATTAATCCAGAAAGAGCTTCACAATCTCTCAATGCAACTGTTATATTCTATTCAAATGTCCTATAAAAAAAATCAAAGCTGGGAATGGTAAATAATTATCAGTCCATCAAAACTCTGAATATAATGAGGATTGACTTGTTTTATTTTGGGATGTTTCAAAGCAATTCCCAACTCTTTCTCCTCCTACCCCATGACACCAAGTATAGAGTTAATAAAGGAAAACTTCCTTCAATTAACTTGCTAACATGCTAAAAGGCAACACCAAAAGCCTAAAATGTACAAGGAATGTTCAAAAGAACAGTAGTTATTTTAGAGTGAAACCACAGGGAAAAAAAAATCAACTGCTACATATCAGAAAAAGCAAAGCAGCATGAATTATGTACTTATGTAAATAAAGCTAATGGGCGATAACATTAATTAATGGCATAAAACTTCTGCTCATCATCCTGCAGATAGCAGGTATTCGTTTGTGAGGATTAATTTATATTTTAATTAGAAATTTACATATTTAGCAGCCTTGCCATGAACAATTAGCAACCCCAGTGCATTTAAGGATTTTCAATTTAGACTAAACACAGTGACTTTCAAAGGGTCATTTTGGAGCAATTTGTCTCATTCTACAGCAATGGAGAGCTACAGGTTCCTTTCATGCCCACCCGTCACCTTTGGATAAAAACTCCTGAGAAGTAGTTTGTAATGCCTAAAACATATTTTGGTCTCTTCTAATTTATTTCTCATAAAACATTTATGTTAAATATTAATTGGTAGGGATGGTCTCTATGGAGGCCAAGGAAGATAAAATTATTTGCGATGTAATGAGTTTGGAGCCACAATAAATCAGCCTCGTGTACTGGGTGAGTGGGGAAGCGACAGGAGTGGTTGGTTCCATGAATAATTAAGTTTTAGGAAAGATTAGTGAACCAGAGGTTAAATAAATTTCAAATAATTCTGTAGTGTGCTGGCAGTACATACAGCATGAGGTTAGATCTATATAGAAGTAACGAGAAAAGAAATCTGGGTTGGATGGCTTGTATGATTTATTCCAGATGAACAGATGGAAAGATTCAGGCTCTGCTCCCCAGAACACCAATGTGAAGGCAGCAGAACTGCACCACAGGCACAGTATGAGATGCCTCTTAACCCACTAGAAGTTTTCACATGGTCACATCCATCAAACCCTGGCCCAAAGAATTCACTTCAGAGGTGTTTCATTGCCAAAAAGTGGAAGAATTTTTCATTTCTGAGCAACCAGGTTAAACTCAGTTCAGAACAGCGGTGGCCTGGGGTATATTCCCAGCTAATTTGTGCTTATTCCTCATCCTGCATCCTTGGGGTCAAGGATAATACTTGGGAAGCCCGGAGCAGCACATCAGCACCTGAGATCTCACCCAGTGCTGGTGGGGTGAGGAAACACAGCCCTTACCTGCAGCCTTCGCTTGCCATCATGCAAATAACATTTCAAGTGAAATAAAGGAGGAGGAAGCTGACAATGGAGCTGCCCAAATAATATTTGATGGCAGGGAATTTCTTACTGAACACCATCCCTTGCTGAATTTCCATTGAAATTGTTGCAGTCCCATTCATAAATAACGTTTGTCCTTCCATTCTGTTGCTGCTGATGTTGATAATTCATTGCATACTAGTATGGTAATATTACATAAACAATGGAACCAAAAGTAATATTTTCCCCTAGAACACCAGCCTGAGCTGCAGATTCAGGAGTAGGAGGAAGCTGACTGACAAATTATGATGACTGGGCACCAAGTTTGGTTTGGGACTGTTGTTTCTGATAAAGTATTTTTTTAATCAAGTAAAAATTTCCATCAAGACATGGTCATTTCCCTGAGTTCCTCTCTCAGACTGCTGCCATGGGAAACATTTTGTGCCAGGAGCAGGGGACAGTGGTTCAGTCCCACTGGCTCCTGCATGGGGACAAGGGCCTGGTCTTCACCCCAGCCTACACAATGTCTTATATTATCCAAAGCAAGAGGAACCTGGGGCATTCAAGCTCTCTTTGATTCAGCTTCTCTGCCTGGTTAACAGAATTGAATTCTCATTAAAATTAGTGAGATGTATTTATTTGAAAATTAGTAGTGAAAATTAATACCAATCTACCCTACAGGACTTCCCTGAGGCACAAGGATGTAACCAGAACCATCCTTAGACTGGAGAGTGTCTAACCCTGCCATCAGCTGTAACACTGGTTATTATTTTCTTTCCCCATCCCCAGTTCTGTTCATTTGCTCAGTACAGCTGTACAATAAAAAGCAGGGCTTCAGCAAAGCCTTTGACACTGTCTCCCACAATATACTCCTGGAAAAGCTGGTAGCCCAGGGCTTGGACAGGGGCACTCTGTGCTGGGTTAGGAACTGCCTGGAGGGCTGGGCCCAGAGAGTGCTGGGGAACAGGGCTGCATCCAGCTGGCAGCTGGTCACTAGTGGTGTCCCCAGGGATCAGTGCTGGGCCCAGTCCTGTTTAACATCTTTATTAATGATTTAGATGAGGGGATTGAGACCATCATCAGCAAATTTGCAGACAACACCAAGCTGGGGGGGAGTGTTGATCTGCTGGAAGGCAGGAGGGCTCTGCAGAGGAACCTGGACAGGCTGGAGAGTTGGGCTGATTCCAATGGGATGAGGTTCAACAAGTCCAAGTGCCGGGTCCTGCACTTTGGCCACAACAACCCCCTGCAGCGCTACAGGCTGGGACAGAGTGGCTGAAGAGCANGTTGGTGAAGGGACTTGAGCACAAGTCCTATGAGGAGAGGCTGAGGGAGCTGGGGTTGTTTAGTCTGGAGAAAAGAAGGCTCAGGGGTGACCTCATCACTTTCCACAACTACCTGAGAGGAGGTTGTAGCCAGGTGAGGGTTGGTCTCTTCTCCCAGGCAATCAGCAGTAAGACAAGAGGGCACGAGCTTAAGCTCTGACAGGGGAGGTTTAGGTTGGATATTAGAAAGAAGTTCTTTACAGAGAGAGTGATCAGGCATTGGAATGAGCTGCCCAGAGAGGTGGTGGATTCACCATCCCTGGAGGTTTTTAAGATGAAGCTGGATGTGTCACTGAGTGCCATGATCTAGGAATCACAATGGTAGTGGATCAAGGGTTGGACCTGGTGATCTCGGAGGTCTCTTCCAACCCAATTAATTCTATGATTCTATGATTCACTAATCTCTGTGTGCAAAGCTCATTGACACAGTTTAGAGAAATTAAGGGCGGGGGACAACTCCAAGATACTCTACTCCACAACAGCTGATACCTTTCCCTCTGTCAATATTTCTTTTACCACATAAACAGCATCTTTCCTCCTTAAAGTGGGGTCTGAGAAGTTTCTGTAAGTAATAACTGTAGCTGGAAACATGTCTCCTTTGAGAAGGTGAGGTTTTGCCAGCAATTAGGTAGCCAGCACTTTCCTGGCTCACTGCTTTGCCGTGAAGGATGGAGCAGTTTTCACCTAATATTACCTTTCTCAACATTTCACAAACTCCTCTGAATCCTTGTGGTACCTCCTTGGCCATTCTCTGCTAATTTAAGGAACATTGGCCATCCTCCTGCACTTAAAGCTCATCTGAGAGACCAATATTTCACTGATCAGCCAGAAGGTATTAAAATATAAGCTGATAACTCTTGGCAGGTGGTGCACAGCCCTAATCTGCTCTGAAGGCACTACTGACACCTGAGTTATTTCTCAAGTTATTTGATAACCTGTGGCTATAAACGGGCAGTGATGGATAGAGCAAATATCACTTCCACAGGTACTTACTTCCCAATAGATTTTTTTTTCCCTTAAGACTGAAGGAAATCTTTTTGTCCTCTTTTATAATTGAATAAATCCCATTATTCCTGTCCATCCTCCTCAGTTATGGTTTTCTTTCCCTCTATTCATCTGTCTGTTCAGCCAAACATCTGTCTTTTTCCTTCTTTTTCTGTTCTGTAACAAGAGCTTGGAGCCCCAGCCAAGGCTGGTGACAGATTGTGCTGGATACTCCGTGTTTGCAATTACACACATACAAGCACAGGGAAAGGCCCCTGTGCCCAAGACTTGGATTTAATGCAAGAGGGATAAGAGGTCAACAGGATGGGCAGCAGGAGATAAATGTCACCCAGAATCTGTGCCACACATGGACAATGAAGTCAGGATTTGTGTAGAGTCAAAGCCACACAAAACAATGTGTCCATTCACAGCCCTTGAGGGATTTAAAGAGAAGTGTCTGGCAGCCATTAGCAAAGAACCGAAGCAGAAAGTGGGGAGAGGGGAGAGCCCTGCAATGCAGAAGAATTTCCCTTATGTCCAATGCTTTATTTTCAAAAGAGCTACAGAACAAAAAATGCCATTAATTTCCTGTGACTCCCTGCAATGGCTTCACAGAAGCTCTTCTAGCCAGGACTGACCTGAAGCCTTGCAATCATTGATCATGATTCTGTCATGGTTTTGCCTTGGAAGATGCTGGATGTAGGTCCATACAAATTATGCTTTGGTTGGTTTTTTGCCCACAGTTATGATACAATCATTTCCCTGTCCTGAAAGTCATCATCACCAGCATATATCCACTTTTCATTTAAGGAAAATTAAAATCTCCCAGACTCTGACCCTGCATCAGAAGTTTTTTCCAGAATATGCCAGTTTCAAGAAGAAAATAGAGATAAAAATTCCTGGCTAGGAATCATTACGATTAAAAAAAAAAATAGAGATAGAGACGCAAAGGTACCTTTTGACCTGTATCTATTAACTGTCCTCTTTAGCACTGGATATGTTAATATCTCAATAGCTTTCAGACAAAGCAGCAAAATCTGCTTCATTTAAACCACCTTTGAAACAAATGATTACTCCATTCTTTTGGTACATCTGTCAGCTTTGAGAACTCTCTGCTAAATATTGCACACAGTGGAGAGTTTTGAATGTCTAAGCAACAAGAAGCACTTTGGTGTGTTATTACTCTCACATCCACCCTGGTAATTAATTATCAATGCCAGCAGCAACATCAGACCAGATGAGAACCTCATGCCAATGGCAGTGAGACACTGACCACCTGCAAGGGTTTATGTTTCAGTATCTGCCTCCTGCTTGACAAAATTCTGTGATATCAAGCACAGGATTGTAATGGGGGCAAGAAGGAGGACACCCTGTCAGCCCTGGGAAGCATCTGCAGGAAACTTGTGTTCTGGAATGTTTCTGATTATTAAGGACTTTTCACAAGAGTATGTAGTGAAGAGACAAGAAGGAATGACCTTAAGCTGAAGAAGGACAAGTTTAGACTGGATATTGGGAAGAAATTCTTCACTGTTGAGGGTGGTGAGGCCCTGCAAGGTTGGCCAGAGAAGCTGTGGATACTGCATCCTTGGAAGTGTCCAAGGCCAGGTTGCACAGGGCTTTGAGTAACCTTTTCCCTCTTCAATCTTCCCGGTGGAAGATGTCCCTGCTCATGGCAGGAGGTTGGAACTGGCTGATCTTTAAGGTCTTTTCCAACCCAAACCATTCTATGATCCTGTGGTTATAGGAGGCTGATCCTGATGGGACCAGGTACACACCTCCTAAGATTCACTGAGACTCAGCCTGGGAAAAGTTGATTTTTTTGGTCATCAAATCTTTTAGGATGAAAATGGCCCCATAAGCTCAGAGAGACTTGGGTCACTACTATCCTGGGGTGAAAGATCATGTCTGGAGTGGTTCCTGCCCCATTAACATATTGGAAGAATCCTCATTTGTTTCAATATGTTAGTCAGCAGCACAGACACACTGTGCCATGGGCAGCCACTGATCCTCTCTGCCAAAGCTTGGCAGCAGGAACCACACCAGGAACCACTCCAAAAACAGACACCAACTGAGTCCCAACAGCACAGTCAACCCTCAGTTCTCCCACCTTGGAGAAGATGGTCTATGCAACCCAGTTCAGCCCTTCCCCAGCCTCCTGCAAAGAGAAGGGAAAGACACAAACTGAAAATTTCAGGGCGAGGAAGTTGAGTTTTGCTGCTGTAAATAACATTAAGGAGTATAAGAAATCTGGGATCTGTGCTCAGAATTACATGGTGGGCATATCCTAAACTCAACAGTTTAGGATAAAATCTCTCTAGGCATTGTAAGCAAATATAAATTAAATGTCCTTATTCTATATGACTAGAATGTACTAAATGCTAAAACATAGGTGTGAAAATCTGTACTTTATTGAAAAAGGAAACATGTATATACTGAAGGAAAGGAACCTGTGAAGAATTAACATTAAAATAGAAATCCACACAGCAAATAATATACAGAAAGTAGCGCTAGAAGTTCTGTTTTAACTGAAAAAAAGTAAAAAATTTAAAATATAAACTGTCTGTTCTTCATGCCTTCCTTTTAATTTCATTTCTATAGTAAAAAAAAAAAATATTTATAAAATATTCTTTTCTTCTTTTCAGCTGTTCTACAAAATCAGGTTCTTCATCAGAAATGCTGTGTCTGCTTTTCTCTTCTTAATTCAACCAGAACATTACATGTTGGGTACAGTTTCCTTTTACTAAAAAATGTTTCCTTTCTCATTTCTTTTCTTTTTGTGTATCATACGATTGAAAATATTTTGGTTTTCAGCTTAAGAAAAATATTTTTTGTTGTTTTGCAGGATATTGAACAGAGAAGAAATCAAGCCATCCTACAAATTAGCTATTCTTGTCAGGATTTCACTCAGAACTATAATCATCTGTGAAACATCATACATCCCTGGTTGTAAATATACATAAATGACCAATCAAACAAAACAATGGCAGTGAAGGTTTTTCAACTGCCTGAATTTGCTTCCAAAATGCTGGAGCCATCTCCTGCTGCTGGGAGAAATTAGCAGAACAAATTACTGAGGCATGGAGCATAATCTTGTCTGAGTTGAAATCATTCAAATTGATTTGAATGGTCCTGATTTGAAGCTGCTTTGGAATCACCCATATAGTTAAAGCAGGTTGTGTATCTTTATACACAGGAGGCATTATCAGGACACCAATGGCCACTGTGACCATCTTGCCCTGGCAGAATCATAGAATCATAGAATCATTAAGGTAGGAATCTCCAAGATTAAGTCCGACCTTTGACTGAACATCACCTTGTCAACTAAGCCATAGCTCTAAATGTCATAGCCAGTTGTTTCTGGAACACTCCACCACCTCCCTGGGCAGCTCATTCCAGTGTGTGACAACCCTTTCCATGAAGAAATTCTTCCTGATGTCCAACCTGAACCTCCCCTAACACAGCTTGGGGCCACTTTCTCTTGTCCTGATGCTTGTTACCTGGGAAAAGAGCCAGACCCCCACCTGGCTACAACCTCCTGTCAGGGAGTTGTAGAGAGTCAGAAGGTCTCCCCTGAGCCTCCTTTTCTCCAGGCTGAGCCCCCCCCTCCCTCAACCACCTGAAGTGTATTTTTCAGAAAGACCTCTGCTCAACCAAGTGACAGTGTCTGCCNCTGAAGTGCAGTTTTCAGAAAGACCTCTGCTGTGGGCTTCATCTCAACCAAGTGACAGTGTCTGCCAAGTGTCAGTCCCAAGTGCACCAACAGGCTCTGCAACACACTCCCCTCCACCCAATTATCAATGATTTGAATTTCCTATGGAAAACTTCTTAGTTATGTCACAAACCATGATATAAAAGCAAATAATGAAATTTAACAAATTATATATCTATATCAGAGGAGCAATATGGGTTGAGTTTGCAGCTTGATACAGGGCTCAGCTTTGAACGTGGTGTTGCAGACACTCTTCAAGTTGTTATTGATGGATTTTGGATTCAGCTGGATAGATGATTCTTTATATGAACCTTTTGTTAACACTACTTACATCAAATGTAATCCATCTATCTCCTCCATTTAATCAACCATCTTCCTCTGAATGATAAATTATGTCAATACTCCCTGTAGGTTATTTTCAAATGGAGCAATTTAGAAAAGATCTGACAAGCAGGATATAGGAGCAGAAGCTAGGAGATATATCAGGAAAAGGTTTTGGTTCCACTGAAGCCAGGAAAATTGTAATTTTTTTCCTTGGGACCATAGTTTCACTTCTAGACACTCTCAGTTCAGCTTCTGACTCACTGTGTGACTTTGGACTAATCCCCAACCTCTCTGAGTCTTAGATCCCATATCTGTAGAAGGAAATCACCCTTTCAGTTAAGCATTTATATTGAAAGCACCATTCTGCAGTTGTTCCTGTCATGTTCTCCTATTTTCTGGCATATACTTGCACCTAACTTCCCACAAAACTTTTGCCTCTTCGCTGCACTTTGCATGCAGCTGTGTGATGACTCACAGCCTTAACCCAACATGATGAAAGTCTTCATGTTTACTTCCAGATGTTGTCTCTGCTGTCCATTCACTTTACTGCGTATCCTATAATGTGTGATATTATCCAACTCAGAGCACTTTTCTCCACAGTCTGCTGCTGGGAGGTTTACTCATAGATTTCAACTGGACAATAAAGAAAATCAATCAGAAAGGAAGCCAACTTGCCAGACATCTGCAGGACAGCCTTAAATTTTTGTACTCCTGAGCTGAAATGATTGGGGTTGACATTGGGAAAAGAACTTCACAGCAAAAAAAACCCAAAAAGCATTCAACTATTCTCAACAGATCTTGGTTTTGTCATCACTTAGAACTGCTTTGGATGGAACAGTTTTAGCAACATCATATGATGCCACAGAACACTTATGGTATCTGACATTGCTGGATGCCAGATGCACTTTATGCATTTACTTACACTTTTGGAGAAGATCTTCCCCCTCTTTCCAGGCTATACTGCCAGGAAAAAGAGGGAATCCACTGCCATCATGGTTAGACCTTCACATTGCATCTACTGGCCAACCACATTAAGAACCACCATACAAAGCATCATAGAAGCATTTCCAGCTTGCTAAGGTGAGGAGATTTGTGTTTGAAAACAGTTTAGAAGGACCATATTCCTACAATTCTTAGAGGTGTCACTACAAACTGGAAACCCAACCTTCAATCTGAAGTGAACCCAATTTAAGAGCAAAATTTCCTTCCCACTGATGTTATACTCCAGGCATCAACATTTTGGATAACATTCCAGCTGGGACTGAGACATGCAAAGGTGCCTGATTCCATATGCAGTCAGGATCTAACTTCCCACTGGTGTCAGAGGGAGTGCTCAGCTTCTCTTCAGCCAGATGCCAACAGCTTGGTTTGGTTGCCCATGTGTAGGTGAGTAGGGATGTTCACAGTGTCCTGGAAGGCATCCACCTGGCCTCCCACTGATTCTCCAGAAGGGTATGGGATCTTGAGTCACCTCTTCCAAATAAGGCTTGAATACCTTGAGATAATCTAACTCAAACCACACTAGCTGCCTTCCTGTGGGCAACCCCATCAAACCCCTCAATTAAATTGTTCCAGGGGATTCTACTAAATATCCACTGACTAAAATAAAATCTTAGATATCCAGTGCACAGATAGACATGTACACACAGGCTTCTAGATATAGTTTCCTTAATTTCAAACTGAATCCCACTGTTTCACAAGCTGATTTTCTACCAGGCAGATATTAAATATTTCTTGTCTCAAAGTGTAGTCAGATAATGCAGAAATATTAGTCAATAGGTTTCACAAGACTCCCCTCTTGCTCAGTTTACTCCTTACCATCCTGGAACATTTCAGCCATAGAAGGTGTAACTCTATGTAAGAGACCAAATGATGGTTTATCTTCTTGAAGTCTACTTCTCCCACCTTCAGAAGTTTAAAGACATGATAAACCCAACATGAGCATTGACACTTGAGTTTACTCTTTGAACAGACAGAACATTTCCAATACATTTGAGAATGAAGGAAGTAAGAAAGGAAGGAATTTTCTGTACTTTGAAGGCAAAGAAGCTTTATTGGAGCTACCATTACAGACAGCATGGCTACTTCTATAGTGATAAATTAGACACACAGCAGACCCTTCTCTGTCACAGAAGCTGGTTTACTCTCTGAAACAGTGTGACCGTATCCAACTCCTGTTACAGATGATCACTAGCTGTGTTAACCCTTAAACTCTCTCAGAAACTCCTTGAGAGGTGACTCCAAAGCCCAGGACCAGGAAAGTGCCAGTGCTTGTACTGGTTCCTTTACTGATGAGGAAGAAGTTTATATACTCCACTACGTCTTATAATGTATTAAACCAATTTGTTCTATATCTTGTTCACACACTGCAAATACACATATGAACAGACATGAGCCTTTAGGTCTGTCACCACCAAAATAATTAGCCCTAAAAACATAGTTATATTTTGTGCTATTTTGTGCTATTGGAGAACATGACCACTCTTCACATTACGTACCATGACTAAAACTGGAACTTGGGTGAGGGAACTGTCCAAGCCCACAATTCCTTGTTTTTCTTGCCCTGGCCTATTACCACCCTCAGTGTCTGGCTTGGATACAGACACGTGCCTTCTCTTTCCCATCAGTCATCAGGGCAGGACAGATGAAATAGGAGAGTGGAACTGGATGATTTTTTAGGTCTCTTCCAACCCAAACCATTCTATGAAATCAGAGGTTCTGTATATGAGCTTGTTGTCTGTGGTCCCTTAGTAGTCAATGCAGGAGGACCTCTCTCTCTCTAGAGTGTCTGTCACCTCATCCTGAGGTAGATATCTGACCTACTTCAGATGAATTTCCATCTAGGCACTCTTGTTTGTCTTCACAAAGTCAAAAGAGGTGAGCTGATTGGAGAACTGTACACTGAACATGTCTAAACAGAGGCAGGGAGCACACCTAAACCTGCAGCAGATACTGAGTCAGAGCCCTGGAGGGAACCAAAGGTTGTACAGCAAGAGGATAAATACTGAGCTAGCACTGGACAAACATTTCTTTTCCTGGAGGTGAACACCATGCAGAGTGGGCTACTGGAAAATGGAACATGTTCTCATCTCCACTACCAAGTTTCCCAGTCTAACACTCCTGCAGTGAAGATGGACTGACAGTGACATGTCTGACAGAGACTGATGAAGGCGTGGATGCATTTTTGATGATGTTTGCTCCAGGCAATTCCAGAGCCTGTCTCTCTGTTCACGTCAGTCTCTTTGTGCTGGCCCAATGGGCAGCATTGAGACCACTCTGCTTTCTGTCTCTCTTTTTTGTTGTTTTCATTTTTTTCCATCGTTTTGCCCAGGGTTTTTTTTCCAGAGCAGATCTTCTTTCACACATGAAAACTAGGCCTCAGCCACAGAGTCTTTCACATCAGTTGTGCAGCTTCATTATGTGAATATTTACTTCTATCCTCTCATTTGTCCTATTCAATGACAAGCTTTCAGAGCACATCCAAGGGCTGATTTCCAATGTCTGAGTTTTGGAAAGATTTCTATTGCAGATGCTGCTTATTAAGTAGTTTACCAAGTCATTACCCCTTAGGATGTATCTTCTTGCTTACACTGGAACAGCTAGGGAGTAGAAGGGATCTCACAGAATTTGGTTAATTAATCCAACTGCAAACAGTAATTAGATTTTATCGTAATCAACTAATTAATTCTTCCAACTCAGTAGTCAATGTAATGAGCAGGGGAAACACAACTCGCTCTTGCAAGACATGAACCTCAGCGTGGAAAATAAAGGAGCAAAGGCCATTTAAACCAATTAAAGGAGAGTATATACACTGAGTTACTCACGGGGGAGGTGGTTCTGGGATACATGACACAGTTAATCTGCTATTTTTCCTTTTCAGAATTGCTTTGGATTTCTAACCACCCTCAAATGTCTTCCATGCTTTCCCAGTTATGTGCTGAGCCTGTCTTGTCCCTTCTTCCTCAACTCCTCTTGCATAACTGTCTTGGAAGTTGTGAGTTGGGGGTTTTTTTCTTAATTCTCCAAATAATTATATTAAACCAGCCCTGAGGAGGAGGAAGATGTTATACTGTGAATAAGTCAGTGCCTCCTCCTTGCATAAGGGCTTTCCTGAAATGTCAACAGGAGCACAGTGTTTTACCAATGCATTTACCAGCACACAGCCATGCAGACACCAAGCTGTCACACTGGTGACCAGTGCTGGTGGCAGGAGAAAATGGCATCAGCATCACTCTTCACCAGAGTTCACTGAGACCAGGCTGGGTACAGCCATGCAAAGACTTGTTTGGAAACTTAAACTTGATCCATTCAGGCTAATTCAGGCATTTTCCAGTGTGGACATATCTAAAAAGACTGAATGTATTTAATCACATCAGCAAGGGAGGTCACACTAAGCAGAAGAATCACAGCAGCTGGGGATTGATTAGCATTTGTATGTCCAAACAGAACCATAATTTACAGTGTTTGTGGCACCTCTCCAGATGTGATTATATTGGCACTGTGCAGGAAGGGCAAGTTCCTCTTCTCTGCAGATGCAATATTTAGGAACTATTAAAATTGGGTTTTTAAATGTACAGACCAGGGAAAATTCCTGAATGTAAACAGACTAGCAAGGCTCTTTACAGTGCCTCCTATAAAATCCTCATGGACAAAGGGATGAAGTATAGACTAGAGATAGAATGAAAAGCAAGTGAAGAGTTGGGCACAAAGGTTGTGATCAGAGATATGGAATCCAGCTGGAAACCAGTCAACAACATTGTATGCCAGGGGTTAACACTGGGGAAAATACACTTTAACACCTCTGTTAATGACATGGATGGTGGGGCAGAGGGGACCCACAGCAAGTTTGCAGACGATACAGAACTGGGAGAAGTGTTATTACACCAGATGGATGTGCTACTACTGAGAGGGACCTGGACAATCTGTAGGAATGGATCAGCAGAAACCTAAGGAATTTTTTGCACGTGGGAGGATAAACCCCATGCACCAGTACAGGATGGGTGCCAACCTCGGAAAAACTCTGTGGAGAATGACCTGGGAATGCTGGTGAACAACAAGCTGAACACAATCCTGACAACAACATCCCCTTGTAGCAATGATGGTCAACAGCATCCTGGGCTGTGCTGGGAAGAACATTGTCAGCAGTTCAAGGGAAAAGATTTTGCCCCTCTGCAGATCATTCGACCCCAGAAAAAGAAGAGGGAAGAGGTTAATTGACTCCAAACCACTCCCCTTCCCATCAGCATCATCCAGTGGGCCATACATCCTCCAGGCCATGCCATATGCTCTGTAAATCCCACAGTCCAGGTCAGGATTGTGGAATCCAGAGAGCATTGCTGATGCAGCTGCCATATATAGCTGCACTATTTAAGGATAAGCCAATCACAAAGTTTTCTGGAGGAAAGTGGTGTTCTAGGCAAATACCTTCAAATGAAAAGATGTTTCTCCTGTCCAACTCTAAGAGGTAAGGGAAATATTTGGTAGCTGTTGGAGTTAAAACTTTTCACTCTGCAGTCACTGCACATCAGACTCATGCATTCAGTCATTAACAGTGTTCAACTAACAAGAAACAACTCATCAAACTGAGGTGACTCAAGTTCTTGCACATGTCCACACATTGCCCAGCTACCTCCACACTAATAGGGTTCTACCCTGGGTAGTGACACAGATGTTATTAAAAAGCATTTTGTCTTTGTCAGACAGAAAATCTATTAAAATGTTTCCACACAGCACTCATTTACCCACTGTGTCCTTGCACACCCTTTAATTAACTCAGTGACTTTCTGAGCAGCATCAAACCCTACCCACTTGTCTTGTCCTCCCTGAGGTCTGTCCCAGACTCCTGGTCATCTCTTGGTGTCTTTGATGTCTGCACATCTGCAGGTCTTCAGCTCTATGCTGGGATTTCCTAACCTGTCACACTGTGTGTTCAGCTGATGTTTGCAAAGGAGTCCAAATGAAAGAACAGGCTTTTCTTGTTCCTGACAGACCATCTGACTGATTCTTTTCGAGAAACATAGCAACCTCAGACATATAAAACTGACACTGTCTATCACAATACATTAAAAAAAATACACTTCCTGCTATCTCTGTCTCCCCAAACATTATCACAAATCTCCCTGCCTCTAGGATCACTGATATGTTTTTGCTCAAGTTATTTATGTCATAACCATCTTCAAGGTCACCACCATGTGAAAAATCCAAGGGCTGACTAGCTGGTGAAGCAGGCAGATAGTGGTTTGTGCCCTGACCTTCTCAGGTTACAAGCGAAGATGACACTGAGCTAAACTCACTTCCTCACTTCAAAATGCTCCTCAGCAAAGCAGCACCATCAGGCCACAGACACATCAGTGCAGGCCAGGTTTATCATGTCTCTGCACTTTTGTGGGCACTTTAGTCACATGTGTCAGGCTGTGAGCTCAGTGACTGAAGTCCACCTGTCTGCATCCTTCTGTATCCTCCCATCCTGAAAGTCTGGTAGCCCCTGGCAGCAGGTGGTTGCATCTCACATCACTGCAGCAAGATTTATCTCCACTTGTCTGTCAGAGTCTCAAATAATCTGGCAGTTGTGTAGGTGGCTAAAGGGGCAGCAGCACAAAAGCAATAAAGAAACAGCTTCCTATAATTCTTAACTATTTTAAATTTGAGAATAAGAGGAGAAAATGGCTGGGTTTTGCTGTCCCTCTGGGGAAGGGCTGTAAGTCAACCACTGATGCTGTGCAGGAGAAAATAGAAGTGTTACCTCAAACAGCATCACTGCTGTGAATAGTGGTAAATAATGGAACTATTCAGCAGGCTCTGTGTGAGTCTGTGCAGGGCTGAGAGGAGACAGAGCAGGTTATAAGGGATATGTAACCATGCATGATGTTTATAGATGAGGGACATTTAGATAGATCCAGTGGTGATGGATGAATTACAAAGGAAGGCAGTGAGGGAGTGGTGTGCATTACAAAACAGCAAAAGGACTTAAATGGTGAAAATCTGGTACCAGGGAACCATAAGGTAGAAAGGGGGTTAGGAAGAAGAGGGTCACTTGTAGCTTCCTCTATCTGTCTGTCTAGGCATCAATAGTGATAATTTCACACTTAATTAACAAAAATTAGGGCTGGCAGGACATCAAGTAATTGTGTAATAGCCTAATTCCTTGTCCCCAGGTCATTCTTTCCAGATGTTCACCCAGCCCATTTATAAAGCTTTCTGGGACAGAGTCTGCATTTAACTGAGGCAATTTATTCCAGCATTTTTCAACTCTTACTCTCAGAACTTTCTTTCATAGTGTCTAATCCAAACTCCCCCTGTTGCCTTAACACTACTTGTTTCATGACTTACTCATGAGGAACGTGAAAGCAGGTCATGAGAGTGGGAGAATAATTATTCCATCCCTTCTTTCAAATTTTGCATCCTATCATAGGATCATAGAATGGTTTAGGTTGGAAGGGACCTGCAAGTTCATTCAGTTCCAACCCCCTGCCATGGTCAAGGACACCTTCCACTGGACCAGGTGACTCAGAGCCCCATCCAACCTGGCCTTGAACACTTCTAGGGATTGGGCTTCCACAGTTTCTCTGGGCAACCTGTGCCAGTGCCTCCCCATCCTCACAGCAGAGAATTTATTCCTACTATCTAATCTAAACCTGCCTTCCTTCAGCTTAAGATCATTTTCCTTTTTGTCCTGTCACTCCATGACATTCTGAAAAGTCCCTCTCCAAAATTCCTGTAAGCTCCCTGTAGATACTAGAATATTTTAATAATGTCTCCTGCAGTTTAATTAATATATTTTTCCTATGCTAGCTCATAACTCTTCTCTCACTTTTTCATCCTAAATCATAGCGAGGAATCCTCTTGCTTAATATCATGGTAAGTGACCCCATCCTTCAGAAAGCCTGTCTTTTAATATTGGAATTCCTGGGACTTCATGAGGACTATACTAACTAAAAGCCTTTGATATTTTTAGTAGCTGGGTGTTCTGCTAAATTTTAGGCTTTCTTTAGCCTCAGTTTCTGTCTGCAGAATGCAGGCAATGATTATTTATGTCCTATCACTGTGGCTTTTGGAAAATGTCCTTCTCCAGCCTTCCTGTAAAGCCCCCTTTAGGTACTGGAAGGTGCTGTAAGAACTCTCTAGAGCCTCCTCTTCTCCAGGCTGAACAATCCCAACTCTGAGCCTGTCCCTATAGCAGAGGTGTTCCAACATTCTGAGCATCTTAGAGCCTTCCTCTGGACTCATTCCAACAGATCCACATCTTTCTTGTTGTGGTGGCCCTTGCAGGACAACACCAGAAGTTATGGTCCAGCTTCCTCCACAGCTCTCTGTACATAAAACTGGAACCTTTCTGCCTGTAGTGTTCACAGTGCACAATTCTTTTGAATAACACAGAGGGTTATGCTTTACCATATCCTTGTGAGACACATGGCACAGTGGGATTAAATTTAGTAGAGGCACATCCAGACACCAAATGGTTGTTACCAAAAAAATCCCACTTCTAGACAAGCTCATTTGCTGCTCTGCCCTGGAGCACGTTCGTCAGTTTGTGGTTTGGGTCCCAATTCCCCTCCCTCTTGACTTTCTCCTTCGTTTTAGTATTTTATTCTTTGCTTGATAAATCAGGAGACTTTCCCATTGCATTGCACTCAGCCCTTACCAAGAGGCTTTATAAATAACAGTAATGACCACGCAAAAGATGCAATTCAGTTAACAGTGTAATGACTACAGGGATTAGCACCGCTGTATATTTTTTATGGGCGTAATATGTCGTTTTCGTTCTGTTGCTGTAATGAAAATAACAAATTAACAGAAGCATTATGCAAATTATACATTAAAAATGTCATGTTTATTAATCTATCTTGGCAAAAGAGAAGCTACAGCAATAGCAGTGTTAACTGCTTCATAACCTTGTTATACAACAGAGAAGAAACTCAGTTCAGCACAGTCTGACTTGGCACTGGGGTCATTTTTGGTGACTTCAGTGTCAGTGTTTGCATGCTCAGGGCAAAATATATGTCTAAATACATTTCTGGACAACAAGATTTTGGTAGCAGTTTCAGTTCAAGGATCTTTTTTTATCTTAATTACCTATCTTTGGAACAAATTCCCCACAAAACACCCTACACTCTGCATCTACAAAATAGTTGTGTAACAGCTTTTAGCTTAAAATCTTGCTGCTAATTCAGAAACTGCTTCGAATATTTATCCAAGCATCAAGTCTATTATGTTTTCTACAGAAGACAGTTCTGCCTTGTTCTCTTTGACATTAAGGGACATGGGGAATTTCTTTTCCAGCATACCCTGAACTTAATTTTGCCACTAACCTTGAGGCAGTTTGTTGAAAATCCAGAGGTGATTGTTTTCTTGCAGCCTTCAGTGATTAACACTTAGTGGTAGGAATTTCTTTGTCCTTGTGTGAAGAGCATTTTACTCACAAGAGAAACAAAGATTAATAATAATCAGGAGGTTCACACTTTGCTTTTCTTTATCAAATAGTAACTCTGTAAAATAATACAGTTACGAGATTTCCATAACATGCCATATTATTGACATTCATCAGAATTTAAAGACACAAGGAAATTAATTTTCTGAATGAGATTTAGATTGAAAAAATGATATTGTTGGGAGCTGTATATTTTTTTGGCAAGACAAATAGTCTCTTCAGTTTGGATTTATAATTGAAGAGCAGAGAGATGCTGGGAAACCGCAGTCCTGGAGTCATTAAAAGGACCAATATCTCGTGCCAAATGGTGAAGTCAGGATGAGTATCCATATTTCAAGGCTTTCCCATCCCTACCTCACTGCCTGGATCACATCACAGTTCTACAGTCATGGCTGTGCAAATTCCATATCTGCTGGAGTCTCCATTTGGTGTCAGTGGAGACCTAGGAGTTGTCTGTACACACCCAGGGGGAACAGATGCTCTGAGCTCAAAGACTAATTTAAAAAAACAACAATAAACATAATTAAAAAGAGAAGGGGGAAGAGGGAAATAGCCATCAGGCAAGTTCAAGCACGAGCCAAACTAATCACAACTCGCAAGAAAAGTGTTTATTTCACAGTTACTGTATTGGAATAAAACAAGTGAAGTCATTTTCACAGGAGTTTAAAACCCAATAACAATAAATGTGTAGCTCATAGAAACTTGAGAATTCCATTCTGTGGAAGTTATGACATCTTCAGAATAGATTTGTTATATTGAAATGCAACAAAGCCAATTTTGACATTTCTCACAAAATTTAATTGCCTGAAACATTCCTTAATTGTTTCAGCTCAATCAAGGCATTTCATTTTGTTTTGATGCATTGGAATATTTTGAACTCATTTCGTTACTGAAACTCAACCTCTATATAGAGAAACACTCTTATTAAAACCAGGGTTTGGTTATGTTTCTTAAATTTAAAAGAGTAAAATGAAATGAACCTCCATTGACTATTCTAAACAGGCAATTGGCATTCTAACTGCACTGGTAATTAGAAATTAGACTGGTTATCACTGGCAGTCTGATCTCCCAGTGACCAGTAACTGGTAATTATGGAACAGGAGCAACATCTGCCTATCAGAAATCTGTGTGGGGAGTTTATCTTGATGATTAGTTCCAGCTCGTGTAACATGGTCAGGAGACCACATTTAGATGAGGAACCAAAGTCTCATGTAGCTCTCAGGAAATAGTTCCATGTAATAAGAGTCTGCTAAAGCCATGAACTAACAAGAAGAGTCATACAGGACTGGGTAAGAAAATAACCAGGAATAGTAATGCTCAAGCTTTTCTAAAATGAGAAACTAAGCTGTTGAATTATTTCTAGGATGATCAATTTTTCATGCTTCAAGAACAAAACATTGTCAAAATCACCACTTTTCAAAACACTTTGACATTTTACAGCAGAAGTTGCACATTGAAGAATATTCCACATGTGAATTTTTTTTGTCCAAGATTAGGATTCAGGTCCATATTTCAGCATTGAAAT
Organism: Pachyramphus minor; assembly: GCA_013397135.1. NCBI lineage: Eukaryota > Metazoa > Chordata > Aves > Passeriformes > Tyrannidae > Pachyramphus > Pachyramphus minor. The sequence continues at coordinate 130,708 of VYXB01002425.1, forward strand.
GACAGTGTTTGCATAGTGGTGTCTGCTACGTGTGCACCAGTCCCAAACAGCAAAGGAGCAAGTAAGCAAATAAATTCTTCCTGAAATGGATACATGGGATCATAGGATCATAGAATAGTTAGACGTGGAAGGGACCTTTAAAGGTCATCTGGGCCATGATGAGAGGCATGAGGATGGGGTACACTACACTCAATACACTGGTCAGGTAACTGGAACAGGAGTTCCTTCTTTCTTCAGTACCTTTCAAAATATACAAACAGAATTATAGATTGAGTCCCCAGTGGAGTCCCCCAGTCCCACATGGACATTGGCTTGGAAGCTCCAAAAGGGAATACTATTGAGTATATCTGCAAGCCAGGACCTATAAATGGGGTGGAAGGTCCACCAGACTTTCTTACTACTGGTCTTAAGTTCAAGATTTAACAGCATCAGTTTACCGAGGGGAAAAACAAAAAAAAAAAAAAAAAAAAAAAAAGGGAGAGAGGGAAAAAAAAACCCCAGTGATCAGTGGTGATGTTTTGGGAATCCTGGCATGCAAGGGAAGAATACAGGAACTACCTTCTTTGCCAAAGAAAGAGAAATGAAGAAGACAGAGAATGTGGCAGGGTTTTGAACTGAAATAAAGGAATTTAGGCTTGGAACCAGGAAATAAATAAATAAACACAAAAAAAACACCTCCCAGAAAAAGCCACAGGAGCATAAGGGGTGTCTGGGATGTAAAGCGTAAGGATGGGACATTCTCCATCCATGTCTAAAAATGTTGCCTGTTCTCAAAAACAGTGAAAACACCCATCATGGAATAATACAGAATAGTTGGTCCTGTGCATTTTCTGAGTCCCTTCCAGCTCTGTTTTCTTTCATTGTCTGGAAGGCATAGGAAGAGAAAGACATGAATTCAGAACATGATTTTACAGAGGCTAGACTCAATTAAGAAGCAAACAGGTAAAGGTCTTTCCTAGAAGGGTCCCCATCCATGTTGCTTTGGATACTCTGATTCCCAGCATAGCTTATTATGTCCTGGGGATTTTTCACACTGGATCCTGGGGGTGATGTGGGAAGAGCCAGTCATTTCTGCCAGGCTTTTCTCTTATCAGTACCTCCCACAAAGCTTCTTTTGATGCTTCTGATCTTTGGGAAAGGGGGAAGAAAGAAATCCAGTGCTGATGAGTCTCAGCTTGCCAAGTTTGTTGCTGAACCAATGCATTATTCATATGTTTGTGACAGAGAGGAGTGAGTTTAATGTGCAGAAATGAGGTTGGAGAACTGTGGGGTTATTGCTGGGGATGGGACATGCTCTGCTGTGGCTGTGCAGCAATTTGTGCTGGGAGCTGCCAATACTCCTATACAAAATGCAATCCCACCATGTAAAGACTAAAAGTGCCTTGTTTGGATTGCTTTTTGGTTTGCAGATCCTGTCATCACTTCACATTTGTGGTATTTACCGGTTTCTATTGGAAAATCTTAACGAGCTGAAAAAATGTTATCCAATCTCACTTCAAAACCCCTTGGCAGAGAAAATATAAAATCATAGAATGATTTGGGTTGGAAGGGACCTTAAAGATGATTTCATTCCAAACCCCCTGCCATGGGCAGGGACATTTTCCACTAGACCATCTTGTTCAGGGCCCCATCCAGCCTGGCCTTGAACACTTCCAGGGATGGGGCAGGCACAACTTCTCTGACAATATTTCACGTTGCCCCTTAAATTGTTTTAATCAAGGTGGCTGAGTCACAATGGGCTGAAGTATTTTTTTTAACTAACATTGATAATAAAGACATGTATTTTTGATACCTCTTTTGCTTCTTCTTGTAGTTAGTTGGACACACAGAAGGACTTCTTAGGAAACATCCTTCCCATCTTCCAATATCCAGGTATAAAAGGGTTGAGACGGACCCTCTCACGAAGAGCCTGAGGTTTGTTCACAGGGGGTGTATCTGAAATCACTCTCACCTTGTGATGACCTTATAGACTAGGAAACTGGTTTGAATGGTTTGTGTTGCCCATGTCCAATTAGCTGGTTGTTCACAAATACTAAATTGAATCTTTGGGAAAAAGAGCAAGCATCTCTTCCCATCAGCATTTCCACCCTGACCTTCATCACGTCTGCCAAGGCACACACAAAATAGAAGACTATTTATACTGTTTTTCTCTCTATAAACATAAAACAAAGGTAATATTTCTTCAGCCAGCATAATCTGGACCTGCTGCATCGACTTCTACTAAGACCATTTGAAGACCTTCTCCATAATTCATAAATGGTGAGCCAGAAGATGCTGCCACTGTTTTCCAGGATATTTTCTTATTCTCTGTGTAGTGCACTGAAGTAATTAATTTCCTGTGGAATAAGTGATGTTTAGTCTAACTTTCAATTCTCTGCAATGTATTTCTCCATGCTGCAGCTGTAAAGGCTAATAAGAATTTTGACTGTGCAAATCAGAATATATTAGGTTGGTATGTTAAGATTATTTTCCTTTCACTTAGATCCAATGGCCTTAGTGCAGGAAGAAGCATTGCAAATCATACAAAGTTCACTATATGAAATAATGACACAAAATGAAACTTTGCAGGAAAAACAGAAAGAGCTCAATCTCTTTAGTTCAGCAAAAAGAAAGTTTAAGAGTCTATAATGAGATTATAAATTTCTATGAAGGGAAAAGATATTGTATAACAAGGGCTTTCAGTTTAGCAGAACACTGAGTAAGAATTTAAAAATGCTTCTACCAAGTACCCAAAGGATCATTTGGTTTCCTATATGTTGGAAAAGCATCTATCAAATAGTTAGGAGGTTAACATTGGCAGGTGCAGAGGGAAATTAAGACTTTAATTGCAAGAGTAGTGAAGCACCAAAACTTACTAAGCTTGCAGTGGGTTCCCCATTACTGAGCTGGGGGAAGGGATTTCCATAACTTTTAAGGTATTGCTCAAATTATAATGAATTTCAGGGAAAAACCTCTTTTCTCTTCTATGGGAAATCAAATTAAGTCATTTCAGTCATTCCTTCTGACCGCTCCCTGTGTGATTTCATTGCTTGTGTAAATTCCAGATGGGTCAGGATCTTTCAGCCTTTGCACTGCTGTGTTTTCCATCCAACTTGTAAGAAGAGGGGGAGGAAAAGTAACATGAGATGTTTGGATATTGCTGAACAAACACAGTTTTTCCTTCCTCTGGAGACAGGCAAATAAAAACAAATGAACCAAAACAGATGACACAGAATCATAAAGGTTGGAAAAGACCTCTGAGATCATCCAGTCCAACCATTAACCCAGCACAGCCAGGTCCACCAATCTACATATTTTTTGAACACTTCTAGCGTGTTATAACATTTATGTCTAGGGCTACATGTGAGAAAACAAATGCAAGCAGAGAACTCATGTCCCCAAAACTGGAAGAACCACCTACTTCATCTCCTGCCCATGCAGGATCACTCTCAAGAGCAGAGCAGTTGACTTAATCAGAGGTGGTATATTTATTGCCAAGCACCTTCTATCATGTGCAGAGATTTCACTCAGCTCAAAAATTAAGGCAATCACTTCAAATCACAACAATCTAATACCCATTAATTGTATTTATCATAATAACATTAATCCTGATGAGCCAATGTACAGTATTAAGATGACCACCATCTTTATGATGTTCTTTTTGCTGTTCAGTGCTCCATAAACTCAACCTTTACTATCAAAGGACATTTGTAAATAAACAATCCCATGCTTATAAGGCTTCTTGAACACCATATCAAGCATTAAATGAGGTTGCTATAAAGGTGGGTTTCAACAATTCTGATAAAACTGAGGCTCTCCAGGCTGCAGTAAGATGAAAGCAGAAAGAATTTAACAAACATCATTGTGCCTTGTCTAACAGTGGTACAGATCAGCTGGCTTGAGTGAGTCCAGTGTTATTATACCCACAGAAGTGACAGCACAAACAAACCCACTGAGTGTTGCTGATGTGCTCAGAAACACAGGAACATCACCCTCATAGTCATTATCCCTACATACATCCAGCCTTCAGAGAATCCTGCAATTTCCCCCTCATCACATCCCTCTAAGAAATGGGGGATTAACATCCTCATTAGAAAGATGGAGGAGGAGTGGAAGTTGGGAGATGAATTACTGCACAGTATTACAGAGCTGCTGAGGCTTGCAGGGCTCTCTGGGGACTCTAATCCAACCACCTGCTCCAAGCAGTGTCAGAGGAGGGCACTAAGGACCAGGCCCTGACATTGCATTTGAATGTCATATGGATAAAGACTCCAAAACTCTCTGGGTAAGCATCAGTGTTTGCACCTTTCCTATGAATAAGGTTTTTTCCTTATATTTATAGGAAATTTCTGTATTTCACTTTGTGTCCACAGGCATTTCACCTTGGCCACTGGACACCTCAGAGGAGAGTCTGGCTATGTCTCCTTTAGTCCCCCACACTGGGTGTTTACACACACTGATAAGATGTTGGTCCTCTTTGTGGCCAGGACACATCGATGGCTCACCTGTTGTCCACAAGCACCTCCAGGTCTTTCTCTGCAAACTGCTTTCCAGCCAGTCCCCAGCTCATGTTGGTTTATGGGGTTGTTCCTCCTCCCTGGGTGTAGCCCTTCTGCCACTTCTCTTGCCTTCATAAATGTGGGGATGGACAATTCCTGACCTTGGAGGAGACAATCCTTGAAAGCCATTCAGTGAATACCCCATTCATTTGCAATCAGTAGGTGTGTTCAGAATGGAAGGGGCAGACAGAACACTCTGCCTGCGTGGGGAGGTGACCAGAAGGAAGGCTGGACACATCCAAAAGCTTTGCATTTGCATTATCACCACAATACATCTGATAGGACATGTCAACAACTTTGTGAATGCAGGCTGCTCATGTCTGGCCAGCTCAGAGCTCAGCAGAATGAGTTGGGGTGTCTTGACATCTGTGGTGTGGTTTTCTGTTGGTCAAAGTCAGGATCGAGATGTTTTCTGCCATGTTCAAACTGTGTCAGACTCTGCAGGGTGATGTATCTTCTCTGTTACTCTAAAGGGTAAAGATGGTATCTAGGAAGAGAGTCCATCCCTTCACCCCTCAGTGTCTGGGCTGCTACATTTATTCTATTTCTAGAGCAGCTGACGGGTCTGGACAAATAGGAAAGGCCAGAAAAAGTTCATCAGAACTGGTGCTTAACACAGACTTTACTGTCCTTCAAGCCTCAAAATTAAATCAATGATTTTTATCCGGGTCACAACATCTTTTTATCCAAGTCACGACATCGACCCTTGCTCAAGTGTCCCAGCATTAAGAGTTGAGCTGTATCCCTCCAACAATTCTGCAGGTCCTAAAAATCAAAATAATGGGCAGCTGTGCAGATACCACAACCTCACTGGGCCAGGCACAGGCAGCAACCCAGCATAAGGAACCTACATTGCAAATCCTATAAAGATAAACCTCCCAAAACCTTGCAGATAAAATGAGTCTGAAAGATAAAATGAGTCTGAAAATTATGCCTTTTTCTTCATGCTCTCAGGACCTAACATTAAGTAAGTTCTGCTCTTAAACCAATTACTTCCTGCTTGACATTTATCTGTAGCTTTGGCTCTAAAAGTCTATTTGCACCGTCTGTTCTGTTTTCCTGGAGGGAAATTACCATCTGTATTTGCCATTGTTTGATGATTAGCTACAAGTAGTATCACACACTGCTTTTTCAGGTGTTTGCTCTGGAGAAAGATTCACCTGTTTTAGTGGTTTGACTTATAGATTTTGATTCTAATTAATCCAAAACTTTCTCTTCTAAAGAGACTGTTTTCTCCCAGTGGCAATGGTTTCCAGCCATATTATACAGTTATGGGGTACCACTACCAAGAGTGACTGTGAAAAGCATGTTGAGGTCCACTGAGTTGGCAAAAGCCAAAGCCCAGACCACAACTCCCTGTTTGCAAAAGATACGGTTCGTTATCCTTGCCTCATATTTGTTAACTGCTCTTGGCACTACAAAAACATCAAAAATACATATGGAAAGAAACCATAGTGGATTTCCATGCTGATAAAACCATATTTCAAAACCATATTTCACTGTAACACTCATGTGACTGCTCTTAATGTCTCTGCAGAGGAAGGGGAAATCAAGACATGCTTGATGAAAGAAGGCCCTGCTCAAGAGCAGTGGCTTGGAAAATTAATTTTAAAAAATAGAAAGCACCAAAATAATACTGAGCCTGATTTTTCTGTTCCTTCTCTGGCACAATACCCCTGTCTATTAAGGGGCTTCACTTTTTTGGATGAAGCTATTGAGATATAACACCTTTTTTCCACAGAAGGCACAAAAAATTGCTGGCCAAGTTCTCCCTTCGAATAGTAGGAATTCTGTACTGGTGGAATAGGAAAAGAGAGAAGTGAAAAAGAACTTTGTTAAAGGGACAAAAAAACAGCTTAGAGAGGGCATAATAAGAACTTCAGTGCTTGTTAACATGTTTTGTAAGTTCTGCAGTTGGCCACCCATGACCAAAAGATTAGGGGAATTGTCAGCTCAGCACATGAACAGCAGGACTCTCAAATCCAAGAGCAGATTTAGTCTGAGCTCCAGAGCTTTTTTTCAGTAGAAAACAGAGACCATTTACAAGAACATGTAGTGACAGGACAAGGGGGAACGGCTTCAAACTGAAGGAGAGAAGTTTTAGGTTAGATGTTCAGAAGAAATTCTTCCCTGTGAGGGTGGGGAGGCCCTGACACAGGTTGCCCAGAGAAACTGTGGCTGCCTCATCCCTGGAAGTGTCCAAGGCCGGGTTGGACAGAGCTTGGAGCAACCTGCTCTAGTAGGAGGTGTTGCTGCCCATGGCAGGGGGATGGAATGAGATGATCTTTAAGTTCCCTTCCAACCTAAACCATTCTGTGATTCCATGAAGAGCTGCTTCACCCCGAGGGGATGACAGTGTAGGCAGCTGGTTTCTCCACATCAGCAGTGAGGACTATAGGAATTTTTTGTGTATGCAGCTACTGCTTCTTCTCTCCTCCTGTTGTTTGCTTCTCCTCCTTTCCAGGGTCCTAAAACCAGCTCAGTAGTACACCTACCATCTCCATATTCATTACTCAGGTGAACAGAAATGCGAAGTATTGATGTTTAAGCAGCAACAGACAGTTGTGTGTCATGACCAGCAGCCCAAATATCATAGCACCCTTTAAACACAGCATCCACCTTTAGGAATCATCATTCTCCATTTGCTGGTTGGTTCCCCTCTTGTTAAGGTGCTGCATTCACCATGCAGATAGGACGTGCTTATCTGGCAAACCCAGAGCTGTAGCAGCCTGCAAATTGCCTCTGCACTGTGTCAGCAAAGCAGAAGCATCCTGGATGTGCTAAGCCTGATCTCCAGTGAATACTCTGTGTCTTCCCTCTCCCCACTCCAACCCTCTGGGCCATTTTTCAGCTTCCACTTTTTTTAGGTTTTCATGCTCACCTACAAACTGAAAGGACATGAGTCAAAATAATCGGAGGCATCAGGAATAATCAGAGCCACCACAAACCCACACCTTCACAACAAAAACTCAACAGTGTGTTTGAGCACAGCTTGTCACTGTTATAACACTTCTCTGGGCAGAAAATCAGAGCACAGCAGGACCAAATAAAAATAGTAAAGTAATAAATATAGACAAGCATCTAAAAAAAATTAAAAATTAAGGAAATTACGTGAGGTTTTATGTCACCTATTTTTTTTTTAATATCTAAATCTTGTCTGCCCAGGGAAGAAAATGTCACCCCCATGGTTTGTATTTCTCTAAGAGAAGTTATTAATCTGTTTAAACTACTCCAGACTGTAATTATCACCCTTTACTGTGAAACCAAAGCTTAAAATTATTTGATCTTTGGTATTATTTACTGAAGCTGTCCCTGACTCAACAGCAATCTCATAATAAAAACTGTAATCAATATCTTATTATGGGATTTTTTTTTTGAGATAAATTGGCTTTTATCCCACAGAAACCTATACATTTTCTTGTTTTAGAGAACCTTTTCTCTCTGGATATCTACTCCCTTTTCATTTAATCTCAAATCTAAAATCAGATCCAATGATTTATTTTTAAAGGAAGCAAAACAAATGGAATTTTTAGAAGAAGAAGAAGAATGTCTCTACAGTGGGACCCAAGAGACCAGAATGCTCTTGTCTGGCTGTGACATGAGAGATCTGACACTGAAGACATTTCAAGCTGTAGTCACCTCCTCCCTTTCAGCAATGGCTCTACTGTGTCTTCTACTGAAATAAAATGGGTAAGTTTTGTTGCAGCTCAATTACAAAAATGAAAGAGGAGAAGGTACAAGACATGAACTGTGGAACAATACTGAACTTTTGTGAATGTTGATTACTGCAAACAATATTCCAGATGGGGAGAGCTCACAGCCTCTGTGAAAAACCCTTATAAAGTGTGAAAAAAATCCAGAGAAGACTTGGGCTTCCCAGCTTTCCTGAGTCATTATCCTCAATTAACATTAAAACAATAAATAACCCTTTTTTGTTCCTTATTCTGTTAAAGCCGTAAAGAAAGAACTGCAATGTGCAACCAAAATGAATAACCAGTATTTAGGAGTGAACCTGTAGCAAAGGAAAAGTCAATAAGTTTTATTATTATAATTGATGGGCAGTAAGGTCACAATAAGGATACTTCAAAATCTTTAAAGAAGTCTTTATCACAACCTTCATTAAATAAAAAAAAATATGTGCAGATCAAAAGAGTCAACAGACTATTATGTAATATGTTAAAATAATAGAAATTAAATTGGGAAGCTTCCAGCAGCAATATAAGACTGAATTGAAGTGTGATGGATGCGTTCTGAGATACGAAACTCATTGGAATAAATGAGGTAAATGGATGAAGCTACAAGAAACTGTTTAGAACCACGAATATGCTTGATGGGAAAAGGAAATGGGAAAGTAGAAGACTGAAATTGCAGAGAAGGAGGCATCATTACTGTCATGTTGCTGCTCTCTCAATTTGATGCTCAAGTTCACGCGGTCTGTAAGTCACTGTGTGCTGTGGGTCTTGTCTAAGGTACATGTGTTTGGCCAGAGAAACACAAAGCAAAGGAATCAGTGTTCATATTGTGTCCCCTGTGCCTTTTTTTTTATGGACAAGACTGAGCTAGACCTTGTTTCCACCAACCTCCTGTTTCTAACTCACTGTACCCCTGAGCACCAAGAAAGTCAAATTCACCGTGGCACAACACTCATGGGTTACATGGCACAAGCTTATCTTGATCCAGCGTCAAAACTTCCTCTCCAGAGGCTTTTCCAAGTTTTCCCACACCACCAGATGAGCAGACTGATAAATTCAGCACCCTTCTTTCATTTATTCTCCTACCAAGGTGAGGTAGTCAGAGGCAAAACCCTTTCCTGCTCTACAAACTCACCACATGATCCGTTATTGCTGCAAGCGGTTTACAATCTGCATAAGACTCCTATAAATCCTTTCTTTTTCATAGGGGCAGATGATATTTATGGTGGGTTTAGGAGCTGTGGGGGAAAAGGGACTGAAAATTTATGATAACCTTCCCATCCTGCAGTGTCCAGGACATTTTCAGTGCCTGGAAATGCTCAGCACTTTGGAGGAAGTCGCTCAGAAGGGATCTCAGTGCACCAGCCAACATTTGCTTCACGTTCCGTTAATATTTAAACAACAAATCTGTCAACAGATTAATTGGCACTGCCACTTTCCAGCAGTTTTATGGGTACTTTAAACCACTAGCAGTCAATTCCTGAAAGGAAGCATGTAACATTTAAATATGTGTGCATATGAGATAATGGCAATATTAAGAATCCTGAAGAAAAGACAGAATTGCTGTTCTTGTGCTGAATTCCCAATGCTTCCTGCTTTCTCTAGAGAGGTGTTGACAGAAAGAGGTCATCAAAAATATTTAGAAGTGACTTGGGCACTTTTTCCCATGGCAGAGAAGACATTGATATCAAGGACTAAACATGAGCTGCAACGAGCAAAGCAGGAGAGAAAATTTTAGATAATGCAAGAAGCCATTTCACAGAATCATTGAATTATTTAATCATAAAGGTCAGAAAAGACCTGTGACATCATGAAGTCCAACTGTTAATCCTGAACAATCTCCTTTGTAGAGAGAAATAAGGTCCCCCCTGAGCATCCTTTCCTCCAGGTTGAGCCCCCCCAGCTCCTCCAGCTGCTCCTCATCAGACTTGTGCTCCAGACACTTTCTGAGCTCCAATGTCCTGCTCTGGACACACTCCAGCCTCTCAGTGTCTTTCTTGTCACGAGAGGCCCAAAACTGAATCCAGAATTCAAGCTGCAGCCTCACCAGTGCCCAGCTCAGGGGGACAATCACTGCCTTGGTCCTGCTGACCACATTGTTGCTGGTACAGCTCAGGGTGCAATTGGCCTCCTTGGCCCCTTGGGCACACAATGTCTCATAATCAGCCACTGTTGACCAACATCTGAAATACATGTGAATTGCCTTCAATTACAAGAAATCAATTGCAGTGCTCTACCCTGACAGTGTCACCATCACTTGAAGAAGGATTCATTTCAACTTACCGTCCCAAACTTGAGCATCTCTTACAATCAGTTGATCAGCCTCATTCAGCAGCCAGTGGTGACCAAAAAAAAAAACCACAGAAAAAAAGGCAGTACTTGGATTCCTACTTTATGATGTAATTGATCATTCTCTGGAGACTCTCCTGTTCCTTTTCCACTCATTATTGAGGAAACCTACACAGCTAGATTTCAAGTGATGCTTAAAAGCTGAAGTTAGGTGGGGGCAATCTTACCTCTGATATATGGCACCACTCAAACCTCACTCACTTAAATACACAGTGGCTTTCCCACCTGTTTTGACAGGCACATGACAGTTAATTATGGGAAGAATTAAGTGAAGTGGGCATAGATTAATGCATGGGCTTGCTCAGACATGTGACCTGTGCCAATAGAGCTGGGAAAATTTTGTGGAAGTGGTAAACACTACAGTACATAATCCCATTGCTCCACTTCACTAGCCAAGCATGTACCAGTTTCAGGAGCAGCAATACAACCTTATTTGCTCTGCAGGGAGATAAAACCCACAAAACAGTCAGAAAGAGAGGGAAATGGGCACAGAGATAGAGACTGCAAGCCCCAACTGATCCTTCATAAAATGTGTTTACTTTGTTCTCATTCCCTGGTGGATTCATTAGCTCACACTTAGCACCATTCTTTGGTCAAATGCTCAGGGAGGAAATAAATTGAAGCAAATTGTTCTAGACCTCATAAAATACTGGTGTATGTCCACTTTTTGACTGTACAACCCATGAAAGCAAAGTTAGACTTTGGAAGAGAAATAGTTCTCTCCCTGGCCTGAGGATATTTTCTAGAAGAAACTCACACAAATATATGTTTGTGTGTGTGTGTCTATGCACATGTGTGGCAATGTAAGGGACACAACAATTTCGTGGTGTCACTACTACACTACAAAGAGCTGAAGGACAAATTAAAATCAAGACAAAGTTTTCTGCCAACGTTTCAAACTTTTCTGCCAACGTTTCAAACTTTTCTGCTGGAGCCTTTCTCATTGGCACTGCAAATTAGATGGGGTTAATCAAGCCCTCTTGTGCTCCATCACATTTCCTTCCTCAGCTAGAGGGTGAGTAAATGTGATATAACTGGGATTTCATATTTATAAAGACTCACAGCTCTTAATTTTACTTTTAATTTTAAGCAATCAAGTAATACCCGTGTTCATTCAGCAGCTGTTCTGTGCCTCTTTGGTGAAGCAGGTACTTGCCCATTTGGGAGCCAAGACCATATTTCTGCAACATATAATCAGAAAGGATTTTGATATTTACCACTGAGGAAACTTTTTAAGTTTATCTAGTTACCCTACCAAGCCATCATTCCTTATTTAATGAGTGTTTTCTGGGTGCATCTTAGGTCTGTTTCTTCACTGTGGATTCCTGTAATTAACATTTCACTTAAAGCTCAGCATGATTATTTGGCATTACACCTGGAGCCTGAACTGAAAAATTAATTCATAAAAAAAGAAATAAAGACAGATTTTGAGATATTTGCTCCTTCCTTTTATTTCCCTTGCTGGACTTATTGAACACACTGCTTTCTCCTGTAGTACAATGTTCTAAATGCCAGTAGCTATAGTTGACTCTTTGAACTTCAGAAATGGAAAATTTCTGAACTTCCAAAAGAATCTTTGATCCTCTGAGAGCTCATTAAAGTTCCTCCTGAATACAACACTATATTTCTGCAATCACTTTGCCAATTAATGCTAATGTCACTTCTTAGTAAATGTGTGAGGTACCATGACCTGGTTATTTAGAATAACAGGCTATTAGTGGTTTTGACAAAGGAGCTACTTCAATTGAACTTTGATAAGTATCTGCAAATAAACTGGCTCTGCATCATGTGTAAATTATTTAGGGAGACAAATTATCTCTTGGAGTTAATCTAAAAAAATCTTCTAGAGGCCCACCTGGCTGGAAAGTTGGTATCATTCTCCCTTAGCCAGAGTCTTTCCAATGGAAGAGTATTATTTCCGGGTGATAATTTTGGGTGTTTTTTCTGGTTGAAGTTACCATTAAAATACACTTTCATTACATTTTTTCATCTCTCTGCACAGGGAATGAGAACATCACTGATTTGGGGATTTCTGTCTTCCAAGGAAAGACAGCAATGTTGATGAAGAGATTTAATGCCAAGGATAAACCAGGCATGGTTATAATTAACACCTCCAGTGTGTCCATTCTCATTTCCTTCTAAATTGTGCTACAGCTTTAAGTATTAAGAGAGCTCAGACATGAATTTACAGTTTCAAGGCTCAAATAGACACTGCCTCTCTTAAATTGTATCAGAGCTTAAAATGCAATTATAAATCATGTATTTAATTACATTACAATCTTTTTGTATTCACAGAACATTCCAGTTTGCATAATCAATAGGAAAGATAGAGAAAGCATCAGTGTGAACTCTGAAATCTCATATATAACATTTAATTTACCCAACACAAGCAGCAAAGCCAAAACATCAGTCCTCAAATTCCAGCTACAGCAATGAATTTCTGGAGAAGGATTTTAACCTCAGAATACATTTCACTCAAATTTTGAAATTTGTAGTTAAGAAAGAAATTAGAGGAAATGCTGTTTGCAGAATTTATGAAGAAAGATGAGGTGAAACCCTGCCTTTAGCTCTAAACTTAGAATGAGACTTTTTTTTTTCTGTGCTCTGCAAGCACAAGACAAGATGGTTTTTTCCCTAGTGATCTTACAGGAATTCCCTAGGACATTGTGGAGTCTCCATCCATCCAGATATTTGAAACCCAACTGGACATAGCCCTTTGCAGTTTGCTTTCAATGGACCTGCTTGAGGGGTTTGTACTTGTAGAACTCCAGAAGTCCATTCCCATCTCAGCCATTCCGTGATTCTGTGATGTTATGATCAGCTACCCCAGCACGACACAGAAAACAACTCTCAGTGTAAAATAATTCAATGGGTTCTATTTGTAAGACCAAATTTCCTTTCACCACAGCAGATTTGGTGGGCATCCCTCACCCACCTTGCTGATGGACTTGATGTGTTCCATTAAATCACACTCTTGGAGTTGATGTCTCCATGGGTAGTTAGAATCATTGAATGGCTTTGATTGGAAGGGAATTTAATCATCATGCAATTCCAACCCCACTGCCAAGGGCAGGGACATCTCCTACTAGTCCAGGTTGCTCAGAGCCCCATCCAACCCGGCCTTGAACACTTCCAGGGATGGAGTGTCCACAACTTCTCTGGCCAATGTGTTCCAGTGCTTTACCACCCCCATAGCAAAGAATTTCTTCATAATATCTAAATTAGACCTACCCTCCTTCAGCTTATAGCCATTAGCAGCAGTGGTTGTAGAGCTGTTGTACAATGCAAGCATGTTCATGCCTGAAATTCACTATTTAGTTGAGAAATAGCTGATTAAGATGAGCCCAAAGAGAATCTTCAGTGCCCATGTCTGAGGAGATCATGTATAAGAGAGTATAGAGCACGTGTCTCATGCTCTAACAGCACCTGTCCTGCACTGACAAGGAAAAAAAACACGAATCTTGTTCTAAGAGAATTAGCCAAAGAAATCAATCTTATATACCCCTAGGCAGATTTTTAGGAAAGATCAAGGACATTCATGGAATTGGCTTTTAGGTTTTGGAGGTAATTGTAAAAGAGAACTTCAAAGGCAAATGTGGCAGAATTGGATGGAGATTTTCACACTATTGCTTTACCAGGAAAGCAGTTATTCAAATACAAACAGGTAGGATGAAGTGAGACAAAGAAATAAAAATTAAATAACAAAAGAATTAACCTTAATTTACTCTAATTAACCTAGAGATAAATTAATCTCTGCCACAGTATTCTGCCATCACATTTTGGTTTTTATAAGTTATTTTTAATGGCCAATCCATCTTCACTTCGACTTTCTTTCTTAAGCCCTCATTACTATTCCACAGCTCAATAGCTTTTTTTTTTCCACTGGACATGTTAAATGGTGGAAAAATAAAATGGATCAATACAGCAACTCAATTAATTCCTCATCTTAAATTCTAATAAAATCAATTTGGAGAAGTGTCGTATCGTTAAGCTTACATCATAATGCAGTAATTAGAAACAACTTTCATCTTGCTTATTCCTTTGAAGATTTTAATGGCAATCAATTAAACATGCCTTGCCTCTCCATTAAAGACTTTCAAAATGGAAATTGGATGAGAAGTTAAAGATAAGGTGCTGATTACAGAATCTTCCCGCCCACCCCCATTTCAGATACTGCCACCAAATGTGCAAATTCACCATTAAAAAGTTAGCATAAGCTAAGTCCCATTTTCATAGTAACCAGCAGGAAGTTTGCAGTTAATAGATTGTGTTTTAATAGACTGGTGCAGTGCTTTGTGATTTGCATATTTACCAAGCACAAACTTTGGTGTGGCTCAGTGAGCTCAAATCTTTTTTTAGGTTTACACACAGACACCTTTAGGAGTTTAGCTACTCTTTTATTAAAAGTATGAAATTTAAGATTCAATGCATACTATTAAATCAAAATTTCTCTACAGGTCTTAGAGAGAAATGGATACATTTTATATTCACTTTCATTAATAGTGATAATTGCAGCTTAGTAGTGATCTCCCTATCGTGGTGTTGCACACAAAAAAATGGAAAAAAACAACACCATGTTCAAATATTATACAGTCTAGGTGTAAACCACCAAGTATCTCCATTAATCCTTCTCCTGCTAGGGATTTACACCCAGAAGGAATTTGCATTCAAAAAGAAAACATGCACACCCAGTCAATGGCTGAACACCCAATTAGCTGCTCTGGTTCTCCTCTGCTTCTCTCTGGAATCAGAGAAATCCAACTTCCTTGACTGTTTGTGTTTCACCTTATTAAACTCCAGCAGCATCTTTCCAGCACTGGAAAGCTGTTCCTGGTGGTGTCCCAGCAGGGCTGCCCTGACCACACATCTTCACACCATCCTCCCCCTGTGTTATCTCACCCCATGATACCTGAAACAGCACTTGGGGTTGTTTTTCAGGTTTGCTAAATTGTTCAGGTCATGTATATTAACACTTACACAACAAAATATAGAATCACAGAATGGTTTGGGTTGGAAAGGACCTTAAAGATCACCCAGTTCCAACACCCTGCCATGGGCAGGGACACCTTTCACTAAAGCAGGTTGCTCAAAGCCCCATCCAACCTGGCCTTGAACACTTCCAGGGGTAGAGCATCCACGACTTCTCGAGGCAACCTGTTCCAGTGCTCCACCACCCTCACAGGGAAGAATTTCTTCTTAATATCCAATATAAACCTACTCTCCATCAGTTTGAAGCCATTTCCCCTTGTCCTGTCACTCCACGCTCTTGTAAAAAGTCCCTCTCTGTTTTTCTTGTGGTCTCCCTTCATCATAAGCAGATCAGAGATCTTGCCATTGAGATAATCACAGCACAACAGATGTTTTGGATTAATCCCAAACCCTGAATGCCACTTATTCTCCAGGTCTCTACACTGTCTCTTACTATTTTTATTCATCCATCTATCTATATGGCCTTTCTACAGTCAAAGAAAAGAAAAGAGTTACATTTAAGTAAAAGACTCTTCCAAGTATTGAACAACTTGTTCTTTAGTCAATGTCATCAGAATTTTATAGATAAAACTATTTCTGGATGTGTCAGTAAAAGAGACCTCATTGTGCCAACATTTGCAGTCAGCCTGAGTATTGATGAAAATATGAAATGGTATAATTAGAGTTCACTGTTATAATTAGAGTTCATCACTCTTTAGTTCATTAGAATTTAGAGTTTTCTTGAAAATGTAAAATCAACTTTTGTCTAAAAACTTTAAAAATTCTTTCATGAACATCTTATGAAATATCAGTATGTGAAAGCAATTCTATGCTTAAGTTTTCTTCAACTTTCTTATACTTCAAACAGATAGTGAAGGAAAAGTTAGGAAGTCTTTTAAGAGGGATGTAATGAAATCAAAGCAGAAGAAAAAATGAAAAAGGAGGAACGAAAGCCAAAGAAAAACATTGTAAAACCAAAAATGAAAAAGAGGAAAACATTCTTTTTAAAAAAGTAGCACCTTCAGAGAAAGAGGGTTAAAAATTGTTGATTCACAATGTTTTCAAATAAAATCACATTCTTCAGTCAAAAGCTTGTGTGATTTGGATTCATCTCATCAAAAGATCTAAAGGTCTACACCTGAACTAGCTATCAAGGTGCTTTTAGAGTCAATGGGGAATAATAGCCCATCATAGGGTGTAATTCAGATGTTAAAAATCAGCCAGATGGATAATGCCTGTTCCTTTGCGGTGCCTGCAAGGTGAGCCTGGTGTTCCCAACACTGAGCAATGCAGGTACCACCTGAGGTAGGTGAAATTAATCCCACCTCTGGGTTCTAGACCTTATCAAGATCACAAACTTGTTCACAGACAAAAGAATTCAGGGTCAGACACCCAAGAACCCACAGACTTTGGCAGAACTGAGGCAAGATATGCACAGCAGGAGCAGGTGGAAGCTGTGACAGGATGACATTGTGGATTTGTTGCTTTGGTGGAAGTCAGAGAATCACAGAATGGTTTGGGTTGGACCTCTAGTCCAACTCGTTCAAAACCCCTGCCATGGGAAGGGACACCTTCCACTAGACCAGGATGCTCAGGGTCCCATCCAACCTGACTTTGGACACTTCCAGGAATGGGGCATCCACAATTTCTCTGGGCAATGCGGAGGTTTTTATAGCTGCATGGTAGTACAAGTGGAACCTCCTTCTGGTCCTTTTTTAGAAACTTGTATTAGCAATAACTTAACCTGGACTTCATTTTGATTTTATCAATACCCCCACTTTTCACATCAAAAGATCAAATGGTAGAAAAATCACCTTTTACATTGCTTAAGTGGCCTTTGCACTCAGGAGAACACTGTGTTTTTACTGCATAAAATTGCTCCAGACATTTGCAGGTTTAAAGGAGAGCATGTTGCAAAGAGGTGATGTAAATATCTGACAAAGTAATTCCACATCAATGTCAATACCTGAACTTGACTTTGAACAAATTTTCTTGTGACATTGATAGAGAGACATTGCACTCAGCAGGAAGGCAATGAAAAGCAGATCACAGGTGACTCTTGGAACTAAGCTGCTAGATGGAAGATGAAGCCCAAGTACTCACTGGTGGAAGATATTGGAATATCCACCTTATTATTAGAACTGAGCCATTTTCAAAACAGAAAATGTGAGACACACTATACAACTCCTGGGTATTTCAGGGAGCCTTAGCAGCTGCATCCTCTCAGCCACTGTCAGTGCTACTGCTGCGTTAAATAAAGTTACAGTGCCACTGGTAATTGTAGTCTGTTAAAACAGAGGTCTAGGAGAACACCCACACAACTCTAGAGAGAACAGCACCGCTTTAAAAATGATCAACCCATGGCAAGTCCACTGCTGAGTTTGTATTTTCAAGGCAGAGGACAGATAACTGTTTGCTCAGAAACTTCTGGGAAAAAAATTAGACTGAGCTTGGTTCCATTAACCCTGGTACAGGATCTGCCCTCAGGGACAGCAATCACAGCATGTGTTTGTCAGCTATGAGGGCCTGGAGAAACTACTTGTTTGTAGAAGTCAGATCACAGTTCAGGTGTTGTATGTACAGATCCCAACCTCACAAACAGCTCTCTGGTTGAGCAATAAATCCCATTTAAACTTGTCCAGAGCACTGAGCTGGATGTGAATTCCCGTCATGAAACAACTTTCTTTGTTCTTTCTTAAAATCCCTTTCCACACCTCTGCTCTGCTGATGCTTTTTTCGGCACAGCACAGTTCCTCACCCTTGTGGGAGGGGTTGAGACAGCCCAGCTTTCTCCTGCCCCCCCCAGCAGGATGAAGCTCTTTCAGAAATTCCACCAGCTGCTTTCCTATCCCTGTGCACAGTGACTTCTCCCTGCTCAGCAGCAGTATCCATCTGAGGTGCTGGGATCAGCACACATCAAGACCGTGGTTGTTCTCCAGTGTGGACACCAAGGCTTGGCATCAGGTGCAAACATTACTGTGCCAATGGATGCTGCCTGTCACTCCTGCGACATTTGCAGTGATTTCTTCCCTGGGAAGTGTCATGAGGCACTGGCACAAGTTGCCCAGATGTGGATGCCATATCCCTGGAAGTGTTCAAGGTTGGGTTGGGCAGGGGTTGGAGCAACTTGGTCTGGTGAGTGGCATCCCTGTCCATGTAAGGGGTTGGAACTAAGTGATCCTTAAGTGATCCTTCCAAACCATTCCATGATTCTATGACTATCCAGTGTTTTGTGCATCCAAGTGACTGTAATGGTACCACGAGTCATTGCAGACACTGGCAGAGAAGGCAAGGTAAGGCTGGCTCAAAACATGAAGCCATAAACACCTGAGCAATGCTCACCTTTCAAATACCCACCCTGGGATATTCACCAAATCAGAATTCACGTCAACATCCCTTGAGAATTTTGTAACGGGGCTCCTGAGCTGTTGGCTGTCCTTTGGTTGTGCTCTGGAGAGAAATCAAGCATGAAGGAAACATTATTCAAAACTAGAAAGAAATACCAGTGTTTCTTTCAGTGTGCTTTAAATTCCAATAGAGTATCACAGTCTTCTGCTGGTCTGGGCCATTCCCAAGCAGGCAGCTGATGTTTCACTAAAAAAGAAGTGCAACACATCTTCTACCATTCATTAGCAGCACAAGGCATCTCAAATTTTGAAACAGAAGTTTCACAGACAGTTAATTGTCTAATGTCTAAAAGTCCCACAGGTGTTATTTTACACTATTAACCCAAAGGAATATGACAGTCTCTGATTTTCATCTATGCAATGACCTGACAGAATTCTTGGTTAGGAAAAAAAATGGTCTTTTTACACGGATTTTATTTTTAGATAAACATAACTACTTTATCCACTTGTAGCCATGAATTGAATTTGATCTTTTTGAAGAAGTAAAAATACAAAAAAATCAGAAAAACTCAAGAAGATTTTTAAAAAAACAAATAAATAAAATAAAGGAATTGATTGCTTGAAAGAGAAATGCGAAACCCTTAAAGCATTTAATTGTACAAAGAAATTAAGAAATGAAAGCAAAAGCCAACAGAAATAATTCAAATATTAACAGAGAAACTGCAAAATTTCCATCAGCGGGGATTTTTAAGGAAATTTGGGACTGGCATGGTTTGAACCCAAGAAAATACCCTCTTGAGGAAATGACCAGAAATCTTTTCTAGCCCAGTATTTTCTGCAGCATTCTAACCCTCTTCAGCTCTTCTATGCCAATTTTAAAAAGCTGAAGCTGCACAACAGCAGTTTTGCACACCTGCCTTTTAGCAGAGCAAGGAGTTTCTCCATGTCAGACCTGCAGGAACAAGCAGAGGATGTTTCCTGTGGCTCCATTTGCTGTAGAGAGTCTTGTCCAGATCCAACAAGCTCTTCTGAGCTGGGGAACTGCCAGCCTGGCACAGCCTGGACAGGTGGCTGTAACTTGGCCCTCAGGTCATCCAAACTTTGTTTTCCATGCCTTCAAACTTGTGGGTTGGGTGCCACAGAATCACTTTCATATGGGGAAAGTGCCTGCATGCAGGCTGAAAAATGAGATTTTTGCTTTGCTGTCCCTGTAACACTCCATATATAAAGATCAGGTTTGGGTTGATTTCTTTTTTTAAGCCATGCCAGTAATGTTCTTCAGATTATTTTCTGCACATGGAGGAATTCCTTTGTCAGGGAACAGCTTAAATAACAACCAGACAGAGGGCACTAAACTTTAAAAATGTTTAATATTATGCATTCATTTAATTTATGACTCCCATACTGCTATTCATCAAGCTATTCATCTCTACTGCTCTCTCTTCCCTGCCTCAGAAGCTATGCTGTAATTAAGAAGGGGCTTTATAGGTCATCTTGTTGTCCAGGTTTACTGGGTTAGGTCCTAATCTGATACACACCCAAAACCAGGTGTGCAATGAGTTCCAGCTGGTGAATCAGGTCCTGAAATTAAATGCAAATACTGTGTTCAAGCACTTCTTTCTTATGAGTGGTGACCGGTACACATCCCACCTCACTTTTAACATAGTCTATTAGAAATTAAACCCTCTTAAGCAACAGTTCCTTAATATTAATACAATTATTTTTTAATTTTTATGAAATCATATTTGTGCATAATTTTTGTGTTTATGAAGCCTTGGTAGACTTGTCCAAGGATTTGGCTGTGGCTAAGCAGAAAAAATATCTTTATTTGCCCCTGGTAGCAGTTTTCCTCCTTTGCTCTCACACCTTCTCCTCTCTCCCTGGTTTCAGACACTGTTGCACTTCTTATCCCTGAGACTGAGAGCTCTGCTACTTTTCATTCATACAGATCCTCACTAAACAGAGCCCTGATCCTTTCTTGAGGATTCCTGGTGCTCCAGCAATGCAAATTCATCATGCCAAGGCTTGAGAGCTCCCCTCCTGCTGGGCAGCTTTGCTCTTGGCCACAATGCCATTAGCATTCATAATTTCCAGAAGTGGTTCAGCACAGCAGGAAAAGCTTGGGAATGAGAAACAGGCACAGAAAAAGCTCTGTTGTGTGGAGGGGGCAACCTGCTGCCCAGTACAGTGAGCACCTCAACTGGGAGCTCTGCTCACTCTTCATCAAACCCAGGTTTGCCTTCAAAGCCAGGTCTCCAAATCTCTGATGGGCTGAGGGCAGGTCCAGTCCCTGTGGCAGTGCCCATTTTCCTCTGGAAAAAAAGAAATGCACAGGGAAAAATAGTCCCAAGAGTAGGAAGTGGTCCTTGGAAGTGATCAAAAAGTGTGTGGACCTGGCACTTGGGGACCTGGTTTGGTAGGGGGTTTGGTAGGGCTGGGTAATAGTTGAACTGATGATATTAGAGGTCTTTTCCAACCTAAATGACTATGATTCTATGGCCCACTTTCTTCACAAAAAAAATCTGTGAGGTCTCTGGCTGTGTGGCTGTAGCATGACTGGTGGCAATCAGGACTTCACGACAGTCTGTAGTTCTCCCAAAATTGCAAGACTTTAAGAAGAACAGGAATAAAACATGAATGTGCAAGTTCTGCTCCTGACCCATCTTTCCTGCTGTCACCGTGCTGGTGTGTGCCCTCCTGTGACTGGCACACAGAGCTTGCAGACTAAGATGGGAAGCTGTTATTGACTTCTTTCCTGATTGTTTGTACACCACTCAAAGCCTACAGATTAGGGAAAATATAGATTTCTGTCAGCGCCTACTTCACAAACCCAAACAGTCACAGGAACTCTACTGTTTCCCAAGACGACAGGAAAAATGAGAGACATCTCATTGTGCATGAGTCTGTTCCACTCTGCATTTCAATTACTCATGTTGTTGAAAACATCTCATCACGCATTTACTAAAGAATCAACGTCTCCCTTTCCCAACCCCAAATTTCCCTTTCCTATCCTCACCCAGTACAGCTGTCAGAAATATTCTTGATTTTTTTCCACAGGATCTGATATTGATTTGAATAAAATGCCTGTCTGAGGAGAAGCTGAATTCAAAGAGTGAAAATCAGCACCAGATAGGAACTACATCCCTTTTCTACCACCCATGAGAATGTGCAGTGAAGGAGATTGAAACAGTGAAGGAACTGGGAGAGTGAAGTTTGTATTTTTCTATAGTGCAGAGACTAAAGCCCTGAGCAGTTGCAAGAGACATTCAATCTCACCTTTCTAACCACTTTGCCAGAATAAAAAAATCTACTTAAATTAGAGAGATGTAATTACACTAAACTGTGCAGAGGTGAATGAGACTCAGTCATGCATGAGGGTCTTAGGAAGAAGAAAATAGGGAAGATTCTGTGGTTTCCATGGAATTCATCTTCCTGACAATCAATTTGATCTAAAAAGCTGGGCTGAGCAGTCTTTCTGGATTTTATTATTATAGCATCAGGAAATTGCAGCAACTTCAGAGGCCATCCACAAACCAAAAACACTTTCACAGTTCTCAGACATTTTTGCAGCTTTTCAACAGAACTGAGGGATTGCAAGTGCCTGCCTTTTGGTGCATTGTTGCTGAATTTTGTTGTAAATGCCTCCAATTGATTAAATGAGCTGCTTTTATTTATTTTTGTCTTCAAAAACTGTCAGAAGTCCTGGCTTTTTACCAGCATCACTACCTGCAGTTCCTTTGAGAGCTAACAGGCAGAAAAGTGAAGACATCTCCTATCCCATTAGCAGTTCATGGTCCAGAGGGGAATGAAACACTAATGGATCCCCTGAGGAGCAGAGTATGAGGGATTGTGCTGTACCACAGCAAGCAGAAGAAAACTCCATAAAGGATAGGGATGCCATAAAATGACCAAATTCATTTATAACAGTAAAGGGTTGTTGGAGATAATGCTGGTAGGACACTGGAGACAAGGACTGCAGGAGGAGGCAAAGAAAACTGAAGAAGTGGAAAGGTCATTTTTCTGAGTGCTCACTTCTTGTCCATGTTTGTTATTTTCTTTCAATAAATCTGTATGTAAACAAAAAGATCCCTAAATTACCTGTTTGGGGTAGGAGGGGGTTCTGATCTCTGTGCATATGCAAACACAGGCACATGGATTAACCATTTCATTCCAGGCATTGTCAGAGCATCAGAAGGAGGTAAACAAGTGAGGAAATAGCACAAGGAGGTGCTGGCAGCAGAAGATCCCACAATCTTTCTCTGGACAGAGCTATAACACAAGTAAGTCTGTCTGTGGAAAGTGTCTAGGAAAGTCAAGGGCAGGTGTGAGCAAAACCTCTGCCTCTCAGATTTCCTGAAAGTTGGAAGTCAAATGAAGTAAGCTTTCAGTGTCAGTTTACATGTTTCCAGGAATGCAAAAATTGCTGAATTTGTGAGAGCTGGAACACCTGCAGGGGCCTGGAGAGACTGGAATCTCAGCAAACACAAGAACAGGTCAACCCTCTGAACAAGGCTCTGGGATTTGCCTCTGGGGAGCAGCCTGGGAGAGGTGGCATTTACCCCCTGTGATTTCCTCTGCCAACCAGGACTGAGAGCAAAAACGAGCTGGTGTCCTAGAAGTATGCCAGACATCTCCCCATCCAATCCTCATAAAATCTCATGTGCAAGTCAGGACACACTTTCTCTGCATGTAACCACGACTGGTCCCTTCTCTTGTCTCCTTGTCTGCATGTGGCCAGGCTCAGACAGATAATTTGGGCTCTCCTCTGTCTGTCCTCAATGCTTTATGCATCACAGGCTTTGCCTGGTCTTTGAAGCTGCTAAATTTAAGCAAGAGCTGTTGTTTTGCAAACTCTCTTGTGTCTATGAGCTCTATGTAGGCTCCCAGCTCCCAGATTCCACTGAACCCTTGTCACAAAAGCAAACACCAGTCCCTGTGGCTTTCATCCACAGTATTCTGCAAAGGAAAGTAAATGTGTTGCATAAAATCAGATTTTTTTTGTTCCTGGAAAACTGAAAAGGGGAAAAAATCTCTAATTAAGGGTGAGGTGAAGTTATTTCCAGTCATTTTCTTTTTTTCAAACTTTGTGAAGCCCATGGGATAGAGGAACCACAGAAATGCAAAGTGAGCAACCTGGTCTAGTGAAAGGTGTCCCTGCTTATGGAAGGGGGGTTGGAACTGGATGATCTTTAAGGTCCCTTCCAACCCAAACCATTCTGTGATCCTGTGAAAGCTCTGTCATGACTGAATGCAACACTGCCAGGAAAAAAAAGAAATGAGACACAGATCTAAGTTACTGCAGCTCCACAAGCTGTAGGTCACTCACTGGCAAAAAATAAAGGAAGTTTAAGTTGACACCTTTGTCCTCACCTGCAATATGGCAAAAGAAGGTCCTGAGAGTGATCACTGCAGAGCCAATGCAGGGTGACCTCACTTTGCCATGTAACTCCATTTTCTGATGGAACCTCCAGGGTGACTGTTGTAAGAAACTATTTCAAATACTGCACAATTAAATTTATTCCCATCGTGATGTCCTTAAAGTCATAGCGGAAAAGATGACAACATCAAGAAGATAACACGAACCCACCATCTACATTTTTCTTCTCTAAAGGGCCAAGCTGGTACCTAACTGAAAACTTTGTTATGGAAAGACCAGCCTAGATGCTGCTGGCACTCCAGGTCTTATTCACCTAAGCTGTTTTATTTTCCTGACACCCTGCAAATGCCTTCTGCCTTTCCCAGAGCCCTTAATGCGTCGCATATTTGTAGCAGCAGAGTTTCCGTGGGATAAGTCCATTTGGTCGGCCGTACAGCTCAGACAGAAGATTGTTTTAGATTAATAGAGCCTGTCACTTCTAAAGTAACAGCTGTTACTCACAAAATTGGATGTTTTCCAGCTAACCACAGCTCTGAACAGAAGAGTAAATAGAGACCATTTAGCAGAGGCGAGAAACTCGGAGCTGCTGGAGAGTCAGGACTGTCACAGGTGACAGCTGTCCTCGGAGTGGGGAGTGGGGTCAGGCAGCACAAGTGTCCTCCCATCTGCTTCTTCTTCAACACTAATTGTCAGCCTTATGCTTTACACTGGCTGATGCCTCAGGTAAATCAAGCCTTGACGTCTCTCGTCTGAAAATGAGCCCGCGGAAATAAGAGCAGGGATTTTTGCAAGATGTTTGCAAGCTGTTTATCCAAGCAGCCAGGAGCTGGAGGAGCTCACCCAGAGAAAGGTGTAAACCCTCACCAGAAGAGCTTTCAAAAAGAGGTTAAATGAGCTCCTCTGACAGCTTTGTTTGTTAACATTTCCACAATGTGGAAACAAGGAGACTTCTTCAATATTCCTCTTCATCTTGTGACATCCTGAGCTGTTAAAAGCTGCTGAACTCACCTGCTAAAAGAAGTAGATAAGTTGAAATTGCTAATAAATCAATGGCTCAGCCTTATTCTTATCTGAGTAGCTTATATTTAAAGATCACATAAAATCATAGGATCATTGAACCATAGAATGGTTCGGGTTGGAAGGGACTTTGAAGATCACTTGGATCAGTTCCAACCTCCCTGCCATGGGCAGGGATACCTTTGACAGTTTGCTCAGAGTCTTATCCAGCCTGGCCTGGAACATTTCCAAGTATGGGGCATGCAGAGAATAATAGTAAAACATAATAATAAATAAATAATAATAATAAATATTCTTCCAATATCAACATGAAGGTCTAGAACTGACCTGATGTGAAAGACATTACTCCCTTCAGACTCTTTCTGGCAGTCACATCACAGCAGAACAACTCTGAAAATATCCCCCAGGAAAGCCCAGTGATGGACGGTGTTGACAGTGCTCTTGTTCCAGCACAAGCAATTAATTTGTGGCAGAAATTGCCAAATGAGGAGCTATGCCCAGGATCATCTCATTCCATCCCCCTGCCATTGGCAGGGACACCTTCCACTAGACCAGGTTGCTCCAAGCCCCATCCAGCCTGGCCTTGAACAGTTCCAGGGATGGGGAGTACACGAACTCTCTGGGCAACGTGTGCCAGTGCTTCAACACCATCACAGTAAAGAGTTTCTTCCCAATATCTAATCCAAACCTACCTTCCTTCAGCTTAAGGCCATTGCCCCCTGTTCTCTCATCATATGCCTTTGTCCAAAGTCCCTCTCTAGCCTTCCTCTAAGCCCCCTTTAGGTACTCCCTATATCCCAAAATAGCATTTCATACTACAGAGCCTATTACTGGGCAAAAGCTTGTCCCATACTGGATTTTCAAAACATCAAGTACTAGCATGTCCTGCTAAGGGTTGCTAATATCCATGAGCTTCATTTTAAAAGGACACAGGAACCTCAAGCAATGGTCAGGTCTGGGTTTTGTTTTTAAAATTACTGTATGAAAGGCAGCACCAGCAGGGAAGGGAATGTTCATGCATTTCTTTAAATTTTATTTCTCACTCAACACAGAGCCAAAAAAAGCTTCATTATTCTCATACCTACCAAATATACAACTCTGAGTGATTCAGGTCCAGCAAACAGATAGAATTTCATTATCTAATTTTTTTTACCTCTTCTATTGAATCGCAAGGCATGACAGAAGAGTCTCCAAAATCAGACATTAACTTCAAAAATGTTGATGGTGACAGAATTTTCTTACAGCTGTGAACTGACATAGACATCCCAGAAAGCTGCTTGCACCTGATCTTAAAGGCACTCCCTGGCAAACAAATGCCTTTCTCTGCTCTCCTGGGGGTTTGTTTGATGCCTCCCAGCAGAGGTCAGAGCTGATGTGTGAAGGCTGCACCCACACCACATATCCAGAGTGACACACTGTGCTTCCTCAGCTCACCTGAGTGCCTGAGCACTGTTCTCTCACAGAGCAGATTCCCTTTGCCACACATGAAAGCCTTATTAGCTGAAACAGTCCTGTATGAAACACAATGAGATGGATTCCCAGCCCTTTTTAACTTCCCCCCCTTCCAGTGCCTGAACTGTTGTGCCAGCTAATTCAGAGGGAAAATGTGCTGCTAATGAAGGGACTAAAACAAATTATTTTTCTTTCACTTCAGATCACTTCCAATTTCTCAATTTAAGCTGCATTCAAGTTGAGCATCTCAGCACAATCTTACAAACAGAACCCTCACCAACACTCCTGCTCTATCACCACCACCTCCACAACCAGGGATCAGCTCATCACGAGCTGAGAACCTGTTGGCTTTGTGACTTTTCCAGTGACCTACCATAGCCTTTAGAGGTCTTTATACCAAGCTGTAGGTAGTGTCCTACCAGGTAAATGTGTGGGTGGCAGTAAGCACTCCAGAGCCATGAGGAAAAGGCCTTTGCAGAAAATGCAGGTGGAAATTCCTGTTATATTGCACATCCCAGTAAAGGGTTATCTCTGATGCACCATCCACAGAGCTACTTCCTAAGTCTGCACACCTTGACCCGTGCATCTGCTGCCAGGTAAGGGAAAATGAGGCAAAACCATACTGGAAAAGGCCATGACAGCGTGGCAGCTCAAAGGGAGACAGCAGGAGACATCTGCCCTTCATGCTGTCATTGTCCTGCTGGTTCCTGTGCTGGAATGGTGGGTGATGACTCCACACTGGTGTCCACACAGTTGCTTCACTGTGGGATGATAAGCAGCTCTGTGGACTGGGAAAAGGGTGCAATGTGGGCAGGAAACAGGGGAGGAGGATTTGGAGAGAGGAAGAATGCTAATGTGCAGCTGGAGAGTGATGACAATAAAACAATTACAGGGGAAATAAACAAAGGAGAAAAAATCCAAAATGCACATGCTGTCATTATTTAAGCAAAGAATCCTGAGGACACTGACAGTAGTGGTCCTTGTCAGGTCAGTGTCCAGCAGGAACCCTTTAATGAAGGCCTTCAGCACCATTGTCATCTGCCCTGTTCCCATTGATTTTGTCACCAGAAATTTAAACCATTTTAAAATCACAGCCTCTGCAGGGAATTGTTTTCTGTGGGCCCCACTGGTGGCTTGACACACAGGTGGGAGCTGCGGGGACAGTGTGGGCACTGAGCTTGCTCCTTACATACATACTTCCACACTTTCATCTTTCTCTGCCCCTCCATCCCTTCATTCATCTGTCCCTCTACTCCTTCATCCCTCCTGGGCAAAGCAACAGTGCCAAGGTTTGGCTGGGCATGGCCTTTGTTGTCACTTGTGGGAGGAACACATATATCCTTAGTCCTATCAGATATTACTTGCAGTGTTGCACTTTACCCTCTAATGGAGATGATAAGACAGAGAAAGAGTAAGAATATGACCTCTGCATTAAATCCTTCCATGGAGCAAGTTCAAAGCATACCCAGGGAGGTTCATCATGAAGCCAAGGAGCTGTTCACCCCAGGATGTTGTAGGTGCTGAGAAGTGGTGGGTTTCCACGGGTATTTCATGGCAAGAGAGCCACTGATTTTACAAAATGCAGAGAAACCACCTCCAGGCCAGGAAATCTCTGAACACCAAGTGGCTGGATGTCAGAAAAGAAATTTGGGAAACGCATGTTTTTGTTCTAATAAAAGAAATTTTTTCTAATACCTGGTATCACCATGGACCACTTCCAGGAACAGGACACCAGACTACACAGCTAATAAAGGCCTTCTTATGTCCTGTTATCCCAGGACCTATTCCATACTCCATGTAATCAATATCTCCTCTTCCCTCAGAGCCTTCTTTCCAAATTGACCCAGTGTGCAGCTTCCAACACCATTTCAATCCCTCAGAGGCTCCAGGGACCATCACATCAGCTCCACGTTTGTCCCCATAATCTTTAGTACCTTCTGCCTCAGGCCCCCACCCCACCAAGAAACTCAGATTCCCAAAGTCAAAACTGGGAGATGGAAGGAAAGTGTCAAAGCAGGGAGATGTGATTTGGGAAAGGAAGAGTAAGCTAAATAAATCCACAAAACCAACAAGTTGTCTTATCTTCTGCTACTTCAAAGTCTGCAGCACTGATTTTTACTCCTAGCTAACACTTTTTTTCCTAGTCACCAGTGCCAACACATACTCTCAGAAAAGATGACTTTAAAGCTTTGTTTGCTTCATAAAACACTATTTTTGTTGTGAGGTGTGATGAGTACCTTAGAAATCTCTTGTACCCCTGTCAAAGACAGAAATCTATCTAAGGAAGATGTCTTTTCTTAGGGAACAGCATGAGCTGAGTCCAAAACAGGTCTGTGATATGTAATTGCTTCCCATAACTCGGACTATCTTAGTCTTGGCAGCTGTTGGCCTAACACATCTTGTGTAAAGGGAAAAATGCAACACTTACAGGTTGGCTTAGGGCATCTCACTGAATTGTGTCCAAACTATTTGGGCTTTGCTTGCCCACAGGTTTACCCCCCATTTCCTCAGACAACCATCTCTTCAGGAAATACGTATGTTGGGTTTGACCAAATGCCATTGACACAATTCCTGTGCCAGAAGGGAGGGGAAATACACACCCAGACACCCATTTGAGCACAGAAATTCCATCTGCACCATCCTGGGGCTGCAACATGTTCCTGCAGGCTCAGAAGAAATTATTTGCTCTGGTGGCAAACATCACCACAGCAGTGAATACGTGTTTGGATGCAGCACTGCTGGGAATGTCTCTTTCTTTTTTTTTTCCTTTGTAAAAATATCTCTTTAATAGGATTTTGAGATCCTGGACCTCCATCAGGGACATGTGTATGCTGGGAGAGAGCAGAGAACAAGCAGCCACCCTGATTAATGGGAGGATGATGAATTGTGTGCATGACCTGAGACATTATTTGTGCCTTTTTCATCTCAATCTGAGAGCTGCCTCAGCAGAGCAGCCAGCCGGTCAGGGCACTGGAGAGTCACAAGGCTCTGAAAGATGCACTTTTATGTGCAGAAACAATGGTTGCTTTTAATTTGTCTCGCATTTCAGGGCCCTGTGCTGCTTTCCCTGTAGCAGGGAGAGGGAGGTGAGGCCCTGCTGGGCTGCACTGGGATCACACACGCAGGTCCACCTTCAGAATATTTATTTAACAGGACAAGAGTGGGGAGAGGCAGTACATGACATGCAGATCAAGTGTCAGCCACAGAGGCTGCAGAGGTTGCCACAAGCTTGACAATATTTTTAAAAAGCTTCCTGGTGTGCTCAGACATCCTTGTTCTGCATCCAGCTCTTTGGTCAGAGTGGTCTACACTGAAAGGATAAGAAGGGCAGAGGCTTGGGCACTGATTTGTCCCTGACTGGAGCACTTCCATCTTAACTTGGAACAAGAGATCTGCTTTCAAGGAGGTCTTTCCCAGACAATGTATAAATATCATTTGAGGAGTAACACAAGCCCTGGACTGCTCCCAAAGTGCAGAACAAATCACCCTTTTCAAGTAAGGAAGTTTAATCATACATATGCCAACTTGTATGTGTCCTCTGGACCAAGGAATGGACTCTTATTTATCCATAAAACATTGTCATAGAAACTAAGCTCTAGACAGAGCTAGAATTTATTTTAGGATGACAATTATAGCCCAGTGGTATTTACCAGAGAAAATTAGGATAAAAAAATAAAAACAGATCTTCTTCCTCCATAGACT
This sequence comes from Pachyramphus minor, assembly GCA_013397135.1. Classification (NCBI taxonomy): domain Eukaryota; kingdom Metazoa; phylum Chordata; class Aves; order Passeriformes; family Tyrannidae; genus Pachyramphus; species Pachyramphus minor. The sequence goes on from VYXB01002425.1 coordinate 161,150, forward strand.
TGGATCTAAAGTCAAAGGGGAACCAGCAGGAACCTGAAGCACTGCAGATTTGATTCCTTCCAGTGACAGCTATTGATGATATACCTTCAACTGTGCCAGCTTGCCTGGGTATTTCTATAGTTTCCCATTAACCTACCACTTGAGAAAGATGCAGGACTACATTCCTGTGTGGCAGTCTCACTATATCCACAGTGACATCATGGCTACAGGATGTTTGTAACTAAGGCATATGTGTTATTCTCCAGGTACAGCACCTGGATTGAACTCATCTGTCCCACCAGCTCCTTGTCTGCACATCTGTCATCCTGGGACAGTTTTGTGTCCCATCCCTCCCCTGCTGCTCTCTGCTGCTGTCCCCACCCAAGCAAAGGGTGTAGGTGTCTGCTGTTGGCAGTAGGAGACAAAGGCAATAATTCCCAAGAAACTCATAGTTAGCATACAATTATAACTGCAAACACTTCAGCCTTTTAGCCCCTTTCCATGTTGAGATCCAAGCATTGTCTTTGCATCCACATCCTACTCCTTCAGCCTTGTTCCCTGTTGGAACACCACAGCTCTTTGGTGGCCCCGATTATTATTTCTTCTGGGCTGCTCCCAATCTCAGCACCTACAGCTCCATGTGCTGACCCTCCATGGATCCATGAGGCTGCCTCCCACCTTTGCCATCACTTTGCCATGTCCTCACCTTGGCCTTGGGATGGCACACCCCAGCCTTGCCTCTGCTGTAGCTCTGAGGGTGACTGTCCATGTCCAACATCCTCTCCTGCAGATATCCAGTGTCTGCCCTCCGTGCTCTTTGTGCTGTGTCAGCAAGCAGAGCAAAAACAGCTTGGGACAACAACTGTTCACAAATTACAGTCCATAGAGTTTGCTACTTGCTGTGGCAAGATATCATTGCTTTCCAGAGAGGAAAAACATCAGACTTTTTTGGTTTTCTGCTTAGATTTTCATTGAAATTTTAATTTTCCAAATGGACTCCAGCCAGGCTGAGCTCATGGCTATTACCAGGCTTTGGGCCCAGGAGGGAAAGTAGATTTTAGTGCACTGGATCTGCTTCACTGCAGTGGCTGGAATTAAATTCTTGACTTCTTCATGTGGAAGGCTTTGGAATTTGAAAAGTATAATGAATAATTGCTTATACGAATTACTTAGAGCTTTGAGATGTGGATTTCCAGCATGTCAACAAAAAAGTCCACCTTGGGAAAGGGTTGACAAGGTCAGTCCCAAGCTCCAGCCTTGGCTGGAGGACGGCAGTGCCTGAGGGGAGTTCAAGAAAAACAAGGGAATGGGAATATTCACTTTGCTGAGCAAAAAAATCTTGTCTCTTGATTTCTTTATCAAGGTAGAGGTTTCTTCTGAACTGATCAGTACTGCCCTGCATTCAGATATTTGCATCTGCCTAACACTATGCAGAGAGCAGTTGCAATGACCATGGTTCAGTGGGTTGACTCACACACGTGTTCCTGCAAGGCTTGATTGTGCATTAGTAGGTATTTAAAGTTTTCAGATGGCTGTGTTAATCTCATAAATTAGATATGATATATATTTCTGACCAATGTTTAACTTTGGATAAAGTTTCTAAATGAGATGCAAAAACGTATATTAAGAAAACAGTCTGGAGCTCTACAGGACATAAAGGGAAGCTTAAAAGACGTGAAATCATGTCCACAAGAAGAATTTCAGAAAAAGAAATAAACAGTTTATACCTTTTCCCTCCATGAGTAAAAAAATAGATGGGAAACTGTGTAGAGGCTTCAAAAGGGAAAATCATTGTCTATAGAAATAGGGGCTGCAAAGTCCATTCAAATATGTCTCACTTGTCCATCAAACAGAGGCAACCCAACAAGCTGGGTGAAATCCTACTTTGTCACATGGAGCTTTGGTTTTTCTCCCTTTCTCTTTTATCCTCTGTTTTTTCTTGCTTTCCTTGCAGGAGGAGGAGACCAGGGTGACCTCTCCCCAGCTCCTTTCCATACCAAAGCTGTAGAGCTGAGTGTTATCTGACAAGAACTGGGTTTGCCAACCAGCACTTACCTCATTGCTCAGGACTCCTCTGAAGTTCCCCAGACATTGTGAGTGACCACTGCTCTTCACAGCACAAAATATGCACGAGCAGAGCCTCTGCTGGCATAAATTACCAGTTTGCAGCACCTGAGGACTCTACCTTGGTCACTCACATTTGAAGGTGGCACTTCAGCCCATTTCTGATGGACTGTGTCATCCTGGAAGGTGTGAGCAGCCACCTCTGCTTTCCCTCTGATCGTAACTTAAAGGTAACCTTGGAGCGTTCAACAGATCCATAGTTTGGCATATGGAAAGCTCAGAGCAAAAATCTTTCCCAAACATCTCAGACTCTCTCAACAACTAAGTAAATGGAGATTTTTCCAGAGTAAGAATTGTTCCAGTTTTTAGTGCTGGTGAAAAAGGAATGCATGGTTCCTATAAACTCAAGATCTTGCTCACGCTATTTTCCATGTTGCTCAGGCACTAAACTCACATGGCCTCATAGTTAAGCATTCTTTGTGCTTGGTAACTTGAGTGGCTCAGCTTGAGTTGATTTGCCTGGGGAACCATGAATTTGACCTTCCAGTCACATCACCTGCATAGAGACACCTTCTCAACCCTCAGACTCTTCTGAGACCATCCAGTAGAAGACAATTATCATATCTGGTGGTGTTGAAAGCAATATTATGCACAAAACTTTCACACAGGCGGAGGGTTGAACACTTCTCTTTTCCTTGGTCATGGTGGGATTCCTCTTAGTCTTCTTAATTCCTAAGAATGCATTTCTATAAAGGGCACATCTCAGAGCAAATTCTCGATAACCCATGGGTCTTCAGGAACTGTACCCATTCCATATGGAATCAGGCAGATAAGATTATCTCACATCTAAAGATGTTTCTGATACATTTAAGACACAATAACTATTGATTCCCACGCTTAAGCAGAGGGGTAAATATGGCAGAGATAATTTCACAGCTTTGAAAATTCCAGGAAGGAATTAAAATAAATAAATACAATCAGCCAGTGCGCATTTTGCCAGATGAAATCATTAAGGAACAATGTGCGTTTTCTGAAATTATGAGAGCCTCTTAAATACAGTGAAAAGATTCATTCGGTTTTTAACAAGAAGGAAACAATAAATGCACAGTTGTACCCACTGATAGTCACTCTCTGAGCACATGTGACTGGCAGCTTTCTCCAGTTACGTACAGCAGGTTGAAAGAAAACTTAGGGGAAGTAAAAAAACAGGAAATTTAAAAGGAGAGAAAACCACACAACTGAGTAGCCCAAGAGCAGGAACATCAGGAACATTTACCTTTCTGTGTGGTAGAAGGTCTCTGGGGGTCAGTAATGCCAGAAAGCAACCACACAAAGTGTAGTGTGGCAGTCATGTGATCATAGAACAATTTAGGTTGGGAGGGACCTAAAGGTCATCCAGTCCCATGGGCAGGGACACCTTCCACTATCCAGGTTGCTCCAAGCCCTGTGCAACCTGGCCTTGAAGACTTCCAGGGATGGGGCAGCCACAGCTTCTGTTGGAAACTTGTTCCAGCACCTCACCACCCACATGGTAAAGATTTTTTTCCTAATACCCAATCTAAACCTGCCCTCTTTCAGTTTAAAGCCATTCCCCCTTGTGCTGTCACTCCATGCACTTGTGAGAAGTCTCTCTCCAGATTTCTTGTAGCCCCCTCAGGTGTTGAAAGGCCACTGTAAGGTCACCCAAGAGCCTTCTCTTCTTCAGGCTGAACAACCCCAGCTCTCCCAACCTGTCTTCACAGGAGAAGTGCAGAAGCCCTCTGAGCATCTTCATGTAATCCCTGTGTTATTTTTGTATTTCAGATTGTACTTGGCAGATTTTAAAAAAAAATAATAAAGCCAAACATTTAATAACCCCAGAAGGCCAAAGAGGTCTGGGATTTGAATGACAGAGATTGGACTTGAATGAGATCTCCATGCCAGACTGTGGAGTGGGAAACCCGGAGACACTAAACAAAAGAAAAACACCACAGAGCTCAGAAAACAAGAACATGTGAGCTCTTGATCTCATTCTTCTTTCACCAAATATCTTCCTCACAACCTCCAGTGAAAGCTTTGGCCCCACTGGCTGCATCAGCAGACACTGAACCCATGACACAGACCCAATGCAAAAATGGTCTGGTAAACCACCTTGCCACAGTCATAGTGGGGCAGAGAGTTACCCTGGGACACAATATTTGCTGGTATAAACTGACATCACAGTCAAAAAAGTCAACAACTCCCACTCTGCAGGAGGAGTGGGCTGAGAGCCTGGTGGGGAATTAGTCTTGCTTGAAGATGGGCCAAAAATAAGCCCAGCAATGCTGATTTAGAATCACAGAATCATTTGGGTTGGAAAAGACCCTTAAGATCATCAAGTCCAACCATTAACCCATAAATACCACATCTATATGTCTTTAAATCCCTCCAGGGATGGTGACTCAACCACTTTCCTGTGCAGCCTCTTCCAGTGCTTGGCAAAATGCTTGACTTGATACACGTTTTCAGGACAAATTCAGTGGCTGCAAGTTCTGAGTTCAAGGCAGAGGCTTCCTGACTTTAATTACAGAGAATCTTCTTGACTTGGACCTTGGTCTGGTGAGCTGGGGCAGCAGTTGCCTTGCAGGAGGTACATTTATCTTCCAAGATGCACAATGAGTGGGTAGTACCCACTTTCACTCTACTCCAGGTGGATGTCACAGAAGGATCTCACAGATCTACAGCCACAGGGAGAGTGAAAAGCACTGCAACAATACTGATGTAAATGTCTTTGCTGCCCAGGGTGTCTAGAAAGACCAAGCCATTGAACTGGTTGATGGAGACAAGATGCCTTCATGCCCTATATCACAGGAGCATAGGCCTGGAGAGGGATAAACACATCAGTTAATTTCTGCCTGGGGCAACTCTGTCCCACCATCTCCCTGTGTAAGATTCTTTCTCAGAAATTTGCTTCTCCCCGGTCTGGCAGCTTCAGCCAAGTAGCCTGAATGAATGCATTTGCTCATCCCATAAATTCCTGAAAGACAAGGTTACACAAATATTTCATTTCCACAGCAGGAGGCTTTGACCTCAGAGGAACCTCTGTGGCTGTGTCATCTCTACTAAAAGGCTTCCAAGTATGTTCAGATCTGGCATGTGAGATTAAGAACTGTGTAAAGGGGTTAGGATTTGTGCTGAAATATTGTGGAAAGGCAGAACAGTGGTTCTTCTGACTCAATATGAAAGGAGTCTTGCTATAGTCAGCTCCAGTTTGGCCAGTGGGGTGATTTCATTCCAGCTCTTTCAGGATTAAAAGTTGCAATTCTTTCTCCAGTGCTCCAACATGCAGCTGACCCAAGGTTTTGGGATACATGGATGTATAGATGTATATGGGATCCAACTATGGTCATGTAATCAGACTCCTTGAAAGTCTGAGAGAATCAGAATTGTTCAGCCCAAAAAAAGAAGGCTCTGGGGAGACCTTAGAGTACCTCCCACCACCTGAAGGTGTCCTACAGTAAATCTAGAGAGGGCATGTAGTGATAGGACAAAGAGTAATGGCTTTACACTGAAAGAGGGTAAATTCAGATTAGATATTAGGAAGAGATTCTTTATTGTGAGGGCAGTGAGACACTGGAAGGCCCAGAGAAGATGTGGATGTCCCATCCCTGGAAGTGTTCAAGGCCAGGATGAATGGGCTTTGAGCAAACTGGTCTAGTGAAAGGTGTCCCTGCCAATGGCAGAGAGGTTGGAACTCATGATCCTGGGATCCTGGGCACAGCTCCTGCAATTTCTGCCACAAATTCATTGTTTGTGCCAGAACTAAAGCACTGTCAACACCTCTCATCTCTGGGCTTTTTTGGGGGATGTTTCCAGAGTTGTGCTGCTGTGATGTGACTGCCAGTAAATGGTCTAAAATGAGTAATGTCTTTTACAGCAGGTCAGTTCTAGATCCATATATTAAACCAGGTATTAAATACTAATGGGAACAAAAGCAGTGAGCAAAACCTGGTACAATTTGAAACCAGTTATTTGGCTCAGGGCCAGCACACAGTGACTATTTTCTAGCATTAGGGCCTTCCTTTGGCAGAGCTGAGTTCTTTACATTTAATGGCTTTTGATGGACTTTTTTTTTCCCCACTTTTAATTTAGCCACGGCCGTTTTACTCCACCCAGTTCTGGCATTCCTACTCATCTGTGGCAAGAAATTAAAAATATTCACAGAAAAACCACATGAAGAAATGAAAGAAAAATATTGTTCAGCGTTTGCACATTGAGATCTCTCCCTCTGTCCCTTTATTCAGCTGATTTACTGTAGAGTTTTCTGTTCTTTGCCTTGACAAAGTCTCTTTCCTTCTGTGTCCCTCACTGTGGAGGATACATCCTTGTAGGCTGCTGTCCTTGAAGCCAGACTCTTACAGACATTTGAACTCATTTAGTTCTCCTCCTCTCCAGCTTTGTTTCCTATTAAGGTGACAGTCTTGTTATCCCTCTTCACTAAAATGGCAACTGGAGAGGCAAATGCTTCTCTGCATGTGTTATCTCTGGCACTTAACTGGCTAAATAACAACTTGTTGTCTCAGGAAAGGGCAATTCCTTCATCTTTCACAACTATGTGCATCATCCAGTGTGAAGGGCATCTCCTGCTGATCCTTGTGTTTGATACATCCTTATATCTGCAGGTTTCTGTACAAGCACACTGGATACAAACAGCCACCTGATACAGGAGTATTGCTCATTGTGGTGTGTGAGGTTTGTGTTTAGCAATGATTTCTGAACAACCTGGGGCAAGGAGAGGTCATGGTTGACCTAAAACTGCTTTCTTCTATGAAACTATAGTTTTGTTGCCCTTGTTGTCCTTTCCTGCACCTTCTGCAGTGCATCCTTCTTTAAGAAGTGTGTGCACAGTTGCCAGAATTAATAATAACAAAATTAAAGACAAAAAGGTCCTCAAGAAATTTTCTTATCCAAACCCCCAGTGAAAAAGGAGCTTTGAAATTAGATCTGATTAGTGGAGTCTTGTCCTACAAATCTTATTAATATCTCCAAGGATGGGAGCTCTACAGACTTTCTCAGTAACCTGTTTCAGTGCTCGAATTAGCATTGATAGCAAGGAAATTCTGGCAATAGAAATTCATCCCAGTCTTCTCTAACCATTGGATTACCACAGTCTGGGACAAATTTAGGGAGAGCACCTGCCAGCCTGGACCTAATTATCATTGTATCTCTGTTCTTTGTGTCTCATTATCAATAATTCAAACTAGTTTTCCTCAAGAGTTCTGGCTCCAGGGACTGTGGCTTCTTTCAAATTGATTGTCCATGGTCACTTCTTGTTCAAATCCAGTTTCAGAATATTTACTTTGGCTTCACAGGAAACATTCTGGAATTCACTTACTTCAACCTTTCTGTCTACTGATGCAAACTTTTCCTTGGTACTATAGAAAAGAAAGTCAGTGGATCAAACCAGCCATCTGAAGACACTTCCCACATTCCTTCTATCTGGAAAAACTGGGGAAAAAGGAGATAGTTTTGATACCTCCTTGCCTTTTTTTTTTTTTTTTTAATCCTTCTTTATCAAGACTTGAAAAAATATCCTGTTTTCAGGTTTCCAGATGGCCTCAGTTCTATGATTATTTATTGTGTGGACATGAGGAGGCTGGTTGGCAGTAAACAAAGGTCCACAGATTTTCAAAGGAATTCAAACCACTTGTTGAAAACCTAATTAAGTATCATACAGACTGGATGCATGCTACAGTGATTGCAAATACTTTGTGTCTCAAGAGCTATCTTAGCACAGACATCAACTTCATAATTTTAATTTCCTTACACTCACCCTCTCTTCAGTTCCGCCCGGGTGATTTATTTGGGCTTTTCAAGTGGGATAAATTAGCATAAATTGAACTGTCAATATCAGGCAAGAGAAAAAAAACAACAACAACCAAAAAAAAAAGAATTGCTGTTGGGAAAACTATGAACTTTTTTCAGTTTCCTGAAGCATCCTTATTTTTAACTAAGGAAGCACATCCACTTCAAAATGCTCTGACCTCAAGTAGTTTAGTTGGTCTCATAAGGCAGAAGGAAGTGCAGGTCATGATTTAGAAGACTCTACTGGTTTGTCACTCTCATTTTCCCATTCTTACAGTGCAGGAGTGGATAAATATCATGATTAAATGGTTAAAGAGCAAAGAGCCTTGCTGGGTGAGGGGTGCCCTGAGTGCAAGGAATGGGCTATGACTGACCCAGCAATCTTGTGTCAGCAGCTGAGCAACCACTTTACAACAGCTGGGTGACATTCCTATCCTTGTTTTAGACTTGATCAGTCACAGGATCCACTCAGAAATCAGACATCATCCCAGCTTAGTAGCCCTGCAACTTGTCTGCTGTAATCCAGTCCTTATTCCTCTCTCAAATATTCCTCTCTCAAACTCCTCTCCCTGAAGGGAGGTTGTAGACAATTGGTTGGTCTTTTTTCCCAGGTAACAAGCCACAGGACAAGAAGAAACAGCCTCAAGTTGCACCAGGGGGGCTTCAAGTCAGATATTAGGAAAAATATCTTCGCTGAAATTGTGGTCAGGCATTGGAACAGGTTGCTCTGGGAAGTGGTGGATTTCCAATATCCCTGGAAATGTTCAAACATGCAGATGTGGTGCTTGGGGACATGGTTTAGTGGTGGACCTGGCAGTGCTGGGTTAATGGTTAACTGGATGATGGTAGAGGTCTTTTCCAATCTTAACAATTCTGTGATTCTCAGTCTCATCCCAGAGGAAGGGTGGAGAATATCTCTTTGTCAGAGGCTTTTGCAGAGAAGATTCATGGAGGAAAAAGGATTGACTACTATTTTCATTTCATACAGAGGATGTGCAGATGGTATCACACTGGGCAGAAGCAGAATATAAGAAATTACTTGTCTTCTGAGCAATTCATTGCTCTGAGTTCAGACAAGAGTTTGGACACTGAAGAAACCCAAGAGATAAAGATGATCCCTAAAACACTGAACTTCCCAGCTGAGGTGACAGGGATTAGATGTACAGATGATGGTGATGTGCTAGATGACACTGTTTTTTAAAAGCCAAGCATCAGCAAGGCAGTGACATTTCTACTTCATCCTGTCCATTCTCTGGTCTTTAGGAAACCCTTCATTTATCATCTCCACCTGTGGCATGAAATCAAATCTAGAAACAACCCTTTGAGAAGTTGTAAGCGCAAGGCTGAGAAGCAAAGGAGCTTTTCCTGTAACCATACCTGTATGAGAAGGAGGATCTCTGTCTTTCTTCACTTTTCACCAAATTTCCAAGCATCATTTGACAAAAAGTGCTTAAAGAGAGACAAATGTCACAATGCACGGTGATGGCTGTATTAAGGAACTATGTAACAAAAAGCAGCCAGGTCGCAAATGAAGTGCCTGGAATCAGATCTTCAATCAGCTGCACAAGGTTTTTGCAGCCTGGGTGATGTAGCCACTGATTTTTCATACAGCAGTAACTGTCTCACCCTGATCTCATGATCTTCCTGCCCTCTATTCATTCTGCCCACTTCCCATGGTCACAGACCACAAACTCCTGTGCCCCTGCACACAGGGGGTGCAAGCACTAATCTTTGATTCTCTGCAGCCAGGTTTATCTCTCTTGCTGTTATTCCATGCCAAAAGGAGGAGCAGATTTTCAGAGGTAGCAGAAGTCAAACATTTCAGAGCTGGGAGCTCCATTATTTCTGTACTACAGGTACATTACAGCTCCTCGAGGCTCATTACTTCCCTTGCCTTCAAGAAAATCGGAGGCTTTGAAGGGATCAATAAGTACATTATTACTCTTGTTCAATTGCATTCCTGCTTGATTCTGAGCCATCTGAGGGAAGGCAGTGCTGATTCACACAGTCAGATTCATTCACAGCCGGGCAGTTCAGCTCCGAGGTGGTGCCAGTCACCTCTCCTTGCACGAGGTACTCTGCCTACAAGGGTAATCAGAGCACATCGTTATCTTAAAGGCAGCAATGAATATATTAGGGATGAGGCACAAAGGCGGTGAAACTGCTGAATGTTCTTTTTTTTTGACAACCTGTGAGCTCTTCGTTTGCTCAGCTGTGGAATTGCAGCAGCGTTTAGGGTAAGAGAGACTTTGCTGCTTATTAATTGCTTTGTTCAGGACAAAGTTCTCTCTCTCCAGCTCTTCTTAGAAAGAAGGATTCCCATTTCCCCAGGCAAATTGTTAAACATCTTTGTGTCTGGGCGCTATTTTTATGCTGTAACAAAAGAGTAGAGCCGTCTGTGTTGGTTTATGAGCTTGTACAAGCAAAATTTCTCAAGGTAGGAAAGAGGTTCATTTCCCAAACTTACTGCACAAAGGAGAAAGTCATCTCCATAAACTACTTCTCTGCATGTTGGTGACACAAAGCCCAAAGGTCACGTTCTCATCTCAGTTAAATTGGCACCAACCTGCTCATTTTCCATCATTGCCCAGCTGACTTTCAGTTTCCAGATGCAAACTTTTGCAATCCCTACTTTCATTCATGGAGGTTCTTGAGGCAAGAGACCTGGCAAGACTTAGTTTCATCTTTATTTTAGAAAATAAATTTGTATGATGAGCTGCAACCCTCTGCCCTGCCAGAAGCTTTCTACTAAAGGAACTGCCTTAATCATACAAAGATCTAGATATTAATTTCTATCTGAAAGTCACCAAAGTTTGAAATGAAAATTAAATGCTTATTTTAACAGAGCATAATTAATTATTGGATCTTCTTACAATGGGATGAAGGAAAAAGCTCCATTATTTGACCCCCTAAATCAAAGTTTGATATCCTTTTAAAAAGAGTTGCAATAAATTATTAAGCAGCAATCTGAGTGAGATTATAAAGTCAGGTGAAATATCCACCTAAGGCATCTTTCTCCACACCCTGAGCCTTTGTATCCATTTATTTTTTTGGTGAATCCAACATTCAAAGGACTAATCCATCACTGTTCAAGCTTTGCAAATAAGTGAATCCTCACAAACTTTAGCTTAAAACGAATTTCTTTATATGGTGTCATTGCCAATGTGAAGGCTTTTAACAAGACTTCTACAGGCAGGTGTATGTTTTTCCCTTAAGGGAAAATCCAGAAATCAGCAGGATGTGGCCAAGCTGCAGCACAGAAAGGGACAAATGCTGCCAGTGCAACATTAACCCCTCCAGTTCAGTTTTCTGTAGGTCTTTTCCCGTTCTGGATTTTCTCACTGTCAACATCTCAGGGAGAAATAGCCTAAAAATCCGTTTGCTGCACAGAGAGAAGTCCCTCTTAAAGCAAAGAAATATTTGGGTGGGTTTTCTAAAGCATCCTCACAAACTGAGGTAGAACTGCATTGACACTCAAGGGATTACTTTCTCCTCCTGTTCAGATGCATTTACCCAAGATATGATCTTCAGGGAAATAGGATCAATCTTCACCTCCTGGGATCATACATTGGTTTACAGCCCAGGCTGTGGCAAGGACCTGAGGCAATGTGAATGTCTTTGATCTTTCCTTCTTTCTTCCTGAAGAGTGTAACCATTCCCTGGGTTTTTGGCATTAAAAACATTAAATTTGTGAGAGGATGTTGGAAAATGTTTGGAAGTGGAAGGATCTAGCTTGAATATTCTTATCCCATTTCTGCACCAGTTTGCTATTACATGTCTGGATGGAGAGACTTTGGTGGATCACTACTGACCTGTGTTAAGTGAAGGTCTAAGAAGGCCAAACCAACACCATGGCAGACTTAAATTTTCTAAAATGTGGACCAGTTGCAATTCATAGTAAAACCTCAGTGTGTCTTCCCCAGAGGAGGACAGAAACATGGTTTTCTGGCTGACACATTGCCCAGCCTTTGGCACTGGAGAGGACAACTCCAGAGGTTGTGAGATCCTGGCAGGCAGTGCCCATCCAGAATGCAGCTGGTACGGTACTGGCAGGAAAACTCCAGGCAGTTTGCTGAATAGAAAGAGAAAAACACACTAAAACCTTCCTCAGGATGTTGCAAATGACACAGATCAGCAATCTCAGCAGCAGGTGTGTTTTTCTCAGCATTTTCTCCACTACTTCTCCTTACAAGTCCAATATTTCCTGCTGTACTTCTTTTTTTCCCAGAGACTCACTGCTGCCTGTCAGACAGAGGGGTGTTTCAAGCTGCCCTGCTGCAGGAAAACTCCTGATGCTGGTTTTGGTTAACCTAAATTTCCTTTGAGATGTGTATTCCCATGTGTTCAGTTTAGTAACTGTGTGATTTGCTGGGTGATCTTATGTTTTACAAATAGCAAAAATTATCTTCTAATGAAGAATAAATAAGGAGAAAGCTACTCTTTACTACCTGAGAATTGCAGCCTTTAGCTAAAAGTTAAAATTCAGAGATGCTGCTTTGAAGGAATGACTTGGAACAGGGCCTATCTTCCCTCTGCACAGCAAAGACCCATCGCAGCATAGGAGCAACACTCAATAAATGTGGTAATTAATCAACTTTTTTAGGAAGATATCAGAAAGAATGGTTCCCAGACAATTCAGCTGGAGAAATCTTTCTGAGTCACAGGAATCAGATGTGATTGACTGGATTAAAGAAGCAAAGGGGTACAGACATAGATGGTTCCTGCAGATTTACCCTTCCCGTTTCAAAACACTTCCCTAAAATACCTCAGTGGGGCAGATATGTTTGATGGGGAGAGATTTACAGTAGCACTTTCCCACAGCCCATCCCCATTTCATTCCAAAGTAGCTCCAGTTCTGAGCCGTAATAAAAAGTAAATTACATTTGTTAAATCCCTTGATCCCACCTTTAAGGACTGCCAGTAACAGCATTTTCATAAAAGGAAATGTCTCTCTCAGGCTCCAAATCTTTCCATTTCTGTTGGAATTTAAAGTGGGGAATCATTTCTGCCAATGGCTGACATCTGTGTTAGGCATGGTTACTGTTTAATAAAATGTTGAGCAGACCATGCTATATTTCAAACTCTTCAAAGATTAGATACAAGATGGATATCATACAAGTGCGATTTCAGCTTCACAGAACAGTTTGGGTGGAAAGGGATCTTGAAGATCATCTGGTTCCAACCCCTCTGTCAGGAAGGGTCAAGGGGCCAAACACACACAGCACAAACCCTGCACGTTCACAGCACTTCTTGGCCACTTGTTTACAACCTTGGAAGGACTCAAGAACCTCTGTACAGGCCAAGATCAGAACTCCTGGTGTCCTATCCCCAGGTATGGCAAGCACAGGGGAATTAAAGAGGAGTATAAGGCCTTAGAGAAAATAGCTCTTCTCTGATACACCCTCCCATCATCTGGTTTGGTGACTTCACTGATTTTAGGAACATCCCCACTTGAGGACAGGACCCAAGGCACTGTTGACATGCCCCTTATGTTTAATAGCAGAAAACCCAAGACACTAATTGCTGGATGGATGGCACTAGCACAGCAGTCCTGTGGGAAGCAGTGGAAGGACGAGACACAGCGAAGGTGTTTTGCTCCTTCTTGTTCTCTGCTCTGGGCAAACACATCCCCAGTTTCTCATTGTGTCAGTTCATCACTTTCCATGACAACTAGATCTACTTTATGAATAGTCAGAAAAGAAGCCCAAGTCAGACCACTGGCTTTTGGCTTTTTTTATTGAGCAGATGAAACCAGTGTGGTTCCTCACCTCTTGCAAGTGGGAACAGGACACTCAGTGACCACCCCGCTGTATCTCCTCCTCCATGTGGAGGGAGGACTCTCAGGTTTGTGTTGTCACAGTGCCATATTCACCTCCCAGTGAAGCAGCTTCCAGGAGTTGTGCTCAATTGCAGTTATAAAGCCCCAGCAGAATCTCTGGCCCATTTAGGTTGATAACACCCCACCTACCCACTGGAAAAAAAAAACTGAAGAGACCAACTCCTACCAGTGTTTTCTGTTCATTCCTGGCATCACAAACAGTGCTTCTGCTTTTAGACTCCCATCATAATCTTCAAAGTCCTTAGAAAAATGAAAAGGACCTCCTCAGCAAGCTCATTTTTCTACTGCAGAGCTGCAACAGCTGTGGTTAACAAAGATTGTAAGGGCTGAGACTTTGCCAGGATGATAGATGGTTATTGGACTCAATAATTCCCTGAAAGTGGATGCATGATGCAATTCATGTCTAGAATGGCAGTGCATTTACCATCAGTGATGGCAAGAGACTTAGACTCCAAATTTATTTGGGAAAAATTCTTTTGCCACAGATAAATTAATTCAAGTGACCAAAAGAAGGCAAAGGAAGAGGAACAGTCTGTGAACACCAATCCTTCATCCTCCCTGTGTTCCCACAACACTGGAACAATGAGGGAAAGTATTATTAAAAATACATATAAAAGAATAAAACCTGTATCTGGTTTTTACATTTTACCTGTTTTTAAGTGAAATCTCACTAGAATATGATTACCTCCAAATAAAGAGAAGTGTCACCTTTTTGGTGACATTTACATAGGAATATGCTGAGACATATGTAAGAACATGCATATACAGACTTGCAGACAAGGAAGGAAAAACATGATCCAGCTGTTGGAATTTTTGATTGTTTATTTGTGAAAAGAGTTCAAAATCTTGCTCAGGTCTCCTCCAAGGCAGTCTGGGCTATTAGGCCATGCCCAGTCCTACCCAGTGTGGCACTGATTTGCTGGGAGAAGAGAGCTGCAGGGGCTGAGAGGTTGTAGCTGCCATGGATTTACAGAGGGAAAAGCCCTTAGATCATTTACCTCTGAAGATGAATCTTGTGTTCACTGCACCCAAGGGAACAGAAAGAGTGTTAGTATATTACTGTGGTCCTAACCCATTTAATATTTGACTAAGCAGGAAAAAGAGAAAAAGAAAAGCTTTTAGCAGTTCAAGAGTATCAGATGAAACCTTAAATTTAACAGTCTCCTTTTCTTCATTTAGGTGCTTTAATCTTCAGGTATGAAGAGACTACTTTGAAACAATTTAGGATGTTTTTGCGGGAAGATCACAGAATTGTGGAGTTTAGCACAGAAAAACCTACTCCAACCCTCTGATCAAAACAGGGTCAGATAAAGCTGTTTGCTCAGCTGAGTTTTGAATATCTCCAGGGAAGGAGCACACAACATATCTGGACAAACTGTTCCACTGTTTTGACCACCCTCAAAATAAAATAAAATGAAAATGAAAAAAATGTTAAAAAAATATTTTCTTATGTTTAAATGAAATCATAGAATGGTTTGGCTTGGAAGGAACCTGGAAGATCATCTGGTTCCAACTCCCCTGCCATGGGCAGGGACACCTTTCACTACACCAGGTTGCTCAGAGCTTCATCCAAACCAGCCTTGGACACTTCCAGGGATGGGGCATCCACAACTTCTCTGGGCAACCTCTTCCAAAGCCTCACCACCACCCCCCACCCAGAGCAGAATTTCTTCCTAATATTCAATTTAAACCCATCCTCCTTCATCTTAAGGCCCTTCCCCCTTGTCCTGTCACTACACCTTGTCCTATCACGAACATCTCAGCTGGGAAGGGACCTACAAGGATCATCAAGTCCCATGGATAACACGAGCTTTTAGAGGTTGTGGTCAGCATGGAAAAGATGGAAAGGAAGAGACTGAGGGGGAATTAAAGCAGGCACCATCCAGAGTGTCTCCAGTAACAGTGAAGGAGCTGACAGGGTTCAGGCGAGGACCAGGTGTTGAAAGCGCTGGTGAAGCACTGCTGGTGGTCACTATCACAGTAAGGCAAATTAAAAATATGTGTAAAGTAACAGGGTTCACTCATTAAGGACTTCCTCCCTCAGTAATGGCAGCAGACATGAGCTTGCTGCTGCCTAACAGCTTCACAGCACAAAAGCTTGTTTCCCCAGGATGTCTGCGTTCCTCACAAAGCCAGACATGCTTTTACCTCTTGACCTGCCTGTCTTACCTTCAGCACTGGGAAAAAACAGCCCACACTCAATAAAGATCCAGCATTCCCCCTGGAAAACAGGGAGATAAATTCTCAACACGGTGTGGTGGAACCCTAAACTCTCAAAATACATGTGTTATTTCCAGGACTGTCAGATTAAATGCTTTTGTAGCACTCAGTCGGCTGAATGATTCATTGTTTTTCCTTTTTTTTTTTTAATAAATTTCCATTTTTTTATAAATATCCAGTATTTCTCTAGACTGACAGATTATCTCCAGGTAACTGCACATCATTGGTCTACATGTTTTTTCTCATCAGAAACTCAGCACTCAGACTGATGTTTGGGGTCCCTGCCCAACTCGCCTCTCTTCAAGCTGAAAAAAAAAGTCTCTGCCATTTAGACAAAGAGGATTCATTTTCCTTCTGGGCATCTCTTTTTTTTCTTTTTTTTTTACCAGAAGTTCAACACTTCCAAAAGAATTTGAAATAATCTGAAGTGTAATATATGGAACAAGGTAGGCAAGGCACGATGTCTCATGCTGGGAATCTGACCTGAAGTCTCTGTGCCAGAGGGTTTTTGCACAGGATCTGTTGCTAATGAAGAGTCCTGGGTTTGGTGTCTGCAGGTGCTGTGGATTTGGGAAAAGCTCCGTGTTTGATATAGCTGAAAACAGGTTCTCCAAAGAAACCATATTCTCCAGGAACTGGTACATGAGTTTTAACACCAAAATGCATTTTGTAAGTTTTCTCTGTGTGATAATTTTGCAGCTATTACTTCAGACAAATATTGAGAGGAAGTGTTGTGATTGTGTCCATTTTCTTAAAGACAAATTAAAGTAGAAATTGAGCAAATTTCTTATCATCTACTTTCTGACCATCTTCCCAATTGTAGGGCCATCATCTGGTATTTAATAATCATAAACAATTTTGAACAGACTACCTGGCAGAAAAGCATCCTGCATCATTCCCATGGTTTTAATTAACAGACAGAGCTAAGAGATCCAGAGATCATTTATTCCTGCACTTCAGGATTGACTGACACAACGATATTTGTCTTCTTTTGGATCCCTGGTTCAAAATGATAGCAAAATATGTCAAAACACAATGTGAGGGTATGAGATATTCGTTACTGCAATTACACATGGCAGACACATTAATTAGTCATCTCAGCATAGATGGTGGAGAGGTGAGATTATAAATTTAAACTGCCTGGGTCACAACAGTAACAAAATCAAAATATAAGCCAAAAAGACTTGTGGGAAAGAGATAATATTTTAACTATCTCTATTTTAGAAACGTTCATCAATTGTGAAATGCCACAGAAGTTAAGAAAACATTTTATCTACTAAAACTGATTGAGTGTTGTTTCTCTGTAGAGAGGAAATTCTTGCCTGTTTCTATTTTTTGTTTCTTCAGAAAAATTTTGTCTCCAGAGATTATACCAGGATTCAAGCCCTTTTGAACCATTGCTACTGGCCATAAGTTTGAATATTTTGTTTTGTTTGTTAAGGAATAAATTTGTTATTTTGTCCGTGTTAGTTAACTTTGCTTTCTGTGCTGTTCCCCAAGCCCAGCAGGAAAACAAAGTAACTCATTTATTAGAGAAAAAGTATCAGAACTGGAAACTGGATTTGGCTGGGTTTTAGCAAGATGTTTTCTTGCCTTTGCAAATATAAAAGGAGGACAACTAATTTACCTACACCCTGAATTTTGGGTTCCAGAAACCTCAGTATATGAAGAGTTCAGGAATGTTTGCCTTTGTCATGGATTTAGGATGAACAGCCTCACCTGCCACAGTTTGCTTCCTTTGTCCTGTAATCATCCATCACCCCTACACAGCTCAGTAGTTTTGAATTTTTTAACTGTGTTTTTCAAAGATGTGAACAATTGGGTTTCATTTTCTGGGTACACACCATAAACATGGCTTTTGAGAACTTACAAAAGGAAAGAGGAGTAATAGGGCTTGTGGAAAGCTTGTCCTCCTCTGTCTTCCAAGCCCCTGCTTTTCTTACAGAATCACTGAATCATTGAGGTTGAAAAAGACCTCTAAGACCATCAGTCCAACTGTTAACCCAGCACTGCCAGGTCCACCACTAAACCATGGCCCCAAGTGACACATCCAAGGATGGTGATTCCACCACTGCCCTGGGCAGTCTGTTCAATTGACTGGCCTTTCAGTGAAGAAATTTTCCCTGATATCCAATCTGAACCTCCCCTGGTGCAACTTGAGGCTGTTTCTTGTCCTGTCACTTTGTTTCTTGGGAGAAGAGACCTCCTTGGCCACAACCTCCTTTCAGGTAGTTGTGGAGAGCAATAAGGTCCCTCCTGAGCCTGCTTTTCTCCAGGCTAAACACTCCCAGCTCCCTCAGCTGCTCCTCATCAGTCTCGTGCTCCAAACCCTCCCCCAGCTCTATTGCCCTTCCCTGGAAACACAAAGGTGTCTTTCCACAACTCCTCTCCTTCACCACACCCAAACAAGGGTTCATGTCCCCACACACCACCTGTGACATCACCACAACTCTGCTGTCTATTTTACTGTGGAAAAAAGGGTATCTGGTACCAGTGAGAGAGGGCTCAGATCTCTGGCAGTTCCTCAGGATAAATCCAAATCACTGACTGCTTTGGTGGGTAGCCAGTCCAACACCCCAGAACTTTCCATCACAAACCTCCATCCTGTTGCCCAATGCTCTCCTTGCTCCTATTCTCCCACAGTAGGAACAGCTCAGCTGCCAACCCTGATCAGTTCTGCCTATTGCTAAGAAGCCTTGAGTCATCTTTAATGCCATAAATGGCATAGAAAGACACTTTAAACTAATAAACAGCTGCCCACAGCTGTGAAAGACTACAGAGGGGATGTAACGATGAGTCCTGCCACGTTTCCCAACACTGGCAACCTTGTAGGGCTCAGTAAGTTGAGTAAGTGCAGCCAGGGAGAATTCCTGGAGCTGGAGGCAGGTCTGCAGCCTTCAACAGCAGAATGGAATCTGCCAAAGGGAGGGTGGATCTGTGCAGCACCTCGACACATAAAAACCCCATTTCCAACAACCACTCGCCTCCATCTGTCTCCTGCATCTCCTGGGGCTCTCTTTGCCTCAAGCTTTAAACCTGAGAAAAAAAGTCCAGAATTGGCCATTTCAGTCTGTACTTTTTGCTGTTGTGGTGCAGGGGACTGGAGGGGAATTGGCTGGTGGCAATGTTATTATTTTGATCAAAATAAAAAACATTCCAAATATGAATGTAGAAAATAATGGTAAAGTAATCTGTCCTACCTCTTGCTCCTTGCAGATGCTGGAAGACTTTTTATCCCTACATGAAGGAAAAGCTGAAGAGATATCATTTTTTGCAGGAAATGCAGCTCTAATGAATGCCAGGACAAACAGCCACTGAGTTTCTCCTGCTCCCCATCCTGAAACATTTCACCTGTTCATCTAATGGCTTTTTGGAGCAACGGGGCTGATTTGTCCTTCTCACAGAGTGAACTGGATTTTAACAGGGATTTATCCTACCTCCACTTTACAGGAGGCTCAGTTCTCCTTTCCAGATCAAGCCCCTATTTGCTGGAACAATATGGAATAAAGCCCATGTTTGCTGGAGCACAGAAAACAGAAAGCCATCAGGGAAAACTATCAGTAACCTCTGAGACCACAGCAGGTTGGATTTAGTTGGTTTTTCTAGGAAAAATGCCTCACATTTCCTAAAGCACACAATTGCACAACCATAATTGCACAACTGTCAAGAAGTTGCACAGTAAGGAGACACTCTGATGAGGGAAATTCCCCTGCTTCCCAAGGGCTTCATTTTAGGTGGCCTCAATACCATGTGAAAAGACAAAAGGGGGTAGGAACAGGAATGCAAGAAAGGATGTGATATGGAAGCTCCCAGGCACCCATGGACACAAATCTTGTCTCCAAAAGTCAGTGTGGAAATTGAATCTCTCCATCTGTGCAGGGTCACCACAGGAGTTGAACAAGTGGGAATGTGAGGGTGGATTTGGTTTTGTTTTCTGGATTTTTCTTTTTTTTTTTTTTTAAGTGTTTCGTGCGGCCAACACAAAACATGCAGAGACTCTGGTTATGCCACGGGTGGACTTGCAAGAATTTAACTGATGGGATGGAAATTTCAAACAGTTCCAACTATTTTGGGCTCATTTGGGTGTGGTTGAAGGAGGAGGCACACAAGTAGTTCTCAATAATTGTGTGTAGGTTTAAAAAAAAAGACACAGAACACTTTGTTGTCTGTATCAACAACTTGTCTTTTGCTATTCCATAAAAGTAAGCAGACTCCTGTGATTCCATCTAACCATTTCAGTAGGAACATGGTATGAATAACACATCTCACTGAAGAGCTTGTTTTCTAGTTTCTTTTAGTGGTAAGACTGGGGCAGGGGTTAACATTCTGCTAAGGTAATATTCTTAAAATCCTCTATAAAACATCAATCTTTCATGAGACAGCTGGCATGAAAGAGACAAAATTTAGTAGTCTCTTTTGAGCAGTTTTATTCCTAATCATACCTAATTTAAATTTTCCCTTTTATAAATTCAAAGTCATAAAAAATTCTCTCTCCCTCCCTTATTTCCTTTGCTTGATCTGGACAAAGGCTACTTAACAAAACACTCTGTGCCTGTGTATTTACATATAGCTTAACATAATGAGCCACTAATCTTATTTGAGGCCTCCAAGCAGCATTGAAATATAGATTGTTATTAATAATGATAGCACTTACATGTTACTGGTGCTGAAATGCCAATCCTTCCCTCCCTGCTTGCAAATGCAGCAGAAGGGTATGTTAGCTGAATTTCAAATTATTATGTCAGGAAAACAACATCAACCACAGCAGAAACTCTCTGCTTTTCTGAGCATGTTCCTCCTTTGAGTGAATTCTTGTGGTGCAGATTCCTAAACTTAAAAAAAAAAAAAAAAAAGGAAGATATTACTTGTGGGAAACTTCAGACTGAGGTTTCAGCTGAACTGAGCTGACATAAGTCAGGCAAGTGAGACTTCACCAAGCCTGATAAATCAAAGAATAACTCTGGAGTCTCATCATCTTTTCTGATAACTGATGGAAAGGCTGTTCATGAAGGTCCTTGATCCCAAGGCTCAGAATATGCAGCTTAGCTGGGAAAGCTGCAGTGACTCCCTTCCCAAAGTTGTCCAGCTCTGTTGGCCACAAAGATGACACTCTTCAGGTTTTCCATCCTTACAGTAACTTAGGAACATTTGTTACACAACAATATTCCACCTGTAAACAACATTTCATGGAGACAGAGAGATTGTGCTGAAACATGTTGATTTTGGTGAAATATTTGACAGGAAATTTGGATTGTTTTGACTTCCTCATTTCTGGCATTGAAATGTTTTGTTTTGGTAAAAGCAGAGACGGTTTGTTTTGACTTTCTTGCTCTGTTTTATTTCACTCTAATTCTATATTACAATCCTTCCAGTACTGTGTTTATATATTTGCCTGTTATAGAAACAGTTCCTTCAGCCATCTGAAAATACACTGAGATGAAAGAAAATGAGTATATTCCATCTTTTCTCTGAGTGGTATTGATTACTTCACCACATAATGTTTGTACAATCACTGATGTTTTGGATGGCGCTTTTTTTTTTTTTCCTCATTTCAGTAAAGTTTCATTTCGCCACAAAAGCAATTTTCAAAATGGCAGCTTTTCCCACAGACGGGAACATTTATTTACCATCAAAACTAATGTGCTCACTAACAGTGTCAAATCACACTCAGCTGCCAGGACAGTTAATTTGCCCACTGCCTGGGCCACAGCTGCCCTTTTCCCTGCTGATTTACAGGCCCTCTTTGTACAACCTTCCCCTTGCATTGGAATAAGTTATCTGGGCTCCTCACTGAGGGAATAAGACACTATTTCAGGTCCAATGGTCGAGTGGAAGGTGTCCCTGCCCGTGGAACGGGATTGGAACAAGATGATCTCTAAGGCCTCTTACAACCCAAATGACTCTGTGATTCCATGATTGTCCACAGTGTCCACAAAGGGCAGTCTGTGACTCCTGGTTCATTGCAATGGCAGCAATCAGGTTAATTTTCACCAAAATCCTTGTGAGGGTATGCAGGAAATACAGGAACATCTCCAGAGATTGAGCACCTTGGTTCTGAACAGCATCCAGGTGGGGTTAATGGATGTTAATGTATCTCCACCCCTGTTACCTGCAAAATGTCATCTCATGTCAGCTTTGGATCCAAACAAATCCCTGTAATTAGAGCTGGGAAAGATCTGTGCAGTCTGTGGGCTGGGAACTGGATCTTTGCTGAAGATTTGCCCTTGCTATCTGATTCCTGGAAGTCAAGAGAGGCAGTCCAAGCGTCCACCTGGAAGTCTAATAACTGAAATACTAATTTGGGTTAGAAGGGTCTGTGTACAAAATTGTCCCATGTTATACCCCATGTGAACACAGCCCTGGGACCCCCTTCTACCACTGCTCCAGTGAAATAAACCCCCCTCCTATTCTGCATAGCCCAACTGGTGTTTTCTAATGCTTCAGGGTGTGATTTCAGGCTGCTCTGGTATCTATCTGATGTTCCCTTTCAGATTTATAACCATTTTCCCCCACTTAACTCTCAATATTCTTCATACCCACCATGCATGAAAACTCTGATGTTTTATTCAGGGGCTGTTGTCTCTGGTCATACTTCTGCCAAATTAAATACCAGCAGCATAATGATGCTGTTGCACAGCTTCAGTTTTAATTCTCTGACAAGGTTTTTATTGCTTCAGATTTTGACTAACATATTCGTATTTCTCGATGCTTTCCTCGTTCTCACTTCTATTTCCACCTCTGTACTGCTGTTATCTATTATTACCAGGTTGCCACAGTAACTGCATTCCTCAACACTCCTTATTTGTTCCACACCAATTGTTATATGGACTGTGTTTGTTCCCATCCTTGCCAAGGTCTTGGTCCTTTATTTTTTTGTGTGTTGAAATTTCGCCCTCATCTTCTCCCCTTTGTCAGCGGCTTGGAAGCTTTTGGCTGCACGGCTTGGGGCAAGAAAGAAGAGAGGTACCTCCTCCTCCTTCTCCAAGGGCCCATGTTCACAGTTCTCATTGAAAATCTTGCTGTTTTCTCAGGCAGTTGGCTCTCACACATCATCCTCTGCATGTTATCAAGGTTTCCACCTCCCTGACCATCCAAGGAGCCAGGATTCTCCCTCTTCAGCCTGGTGCTCTCCACAGGAGTG
This sequence comes from Pachyramphus minor, assembly GCA_013397135.1. NCBI lineage: Eukaryota > Metazoa > Chordata > Aves > Passeriformes > Tyrannidae > Pachyramphus > Pachyramphus minor. The sequence goes on from VYXB01002425.1 coordinate 184,216, forward strand.
CTCTGAGCTTGAGACGCAGCACACTGCCCACCCCAGCAACTTTGTCCTGCGGTAACATTCCCATGGGCAGCACTGGGCGATCCCAAATCCCACATCACACCGGTGCACCCTTCCTGAAATTGTTAAATGAACTCCTGCACGCTCAGCAAGGGGAAATCTCCTTCGCTCTCAATCTCTGTGTTTTGCTGCCCTCTCCTGCTCAGCCAGGAAACCTCTCAAATCTCTCAAACCGGGACCGCACAGCCCCCCTGGAAATTACAGGCTCCCTTGTACCTGTGACAGGTCTCGTCAGAGCAGAGCAAGCAGGTCCAGAGCATTAGAGGAGATCAGGATTAACTCTCTCCAAGTTCTGCAACCCAGTCGTGGAACAAATGCTCTGCAGAAGAAGCAGCAATGTGCTTCCACAGCTTGACCCAAGCACCAAAGGGGGTATTTTCCAATGCCCATCTTTCCCTCAGGGTAATGAAGGTGCTTCTCTCCCCTTTTTGGCCATCTTTCCCTCTTTCCTTAACTCTCAGGAGCTCAGGGTGTGGTGGTGGGAGGAGGACAGAGAAGTGCCAGCATTGCAGACACCGCTGCAGTGGAGCCTCTGGGGTCACACTCTGGGGCTCCCAGTTGCCCTCCTGATGTGTTCCACTCCCTCAATAACAGCAGCAGCAGCAAAGTCGGTGACTGTGACCACCTAAACCAGCAAAGGGCAGTGATCCCACCCCCTTCCTGCACCCTGGGAAGCACCTCGCTGCCAATATATCTGCCTTGGCAATGTTATTGCCTACAAAAATGGGACTTATTCTCCATTTCAGGCATCACTGGAGTGATTTCATGGTTCTTTTACTGATCTGTTGATTAACGACCTTGCTGTGCTGCAGAACAAAAACCTTCTTGGGGCTGAAACAGAAACCCATCACAGAGGGCAGAAACTGCTACATTGCTGCTCAGGCATCAGGAATGGAGCTGCTTTCTCATGTTAAAAAGTACTGGAGGTAAGAGGAGACTGGGGTTGATTTTAGTGTTTTCATTCACTTTATCCCTGAAGGGAATGCAAATGACTTCCTCAAACTCACTCCTTGTGATTGGGTGCTGGGACATCCCACGGTAACGCGGTCAACTAAGTCATAGAATAACTGAATCATGGAATACTTTGGGTTAGAAGGGACATTTAAAAGTTACCCAGTCCAACCTTCCTGCCACGATCAGTGACATCTTCAACTGGATCAAGTTGCTCAGAGCCCTGCCCAACCTGACCTTGGAAGTTCCCAGGGATGGAGTGGCCACCACCTCTCTTCTCCTCCTCCTTCACTGCTCTCAACTGACAGCTGTACAATGTCACTGAATCCATGGCTTGCTTTACACATCGAGCTGTTTTCCCCACCTAAAAACAGGTTGGCAAAAGTTTATACATTGCAACGTGTGTTTTACATTCACAACTTGTTTGTATTCTTCATAGTTTTTTTTCTCTCTGAACCCATGGTCAAAATACCAAGAAAGGTACCATTGACAGCAAAAGATAGATTTTAATTACACAAAGGATTTAATTACAAGAAGGCTGGAGAGGGACTTTTCACAAGGTTTTGCAGTGACAGGACAAGGGGTAATGCCCTTAAGCTCAAGGAGAGTAGGTTTAGATTAGATTTTAGGAAGAAATTATTTATGTGAGGGTGGTGAGGCACTGGCACAGGTTGTCCAGAGAAGCTGTGGATGCTCCACCCCTGGAGGTCTACAGGTCTGAATAACCTGGTCTGGTTTAAAGTGTCCCTGCTCATGGAAGTGGGGTTGAAATGAGATGATTTTTGAGATCCCTTCCAACCCCAAACATCCTATGATTCCATGATACTCTGATCATAATTCCTCCCTGACTAACACAGACATCAGGTGATGCTTGTTGCACGCAGGCAGAGAGGAGAGACTAAGGCCAGGGTGGTGCTACAGATGCTGCACAAACATGGACATGGGCATAATAAATGTGGCACTAAAAAAAGTCATGGAGAAAAAAAAAGCTGAAAGAAGATAGACCTTGAAAAGTCAACTAACACAATATTTATTGGCTTTTGATAGAAGAATTTATTGAGCAAGGTAAAATGACACCAGCCAATAGAGATTAAAAATAAGCACATTGTAAGAGTTATCCAAGCATAATTGGAGGAATATAAAACAGGAAGAGGGATATATCCAAGACAGGAATGCTCAGTGCTCAAGGAAGTGCTCAGATGAACTGCAACAGTCAGGATAACGGTGGAGAGGATGTTGTAGAACCTGTCACCAGGCTGAAACCAGGGAAACACTGACTTCTCTGACCAACCAAGTTACCCCAAACCTTTCCCAAGAACATTGTAAGTCCCTTATAATGAAGTCAACATCTGGAGCTAAAGAACTCTATGGGGAAAAAAAACAAAGGGAAAAAAAAGGAAATATAAGAGGGAAAAAAAAGCTGGGAAATAGCTGGGAAAACTACTCCAAAAACAGTTTCATTTTAAATTCAGATACTAACATTTACACTGAAATGTTGAGCCACAGGAGAATGGAATCAACTGTAAAAACAAAATAGGCCACATTATTAGACAGCACTTTTAGAATTAGTTTTGATGTTCACTTAATTATATCCCCTTGGCTGAGTCAGAAAAAACAGAATCTTGCCTTATTATTACCATTTCACATTGTTTTGAAGGTCTTTGATTGGGTTCAGTGGATGATATTAATGGGATCTGTCAAACAATAGGATAATCTTCATCTCAGTGAAACAGTTATCTCTCCCAAAGGCACATTTTTTGATAAATGGCTCTTTCATGTAGACACAAGACATTGAGTCATGTGTTCAAAATATAATGGCTTACATGATTAACACACAGTTAACATGGGAAAGGTATAATGTATTTAAGAAAAATCTCTTTATTCCCAAGAAGGAAAAGAAAGATGAGGTAGAAAGAGCAATATTTACTGCCAGATCTACAGCAACTTCATCCACTCACAGTATAATTACTAAAATTCCAGTGCCCTCCAGTGGGGTGGTGGTCCAGGGAACTTAGGGCAATACATCATCCAAAATCACCTAAAAATGTAACTCTGTTGGAAGAAAATTCCTTGATAAGTTTGTCAAAATTACTACCAGAATGAGTAATTTCTTCCAACACAGTTAGAAGGTGAGTGTAAAATCAATCAACTCAGTGAAAGTGGAAAGGTGTGTTTGTCAAAGCAGCATTACCAGCAAGGAAGCACATTACAGCAAAAGTGCAGCAAAATGCACTTTTTTTGCTCAGAAAAGCTATAATTTGGCAAAGAACTTCAGCATGTGCCCAAATTATGAAGTATATTACACATGATGGAAATCAAGCAGTGAGGTTGTTATTCCCCGGAATGGTGTAACTGAATTTCCTCCATTTGGCAATTAACAGAGCATGGGGAAAATACTTTAGAAATCTAAGAATAAATATATCCAGAGAAGTATCAGCACAAGTCTGATTAGTACAAGACTCTTGGCTATGATGTCCAGACCTCACAAAGCTTGTACAACTACATCCACTCCTGATTCACCTGCGATTGAACACGCTACAGACCTGTCAATAAACCAGAGTGCCTCAGGCCTTTTTGGAAACCTTTTCTACATGAGAAACATGAGAATCTTGACTTCTCTTATTTATGATTTAAAGCAGAATCTCTAGGGCTTTGTCAAGGCTGAGAAACGTGCACGCTCCAGGGCACGTGGCAACCTTCAGCTAATAGAGGTCAGGAGGAACAACATCTCCTGGCTGGCACGTTGTCCCATGGCAGTAGGACTACCTGCAGCATCTCAAGGTGTGGGCTATGGGCTATTGCAAAAGGCAATTACAGGACCTTGTCTGTAATTCCTCTGCCTCTGGCCACCAGGCACATCCCCATGAGGATCTCAAAGGATATTGGTAATGGGACACCAGCTCACGGTGAGATCCCTGGGATCAAGGTGGTCCTTGCTTCTTCCCCAGCTAAATGTAACCCATCCAGAGGCTTGAGTGTCTCTGTGTGAGGTGTGTCTAACCTGTGCAAGCCTGAAAGGAGGTTGTGGCAAAGTGGGGATCGGCCTTTTCTCACAGGCAACCAGTGACAGGACAAGAGTATGTAACCTCAAGCCACAGCAAGGGAGACTCAGGTTGGACATCAGGAAGAATTTCTTCACTGAAAGGATGGTTAAGCTTTGGAAGGGGCTGCCCAGGTTGGTGGTGGAGTCACCATCCCTAGAGGTGTTCAAGACACAATGGGACATGGCACTTAGTGCTGTGGTTTACTTGACATGGTGGTGATCAGTCAAAGGCTGGACTCAATGATCCTGGAGGTCTTTTCCAACCTAAAGGATTCTGTGAGTCTGTGATTCTATGCCAGCTTTCAGGTTAAACCTGAAGGGTGCAGGAAATGTAGCTGTACACTGGGAACTGCGACTAGAACCGGAAAAGTGGGGAGGACAACATAATGGAGGGGGGATATTCAAAGAGAAGGGAAGATATTCAAAGAGAAGTGAAGAAAAGAGATTTGGTAGGTATAATGTCAGCCTTTATCTTTTCAAGTCAGTCCTGGAGCAGCCTTGTGACTATGAAGAGTGCTAATCAGAGACCTCTGGACTCAGGTCTCACAGGTTATGTCCCTACCATCATACAACTGAGCTTCCCAGTCACCTCCAGGGCCTTAGTTCCTGATTATCCTCTGACACGTAAACATCAGTTCAATGCCAGGCTATTTTGCAATGAGTCAGTCTTGTAGAAAAGAACCCCCACTCTGTTATGGAGAGTTTTTACCCTAAAACTCTTGTTCAGTGAGAAACATGTATGAGATTTCACGAGGTTCAGCTCTCCTTCCCTTCCAGTGTCTTCAAACAGGGTCCCAGTGTAAAAGCAGTAGGTCTGCTCTGGAGGGAGCAAGTCCTGGTCACTGTGTGCATAACCAGTGATGGGAATAGGGAAAGGGATGAAAGAATGACTGAGAAAACACAGGAGATAATGTGAAGAAAACCCCAGATCTTGTAGGTTCTCTATGTTGATCACATTATTCCTACTCAACAGTGTTTCCCACTGTAAAGCACCCGGTTACAACCCAGCACTGCAGCCCCTTTCCCCAGTGTGCTGACCTCCCATCTCACCTGCAGAAATGATGGCCAAACACAGCAAAGCTGAACTCTGCAGGGCCAGAATTTCTCCTGGAACAGTTACAGCCATGGTATGCTCCAGTCTGTCCCAGTAGGGCTGCGTGGAGCTTTGACAGAGGAAATCTGGGCCCAGTCGTCGAGAGTTCATGAACCTTTCAGCAATACTGGCCCCTGTGCCAAAAAATCCTGGGCTGCCATCCAAGAAAAACTCCAGCTCGAAGAACATCCTGCCTTGCCAATAGCTCTGCTGCATCCATCCACCCAGCTCACACCAAGAAATGCTCGATGCTCTTTTCATCTTTAATTGCACCCCCAGAAGTGGTGAGGGATCTTGCAGGCAGGAAAACAATTGAGGACAGAGAGCCAGGTGCCTGCTTCTTGCAGGCAGGAAAACAAGTGAGGACAGAGAGCCAGGTGCCTGCTAAAAGCAACTCCAAGGATCCTTTCTGCTCTCCAGTAGCTGGTTTAATGAGTGGGTATTAGTTCACACGAAATTACAGCTGCATTCCTGCAGAATTATACACTCCATCCACATCTGTTCTTTCACTGAATATCGAGGAAGAGGGAAGGAGAAGTTATTAGGCTTTTCCTCCCATTCTGCAAGCATTTGGGCATTTGGTTTTATGTATCTGTTAACCTACTCTGGGAAAATGACTTTCCAACACATGGCATGAACTCAGGGAGCTGCAGATAGAAAAAGGGATGATTGCCACTACAGACAATAGCTTTGTGCAGGCATTGTTAGGACAGACCTGGCCAGGCCACAGCTGCCAGGCTTCATTTGCTCCCCACACAGTTCAGAAAAGCTCTCACGGACCTGAACCTCATCCCTGGACCTGCAGCAGTGCCCATCTGCCAGGACTTGCCTGGTTATCTGACCCCTTGGTAGCTGTGGGAGATAAGCAGAGGATGGACAACCCAAACTCTCTGGTGGCTGCTGGGACTGTGTTGTACAGCCCAGCCAATGCCACCCTGATATCATCGAGCCATAAGGTACCCTGAGTTGGAAGGGACCCACAAGGTTCATCCAAGTCCAACTCCTGGCCCCGGGTAGGGCAACCCCAACAATCCCACCCTGTGCCTGGGAGTGTTGTCCAAACCTCTCTTGAACTCTGGTAGGCTTGAGGCTGTGTCCATTTCAGTGTCACCCTGCTGTGTCCTGTCCTACCTGTGCCCTACCCTTGGAGCACTTCCAGATCTCCAGAAATCAAATATCCACATTTTTCAATTCTCAGCCATACGGAAAGCCTGGCATGTTGCAGGTAGGAGCAGAGAGGTTTATACCCTGGAACCACAGCGTGCACCCAATGTGTGGAGTCTCCTTCCAGCTCCTTTTTTCAGGAAAAGTTAGGATATACTCAGGAGACTTAGACACCCACCAAACAGCAGCAAAGGGCAGTGTGCTCTGTGCCAGGGTTTGAACTTCTTTCAACCACAGGGCACACAGCAAGTAGCTCAAGGGTTTACAAAGCACTGGCACATCAAAGAAACTGGATTTATTTAGGTTCAGTCAGACAGGGTTGGACAGGGCTAGACAAGCAGGCTGCTGTCGTTTGCACTGCATTCCTGGCTATTGCAGGCTCAATGAGCAGTGAAACTCTGCCCCTCACAGATGTACTAAGTGGGCAGGATAGCAGTGGAACAGCTTAGCACCACATCACTATACAGCCTATACCGCTGACATTGATTTTCCTTTCAGTCAAGGAAAAACAGGGGAAAACTCTGCTTCTACCACTGCCACCTCCAGGAATTTCCAATCATCCATGCAGAGAAGCCTGTTATCACGGCTTTGTAAATTATAAAGGAAGCAAAAATCCTGCTGCTGATTTGACAAGCAGTGCCAGCCCTGTGAGGGTGCGGGTTCAGGTCTTCCTGCTACCTCCCATTCCCTCCACGGCTCTGAGAAGGCTGTTTGATCTCTCTGTGTCCTTCACATCTGCCTCTGTAAAATCAGGCTAACGCTGCTGATACCGAGGGCTGTTGTAAGGAGAAAGGTCTTCACTTATCTCTGGTACCACACAGAAGGAACCAAGAGAGAACTTAAGGAGAGGTGAAGGGGATTATGTTCCACTCTGATGCTTAATTGAATAAACTGCTATTTGCAAGCAGTTGGGGGAAAACACTCAAGTGTCTGTGAGTGGGGTGAAAGAGAATTCCTCTAATTCACATCTCATTGTCAATGAGATAAATACGAGTTTCTCTTTCTTATCAAATTACTGTGAATGGTGCAACAGCAATCTCCTGGGTTTGGATAGACAGCGTTTGTGTTTAGCACTGGTAGGACAAAGGATTAATGAGACCTTCCTTAGTGGTGATGCCTTTTAGCTACTGTTATCACCTAATACTTAAATTAATGGAGAACTAAAGCCTGGAATTTCACTTATTTGTCTCATGAAAAAAAACTTTTCTCCCTTCAGCCTCCCATCCAGTCCAATTTACAAACTCCAGTTTTGCTGCAGATTTACCCAATAGCGGAACTGGGAGGGGTTTAAACCCATTTTCAGCCAAAACAGTTGAGAGTCCGATGCCCATTGAGCTCTCCTGCACATCAGCAGGTGCACATCAGGATCTCTCCTTGAGCAGGGATGCCTTTTGAGGTTACTCCTTGAGCTTGAGAGAATCCTTATTGTGTCAAACACTTGACAAATTAATTTGGAGTAACTGCACTGAAACACTGACATCTTAGCTAAATGATATGAAGGATTGATTGTGCACATATAACCCTTAAAATATAAAGCACTGACCAAGTCTGGAACTAAGTCTGGCTCCAGATGCACATAAACTCCCCTCTGAGAAGGAGTTTAAAATGCAAGGGTGTCCTTTCTAAATCTCATGACTCAGTGGGAGGGTGTCCCTGACTGGTTTTTCTGCTGCTGTCCTCTATGCAGTCATTAATCAAGTGTACCTTGATATCGAATCTTGTTAAACCACTGTCACATTGATCACCAAACTTTGTTAAATCACCCATTTATATCAATAAGCATGTTGTTACTTCTCTGTTACAAGTGAAGTGCATCACTCTGACTGTGACAACCTGATCTGGCCAAGTCTACACAGGAGGTTGCCAGAGCAGCTGCATCTCAGACTCAAAACAGGCACAGATTACAGAAAGCCAAGCTCAAACACCTTCCCACAGGCTGCACTTTGCCTTCACACACTCCTCAGCTCATGTCCTCTTTATCCCAGCACTCATGTGTGCAATGCAAACACTGTTTGGGGTTGGACCCACACACACACTGAACAAGCCACAGGAGCACACCTTTGATGACTGGGTATGGTTTTGGATGAGGATCTATCAAATCCAGCCTGGAATAAAAGAAAACTTAGTATCTTCCCAATCACCTGAGATCACATATCGCACTCAGCTTTAGGATATCCACATGTAGGTGTTGATATGTACCTGTGGGAGTGTGTTTAAGCTCCCAATAAAATCAGTGCAGACTATGGGCAGCACTCAGGTGCTTAGACAGATGTCTCCAGTGTCATTTTAAATACCCTGGGCAATCCTATCTGACTCTAATTAAAGCTTCAGCCAGGCACAGCTCTCCTGTATGGCCTCTGTTCTCTCTGCCATGGCTTTGTCAATGCTCTAGAAGGCAAAAAAATCAAGTCCTTTCTCTGGTGAGCAGTGTCAGCTGAGCCTGGAGAATTATTCACTCTAACACAGATGCCTGTCAGCTATTGATCTAGAGAGAAGTCAGTCACTCATAAGTCCAGAGCTATTTCTGTCTGGCCCATAGAGATTTTTAGATGCCATGGGGCATGTCAGATAGCACTGGGCACCTTCATTTGGCAAATGAATCCCACCTTTGTGCTGTCACTTGCACTAGCGAAAAAAACAACGTAAAATGTTTCCAAAAAGAAATCATACCCTGTGTCAATGTAAATGATCTCATGAGGTATGATGCAGCTGGCAAACAAATCCAGCCTTGTGTGTCAGTTTTTCTTTCTTTTCTCTGAGCAAAATTCCTACCTGGCATTTTTAAGCCTGCAAGTCTGAATTAAACAGTAGGATCTCACTTAACTAATTTTACATATATTGCCTCTCTCATGTGTTTGCTGCATGGGATGCTCACTGTGGTCCTTGCCAATAAGCCATCCAGGGAAGCAGAACCACATTAATGGTGGGGAAAAAAAACAAAAGCCAGTCAATAATAACCTCAGTGGTGATTTCATGATGAGAAATTCACTCACGTCTTTATTTGTGCCTGGGAGCTTTCATTGTTCTTATTATGAACCCTCGGGCATGAAAAGTGGATGTGATTTCTAATTTAAATAGAGTTTGTATAACCCTCCAAAAATGAATCTTCATGAAATGATAAAGCAGGGCTCTAATATTGTGCTTTGAAGGGCGCCACATGTTCTGAATAATGTTGTAGGTGCATAATTGAACAACAGAGACAAGCACCACTGCCCTTCCCGGGACAGAAATGAGATCACTTAGATGTCCCTCAAAGATTTCAAGCAGCTGCATTAAAACATGGGGTGGATAGAGGATCTGAGCTTCTGGAGCAGAAGCATGGGGAGTATTCCCTGAGGCTTTACAAGAGATAGCAACAGAGCTGCTGCCCTACAAAGGATTGAAGGGATGCCAATGACACCGATCACAGAATCTTAGAATATAGAATTATATAATGGTTTGAGTTAGAAATGACCTTAAATATCATCTAGTTCCAACACCCTGCCATGGGCAGGGACACCTTCTATTAGACCAGGCTGCTCCAAACCTTATTTAACCTGGCCTTGGACACTTCAGGAGTGCCTGAGTTGGAAGGGACTCAGAAGAATCAAGTCCAACTCAGTATTTGTTGGGATGTGCTATGGTGCAGATCATGTCTCGTTCTGAACATCTGAAGTAGAGACTGACACCTATAAACCTATAAACTTTTGGCAAAGTGGTGGCATTGAGAGTTAGACATGAGACTCTCCACTTAATGGATAAGTGGAGTTTGTCTAATTGTTGCAAATTATCAAAAGACATTTCTTTCTCTGACATGACATATCAAACCCTGCTACAGAGCTCATGTGGACACACGTGTTTGTAGCCTTTGCACACCATAAATCAATGTGGTGTCTCTCTCACTTATCAGAGAATCAATAATGCACCAACACCCTGTTCAATGGATTGTCAGATCCTCAGATGTGGCATAAAATACAAACCATCTTGATCACTTGATAAGGTTAAAGCAGGAAAGAATACATTTATTTGAAGATAGACTTGCATCACTGGACTACAGGTACAGGAAACTACAATGTCACATTTTATTCCACTTTTGCAGAACAAAGACCTTCCTGAATTGCCACGGTACCTCAGATACCTTCCATCTCCTCTCCTAAGTGAGGTGGGATCTTCATCCATGGATTCTCTGTCGTTCATGCTGTCTAAAGCAATCTGAGTGTCAAATATAAGTCTTGAAAGTCTTTTACATCCTTGCTTTTACATCCATCCCCTGCCCTGCAGTGAGTAGGAAAGAGGTGTGGTACAAAGGCTTCTAGATCATTTAAAATATCATTTCTCAGCCTCACTCACCTCCTTGTGGTCATTTCCTTCCTATTTCCTACCCTTCAGAGCTTTTAACCTGTGTACTGTGATCCTATGCAGAGTTCACGGCCAAGTAGGCTGAACAATATTTTAAATACATTAAACACTACTCACATTGATTCAGAAGGGTGAGCAGGTCTCCAGCATGTGGCTGAAGTAATTGCTCTCACTTCCCTGCTCCACAGAGGAGCTCAGGGTACCAAGCATGGCCTCCTAACACAGCAGGGGAGAAGTCAGAGCATAAAAACCACGTTTCTGTTTTATCTCAGAAAATAAGAACATGTGATTTGCACAGTCAGCATCAAATGGGCATCACTGACATGAAAACCAGGTCATTGCCAGACTCATCTGTGTGTTTTGCTGGAGGTTAAGGTGAACTTGAGGGAGTGCTGGCTGATGGACATGAAAAAAAAACAGCTTGAAATTGAAGGTCTGGTATTGTTGAATTCCTCTGTCCCAGGGAAAAAAACAGTTCCTGGCAGGAAGAAGTTTTTCTAATATGCTGGCATGGGAATTAACCCCTTCCTCTGGAAACCATTTTGTCTTATAAGTGAAAAATTATCAATTCCATGGATGGAATGATGCCAAAATCCACTTCAATGACAGGTTAAAAAATTATCAGAAAACAATTCTTATCTCAATCATACACAGAAGGAAATTGTGGCAAGGAAAAGGACTGCTGGGAGCTCAAAGGGGCAGGACCTGGAGCTCAGGGGTTTGTGGCTGACTGCTTTTTTGAGTGCCTGTGCATCTTTTGTGGCCCAGAGTCTCATGGTATAAAATATGCCATCTACAAAAGCACAACCTTCAGAGGTGACTCCCACAACTCTAGCACTTGTCCCCATTAATCTGCTTTAAAATGCCATTTTTCTGGGATCCTAGTAAGTTGTTCAATGGAGGAGATGGGACCAGAGAGGGGAAGGAGAAGAAAAGCAAAATTCTTGACTGTGAGGGTGGTGAGGCACTGACACAGGTTACCCAGGAAAGCTGTGAACGCCACATCCCTGGAAGTGTTCAAGACCAGGTTGGATGGGGCTCTGCGCAACCTGGTCTAGTAGAAGGTGTCCCTGCCCACAGCAAGGGGGTTGTAACTAGATGATCTTTAGGTCCCTTCCAACTCAAGCCTTTCTATGAGACAATCCCACTCCACATTAGGACAGTATTTTGCTCCCTGCAGAGCTGGACTTGCTTGACCTTTTCTGCTGCAGCTGTGTGGTCCCTCATTGTCCCTGGCCATTGGGATGCTCCTGAGGGCCAAAGTGTCCAGGTTGGCACAGCAGGGGCCTAAAAATAAAGAAAGACTCCAGTTCCCTCATCTATCCCTTCAGGCTTCATCTCTCCCCACTCAGTGCCAGAGAGTCACAGCCACATCATCTGTTACACTGTGGATCCCTCAGTCATCCAAAAGACAGGACAGATGAGAAGAAGGGAAAACAGAGACACACACAGCCAGTGTTTTCCTCTCCCCTCCTGTCCTCCCTTCCAAGCTGGGGGTTTCTGAAAGCTGAGTGGGTATAACCAGGCAGTAAGAGGTTGCAAAGCAGTTTGCCCCATGTGTGGATGTTGAGGTTAGATGGTCATTGGGTGGGATCAGTACAGCAGCTTTTGGGTTCTCATTCCCTATCTCCCTCTGTTCCTGCCACGCTGCAATGTCTGTTCTATGGCTGTTTCCACAGATATAGGAGAGGGCTGGGGGAAGCCAGAGATGAACCTTGGACTTGTACCTCTAAATCTCTAATTCTGTCCACCTTTGAAGAAAGGCTAATGTTTGACTCCACAACAGCAAGTCTTGTTATTTCCAGTCCCCTCATTTATATCACTGCTGGGAAAGGCCTTACTTTGCTTGCTTTTATTTTAACGTTTTCAGAAGATTCTGAAGGAGAAGTTTCTCCACTAATCCTGAGCAAAACGTGCCGTGCTGCCCACCAGGATCTCCCTTCTTTCTGGTTGCCCCATCCCAGCCATGGTTGGACTGGACACGTGTCTCTGAGCACTGTCATCCTGCCTGGTCTTAGTCCTTCCCTGCCCCATTACAGCACAGCTGTAATTGCTTTGCTTGTGTGCCCTCACACAGGCTCAAAACCTCTACAGCAGCTCTGCTGTGTTCAAAAGAGCTTTGAGGTAACACCTTTCCCAGGACCAGGAGAGCACAGAAGTCAGAGGAACCCCTAAAACTGACCTTTTACTGGGGCAGTCTGGGAAAAGCATCTTATGACCACACAATTACTGCAGTCCATCCTCTGCAATGTTAATGCACCACGCAGTGTCTGTGGAAATATGGAACCACATCAGAAACCACAGGGTTCCCAAAACATGGATATAAGTAGTGTCTTCTCTACCATCTCCTACAAGCAGATTGGTGGCCCATTTAAAAAATGTTCAGGTTGAGGAGAGAGCTGGGAAGATAAAAAAAGGAAAAGACACAACAGCCCTCACCCACTCAGATTCCCTGCTCCCAGAAGAGCAACCTGGGAAGTCTGAGGGGCTGTGGCTCACTGAGGTGAAGCAGAGGGGTGGGGGTCACTCTTCAGCCCCTTTGGAGCTGACTCTCCACTGCTCTGCACTGGGAGGACAGCCCACCTCAGAGACCTGAGGTCCAGTTCACACAGCTTTGATATCTCCATCCTTCCAGCCCAATGCTCCAATTTGCCCAAGCTCTGTTGATTGCAACGTCAAGACAACAACCTGGGAAGAGATGGAGTTGCTTCCATTATAGAGTCAAGTCAACTTCACACGTTGAGGGATCGATCTGGAATTGTCCCACTCTTCAGCTCCAAAACAACATGCCAAACTCCTTTCCTTACATGGCAAAAATAAAAATCATGGATTCACAGAATACCCTGAGTTGGAAGAAGCCCACAAGGATCATCAAGCTGATGATCAAGATGATCCCAGCACAGGACATCCCTATGGACCATACCACATGCCCATGAGCATTGTCCAAACACTTCTTAAACTCTGGCAGGCTTGGATGCCTTCTTCATGTACTCTGTCTTACACATTCCCTGAACAGACATCACTAGTACATTAGGAGAGGCATAAGGGAGAAGTTCCACCTCGAGTTACCTAAAGAAAAATAATGTGCCTTTACATTTCATGCTGATTAAACATTCATACATTTTTATTGGGCCATAGATCAACTTCTGGGGGTAAAAATCTGTATTAAAGTAGTTTGTGTTTTCATTGCAGAGGTTTATTTGGCAAATAAAGTTAATTTGGCTAATTAAAGGAGGGAAAGGAGGGCATGCTCCCTTTTACTGAGCAATAAACAGGGGGTAGTGAGTTAATAAAACAGAAACACAGCTATCATGGGGGAAAGAGAGCGGTTTGTCAAGCTTTTCACCCTCACCTCAGAAAAAGGCAGGGCTCTGCACTCACTGCTGGGTAACCAGAACTCACCCAGGGGTGGTGGATGGCTGCACACTTCCCACATTTCTCCTCTTGAACATATCCAAAAAACCTTGCAACCACTGAACACCCCCTGTCTATTACTCATCAAATCCACCTTGTAGCTCTGCCTTTCTTCATCCCTGAAGTGCTCTGAGCCACGGCCAACAACACCTGGCAAAGGAGCAAAAGGAGCCTGTGGCTGCTGGGTTAGCACTGAAACTACTGCCTGAGATAATGGGCTCTGGGAAACAGGTGAAAACAGGATTCAGTCTGTCAGGCACTGATACACACAGCCAGTGTTGTGAAACAGGAGGGGGAAAGATCTTCCTGGGGAAGCAGAGGTCTGTGCAGGATCACCCTGAGAGCCCCCATGCACCAGAGAGGTACAGGGAGGTGCGCACCAAAGGGTGTCCCCTAAGAGCAGGTCAGCCTGTATTCTGGGGGGGTAAGTGCTCCTGCACCCCATCAATCAGCAGGTCTTCCTGCACGGAGCAGGCTCCCAGAGGAGGATGTAAACCCCAGGCACTACATGGGCAGAACTCTGCCCTCCTCTCCAGGTCCCTGGGTTCAGCCACAGGCGGCAGCGAGCGCGAGGGTGGGCAGAGCCCAGAGGCAGTTTCACACGACCTTCCTCCCTGAACCAAAACTGCTGACGTCCACCCAGCCCCGTTTCTGGGCACAGATCCAGGCCTTGCCTGTGAAAGTTTGTCCCCCTTCCAAAACACATCAGCTGGAATTGCTGAATCCCTGAACCTGCTCTGAGAATAACCCTGGGCTGTGGTTCACCTACGTGCGAGCACAGCCTCGGTTTGCCTGGTGCACAGTTCTCCAGCAGCAGCCTGGAAATCCTTAATCCACATCCAAAACAGGGGTGTGGAGACAAAAAACACCTTGCAGATTTACTAAATGAGCGTGGAAATTAGGCACTAGCATCTTCAGTTCATAGACCAAACCCTGTCTGTCCAACACAGTTGGTTTTTTTCCTTTTTTTTTTTTCTTCTGTTAGTCTTATTTTCTGCCTAAAATAAATAAGGAAATTATTCCTTTGAGAGGTGTTCTTATCTTTAACAAGATACCTGTATTTCCATATCAAGAGACTGGTTCTCATTTCTTGGAGATAATAAAAAAAAATTGCCCTGGGGAGTTCTGATTTACATTCAGCAGCTGGTGAGAAACCTGCTGATAAAAACTAAGAAATATTCAAGGAAGAATTGGACAGATTGTGTCTGAGGATTATCTCTCCACCCAAGTAGATGTGTAAAAAATAAATAAAAGCAATAAAAGCCATTCCATCTGAACAGGGGTAGAGACAGTCTCCTCTTGCAGTAAGAAAAGCCATTACTGTAGTTCTTATTTACGGAATCAAAGACTGGTTTGGGTTGGAAGGGATCTTAAAGGTCATCTCGTTCCAACCCCCCTGCCATGGGCAGGGACACCTTCCACTAGACCAGGCTGCTGTCTCTGGGACAGTGAAGGAGAAAAATAAACAAATACCGAATTGCAGAATAACTTTGCAGAATAACATTTCAAGAAGTGATTTAGCCTCAGTCTACTTATGGGCTGGAAGGAAATTGGTTTAAAGAAACATGACAAACTGATAAGTGCATTGTGGCAATTCATTCCTTCCTCCAACACAGGTCCAGTCCAGTCTGGGGGTTTCTTAGCTTTAGTGGGCAGAGGTAAACACTATCACAGGTCTCAACTATGTTTAGCTTTTACAGCAGCCCTCAAATGGCCAAAGTTCTTATTGAAAGTCAGAGAACCATAGAATCAGTTGTGTTGGAAGGAACCTCAAAAGCCTAACTTGTTTCAAGCCCCTGCTGTAAGCAGGGACACTTTCCTCTAGGTCAGTTTGCTCCAAGCCCCATCCAACCTGGCCTTGGACACTTCCAGGGATGGGATATCCACAATTTCTCTGGGTAACCTGTTCCAGTGCCTCACCACCCTCACTGTAAAGGATTTCTCCCTAACATCTAATCTAAATCTCCATTCTTCCCATTTAAAGCCTTTAAGCCTGGCTACTTACAACTTCTGTTCACGCACAAAGAAAGAAACCATTTAGGGCAGGAAAAGGATATTTTCCCCACATCATCCCTGTGCTGTGGCTCAGACCTGGGAGAAAAGATACCTGACATCTGCTCTGCAATAATTCCTGGAAACTTGGGAATGCAGAGAGCAAGGAGTGTCCAGGAAGCACTGCTGGCACTCCAGAGAGGTACAGTAGTGGTATTGACTGAGGATGAAGGCAGACAGGAGGTGTCACATCACAGTCATGAGCAGTGACCTCTTCCCAGCTGAGCTCTGCATGGGCAAATACCAAAGTAACTGGGACAAACTGGAAAAATAGCCTCAACTCCAGCCAGAAACTTCAGTGGGGAGGGAGGGGAAAGGAGAAAACAGGATGTTTTCAAGGCAGGAGAAGCATCATCTCTTGAGAAGCCAGGGGCATGCCTGCTCTCCAGTGGGATGGCTCTGCATCTTCCTTGTCTTCCCTCAGGGTTTTACCAGCACTAAAAAGACCCTCCAAACCTCTCATGGGGCCAGCTCAGAGGATTTAAGACTAAGATCATGATTTGGGGATGTACCGTGAAGATGTTCAGGTCTGAGGGATTTTTGCAGCACCCTGAAAAGAGATGGGTCATTTGTAAGGACAATAAAACAACTGGCTCCCTGCTTGGCCTTGGGTTTCCTCAAGGAGATGTTTGATTCCAGGATTTTGGCAGAGACTTGTGCACCAGAGATAAGAAGACCACAGAAAGGAGAGTGCAGCTAGACAGATATCTACACTGAATCCTAAGTATATCTGTCTGAGGAGAGTGTAGAATGCATAACAAACAATTCCAGTAAAATGCCATAGCCCGCTAAAAGCTAATTTTATAGAAATATTTCCACACTTGTGGAAATAAGTAGCAGCCCTATTTAAGGCTGCCTGTTGGTAAACAAGCCCGGGTCAGTGGAAATTTTTCAGCTTTATGCAAACCCTAGGATTTATATGTTTTATTAATGATCAGCAATGTCATATTTATCAACCTATGGGCCACAAAAGAAATGAACTGATGAAAGCCAGAACTTGTGCTTGGTTGGGCTGACTGCTCCCATTGTGGTGACTGGCACTCAGAGGCAGTCCAGTCAGCTCCAGACACTGAAAAATCCTGAGTCAGGCCTTAAAACCCACATGCCCTTCTTGAAAACCCACAAGAGAATTTGACATTTATAAATAATAATAACACAAACACCACCAGCAACAACCTTGGCGTCTTACCCTTGGCTTTCTGCTGTATTTCCAGCTTGTATCTCTCAGCTAGAGCTTGTTTTTGATCATGAAACCTGAGAATTTAATGGGCTGAGGGTCCTAGGAGCTGGATGTATCAGAAAAAAGATTATATCTTGCAAAACTAACAGTAAAATTACACCACAACGTTGTGCCTGGCATCTTTACAAAGAAGAAATGATTGTATTTTCTCCATTTACCTAGACAAATCTAGCAAATATCTGTCCTCTCAAGCAACTAAGAGACTTTATGGGACAGTAAAACCCCAATGAACAAAGCCAGATAAGGAGCAACAAATGACTGGCTTGAGAAAAAAAATAAAAATAAAAATAGAAGGAAATTAAAAAAAACCAAACTTGCCTTGCAAAATACCAGAGCTGCTTAAAAACCATTGGGAAAGAATTAAGAAACTTCAGAACTGATTTCAGTCTGCAGGCTCCGGTGCAACAGGGGTTTGCATCCCAGTGACCTTCTGCACATGAAGCATTTTTAGCCCCCTTTTTATATGTGTGCATTTGGACACTTTTAGTTGTATCCTTTTCTCAATTTATTCAGTTTTGCCTTGACAGGGCAGAATAAAAGATCAGCAACGGGAAAGACAAAAATATCCTTCATTTTCATTTTCCAAAAATGGCCAGTTTGGAGGCAAAAAAAAAAATATAAAATTGTTTTGTTTAGTGGGTTAAGGCAAATGCCCCGTTTTGAAATAAAAAATGTTGTCTCCAATCCAAACAAACCTTCTGGCATTAGGAATTATGTGCTTTGATTGTGCAAGTCCAACGCGTTTCAGCGGACTTAGGGCAAAGGGAGCAGCGCTGGGCATGTTCAGGAGCTGCAGCCACAGCTCTGGGCTCTGTCCCCATCTCCCTCCCTTCCTCTGCAACCTCCAATCTGCTGCCTCAGTTTCCCTCGGTGTAAAGCACGCTAAAAATAGCAACTGTCCTCCCTGAGGAAGCTCGGAGGAGTCATTAACTCGTGCTTGCAAAGTGCCAGCAAGCACTAATTACTGTCATTATGCAGGAGAGGAACAGTCGGGGTTTGCTTTGGTCCTAATGGTGCTTGTTTTCCTGGACTCGATAAGCCACGGCGTCAATGAGCCATTGATGGGGCCATAAGTGACTCCCCAAGGCACTGCAGCAGGTTCTGAAAATATAAACATTAACAAATTAACTTAGCGCTCCAGCAGCCTCCGGGAAAGTGAAGGCTCCAGCCTCTCCCTCACGTGGCGTGCTGGGGGAAAGGGAAGAAAAAGTTATTCCCGTTATTCCAGGCTGATAAAAGTGCCTGGGCTGAGCAGCACATCCCCATCCACCCTTTGACTTGTCCTGCAAGTTTAATGTGATCGCACGAGCATCATGGTGGCTGCAGTGCAGCACCTGGAGCCATGTCCTGGGAGCAGGGAACTGGGAATGAATTCATCACTGGTCCAGGCTAGTGCAGGAAGCATGGGGGAAACAACCTGTTTTTCAAAGGAGGGAAAGAGAAGGAAGAACTTAGCCTAAGGAAAAAGAGTTAATGCTTGCCCTGTACCTTCTGGCCAAAAATCAGGTCCTGGGCAAAAACTAGGAATGGTTTAGGGAGGGATCAGAGATAGGGACATTACTAAATTCATCTGTGGAATAGAGACTTCTGATGGCAGACAGGCCTTTTGTGAACACAGAGGTGTTACAAAATAGAGGATCCAGGCTCTGATGTGCCCAAATAAACATTTTTCTGCCTGGGAGATCAACAGCTTCTCTGTGACCCTCAGTTTTCACGTCAGGAGAGGCTGCCGGGTTGATAGGTCTGTGCAAGTTCAACCAGAAAGGTTGATCCTATGGCAGGGGTGTTGTAACTAGATGATCTTTAAGGTCCCTTCCAACCCAAACTGTTCTATGATTCTACAAAATTACAGTGAGGTCCAAGAAGGTGCTGTTATTTGCAGTTTGCAGAGGTCCAGCCTCTGCAGGGCCTTTCCCAGACAGTGCTCCAGAGACGGGCATCTTTCCTCAGCATGACACCACCAGGGCCTGCAGACTGAGAAAAGGCTTTCTTCAGGGTTGAAAAGAAAATAGCCAAGCTCAAGGCTTAAGTGCAGGCTGGGAACCACAGCTCAAATTTAATTGCACTCCCCAATTAGACAACTGAAAGGAAATAGTCTTGCTGATTAGTGTCTATTTGTGAAGACCTAACGAAGCAGGGAGATGGGAATAGTTCTTGGCCTGGACATCTTCCAAGGTGGTAACAGTAAAAACGAGGAGCTATTCCCACAGTCCTGGGAAGAGACAGTGCAAAGGAGTCCTCTTTCACAGCTCTTTCCTCTCTTGCAACAATTTCTTAAATGAAATACTTATATATGTATATATGCATTCATGTGCATACCCTAATGAAATGAGGCAAAATTTCAAATCTTAGTGTCTGAAAAGTGGACCTAATCAAGCAAAATACCTTCCATCTTGAAATTTCCCTTACAAGACTTTAAAAAGCCTTTATTTCAAAATACAACCTGAGCTTTCATTTATAGATTAACACTTTAGATATAAAGCCTTTGAAGTCCCTTCTCATCTCTGCAAAATGTTTTGAAGTTGGGAGAGTTCACACTCACCCTCCCTAACAAACAGGCTGGGAGGTCTCTTACCTTCTGCTGGTGAAAAATTATCCCTGATGAGTCAATTATTGATACAAATGTGGGGCAAGGGCTGATGGGGATGGGGATGTGGAAGAAGTAGGAAGGAAGAGGCAGCCTGGGCATAACAGAGGTGTTCAAATACCACTGAGGAAGGGTGACAGTCCCCTGTCAGGAGAATCTGGGACAGGTCCCACCAGAACAGTAGCAGTGCAGAGAAGACTGGCTGTGTGCAGAGCAGGATGATGGGATGATGGAATCACAGGCATAAACCTGGGAGTGAAATGCTGTGAGCTGTCTCTTGCTACCTGAAAAATCCTTTTTTCCCCCGGGAAAGAAGGTGCCCCTTTAGAGCCAGATAGGCCTGATCCTCCTGCTCACTCCAAAGACCTTGCTCCTTCCAAAGACCCTACAGTTAGTAGGATTAAGTTGGAAAACCCAGCCTGCGTTACCCGAATAGGACATTAGATGTCACTCACGGACTGTATTTACTGTCTTCCCACCTCTCCTGGTGCCCATATGGCAAAGTCCCGCACAGCGCATTTCCCCCCTCATCCCGGGACTGCTGAGTCAAGCTGGGGGGGAATCTAAGGAGGTCACACGGCACCTGAGATGCTCTGAGTGCCAGCAGAAATGCTCGCAGCCTGGGATCCGATATCTCTGCCTGGAGGAGGTGGGATTGGAGAACGATATCCACGCCCACACGGCCTTGCAGGACAGAGCTGGGTATTTGGCAATGACCCAGCAGAGTCAGGGCTCGTGAGAGGGTCCGAGATGCAGATGTTTAACTCTGTTCACAGTCCCTGACCCATCCCAGTCAGCACTGCTCGTGTCTGGGCACCCTTTGAGGGGGGCTGAAGGATTTGGAGACAAGTCCCCACTGGTATGCACCCCTAATACAGCAAGAAGAGAGTACAGTTGAGTGGAATTTAAATGTTCTGTGCCACACACAAGTCCATGGCCAGGGAGTAGGTTCTCAGAGGAGACTGTACCCAGAGATGGCACTGGGGTGCCTGGATGAGCCCCACTTTGTCAGGCAGCCAGGGTGCTCTGCACCCCCTCAACCCTGGCTGAAGGTCTCCTTCACACGACCTCGCCTCCAAGGACTGCTTTGCCCTCTCGTTCCCTTGCTGAAGGAGGGGAACCAAAACCCTTGGAGCGTGGCCACGAGGCTGGAAAGCTGGGATGGGGCCAACTGAGCAGCCCCACGCTGGGAACCACCCCTGGTGCCCCTTGGGCACTGTCCCAGCCCTACACCAAGTGGGGCAGGATCTCCCTGAGGCCTGACAGGGTCTGGCAGCAGGAATCCCATCATCCCACAGCTCCACGGATGGGAGAAGGAGGCCGACCTCATTAAAGCCATGGAAATCCCCTTGCACATTCCCGGCTGCGGTGTTTCCTCTCTCGCAAGGGCGTGAGGCGGTGGCAGGCGGGGGGAGGCACTTTGGGGAACATGTTTACAGAACTCCTGCCAAACCACAGGAAGTCCCAGCTCCTGGGGATGAAGAATGAGAGGAGGAGGAGGCAGATGAGGCCAAGGCTCTGTCAACTCCTCTCCACTGCCACTGGCAAACAAAAGCCAGAGCAGAGCAGCGCTGTTATGCTCAGCCATGTGGGATGCAGGAGGGTCTGGAGTCTTCTCCCTTTGCTGTTTTATCTCAGAGCAGCTCAGCAAGTGAAGTCCACCAGCAGAGGGAGGGAAAAGGACCCGGAAAATAAGTTGTTTTCTGCACACATCTAATGTTAAGCACACCACAGTAGACACCAGAGCTTCTGGCTGTGGCAACTGAGAACAGACTCTCACAAATGTGATCCAACAGCTCACCATGCAGAAAGCTGATACTCAGTTGTCTCAAACTGATTTGTTCTGATTTCTAAACACCATTCATTTGTCGTGTTCCTATTTACCCATCCAAGGGACGTGGTCTTGTGCAGTTCCCCTGGATGTCTGAAGGGCTGGCAGCAGAGCAGCCCAAGCATCCAAGGAATCTAGTGGAAAGGGTCCCTGTCCATGGCAGGGGGGTTGGAACTAAATGATCTTTAAGGTCCCTTCCAACCCATACCATTCTATGATTTTATGATTTTATAAATCTGTTGCCATCACCACCACTCCCAGCCCCAAGATGTGACATTTCCAGTGAGGCTGTCAAAGGTTTGGGCAACAGCTTGAAGATGCTTCTGCTTGATGAGAAGGTGTTAGACACCACTACAACATCCCCTAGAATGGCAAAGTGCTCTTGAGACTGGGCACCTTGAGTGTCTCCTGTGCTGACACCACCAACGCAGGATTTGAGCAGCAGGTCCATGCAGCAGTAAATGTTTCATGTTCCTCTTCATTTCATTAGGGACAAAAGCCCTACAGCAGTCAGGAACATTTCTTTGCGAGATCACAAGATCTCACACTTGCAGCCCTGGATTGCCTTGGTTGCATCCTCGGTGAAGATCTTGCACTCACAATGGCTTAATGGCTTTAAGCTGACAGAGGGTATATTTAATTTAGATAGTAGGAAGAAATTCTTCCCTGTGAGGATGGTGAGGCCCTGGAACAGATTATCCAGAGAAGCTGTGGATGCCCCATCCCTGGAAGTGCTAAAGGCCAGGTTGGATGGGGCTCTGAGCAATCTTGTCTAGTGGAAGGTGTCCCCTCCCCATGGCAGGGGGTGGAATGAGATGATCTTTAAGGTCCCTTCCTGCCCAAACCATTC
Source organism: Pachyramphus minor (assembly GCA_013397135.1). Lineage (NCBI taxonomy): Eukaryota > Metazoa > Chordata > Aves > Passeriformes > Tyrannidae > Pachyramphus > Pachyramphus minor. The sequence goes on from VYXB01002425.1 coordinate 206,836, forward strand.
TGTGAATTTGTGATAAGTATCTACAGAGAAGCACTGCTCACCATTCACCAAAGTACTCAGTACAGCTGCTCCCTGTCCTCACCATTTCACTTGTTTGATGAGGACAGACACTCCACACCCTGATTTATCTATCAACATTTGCAGGCAGAAAAACAAACTACCTACCAAAACATTGCCTCATATTTCTCAAGCCATCCAAATTGCAAATTAATTCATAACAGACTGAATTTAAGACCTAAAGAGAAACACAAGTTCATTTACTGGACATGCCATTTCAGAATGAATAATAAAACTTTGGTTTAGTAGCCACTAAAGAGGCAGATTCAATAAGAGAAAAGACCAGATTTTCCAAGAGGTTTCAGCTGACAGTGAATATCAGATTGAACATAGGCAGGAATAGAAGCTATTGTAGTCTATATAATTAGTACTTCCCTGCACCCCTGTTTGGCAACCAGTTTATCAAATCACAGACATCCAGACTGAGTTAAGTGTTGCTGGAATACCTTGCAGTCAAAATCTTTGTGCAGTGCTTATTATCATTAATTAAGTGTATACAATTCCAGTTCCCAGAAGAATGTCCTATTCTATTAACTGAAACTTATAACTTATTAACTTATATTGGTGTTCAGGAGAATTCAGCATACATTTTTAATGGAAATTGAACAGAGAATATTGACATTTCTTTTTTGTTTACAGCAGCCTTTTACGTCATGAAACCATCATGATGACCCAGGGAGACTGTGCTTCTCCTTTTCAGCTAAAGACCTCAGTTCTTTAAACCTTCTCCTCCTAAGTGAGATTTCTGAGATCATTCTGTCACCCTATTCTCGGCCTAGATTCAGAAATACATTGCCCCACTTCTGACTAGTAAACCTTGAGTTTCAGGGTAGGTGAAATGCTTGGTTACACCTCGCAATATGCTCTTTGCTATCTCCAGAGGAGCGTGGATTTCCTGACTCACATCTCCCATTGCCCAAACCGGTTGTTCCCCATTCTGTGTTTGTGCCTCTGGATGTTCCTACCTTATTCCACCCCACGTGCCTCCCAGCTGAATCTCATTCTGTTTTGGAAGGCCGTTCCTCCACCGAGTTGAGGTCACCCGCTGCCCCAGTGTCATCCTCCAGTCATCCTCCTTTCTCAGTCCTTCCTGATTCCACATGTCCTGCAGATCCAATAATTCTCCACTGTATTCACCCCTCCACCCTGCAGACCCCTGCTTACCATCACTTTCCTATCTCAGGAGTCCCATTAACAAGCATCCAAGTCCTTGTCTGTTTTAGGAGAAGATCCCTGAAAAAAGCCTTGCTGGAGCAAAGACACATGGCGCCTCCCTTTCCAGAACAACCCCTACAAAGAGAATTTGATTGATCCAAACATTTCTTCTTGACCAGTCCATAATGGTTGATACGCATTACCCTGCTATCTGTCATGTGTTTGGAAAATGGTGCTTTAATTGCCTGTCCTTTGCTTGTTTTTTGCCAGACTGTGTATCCTTACCCTGTTGACCCTCCCATTTCACTGTACAGACACTGTACACTCAGTCTGACTGGGGCTCTGCCTCATCATCCTGCATCCTCAGCATGAAATAACACTGTTACAGGTAGGTCATGAGGAGACAAAATCCACTCTAAAACATATCTTCTAAACATTCCCACTGCTTTCAGTGAGAGTTGGGGTGTTATTCCTAACCCTAGTCCATCAGACCCTAAGATACACCTTAAGCACACAAGTAACACATCACCAGCTTCACTAAAGGTCTCCAGAGCTTTGGCTCCAGCTCGTAACATTGTCAAGACTAAATGTCCCCATCCGTGGGTTAACAAAATGCTTGTGATGTTTATCTGTCCCAAGGAACACCTGTGAAATGGATTCACACATGACTGAGGTCTTCCAAGTCTCAGAGGGAAAACACATGAGCCAAATCCTGCTCTCATGGACAGGACTATGGCTCACCCCAGGATTGCCAGGGCAGGGTTGTGGCTCTCAGCTGTGACAGAGCGTGACAGCTGAGAGTGAAGCATCCTCCTAATATTCACTCACTAATATTCACTCATTCCTCACTAATATTCTCTTGGAAATACTTCCTCCCCAACAATTATGAGTAGGGAACAAGGCTTAACCGAAGTGGATTACAATGGACACTGTCTGCTCTCCCAGGATGTCCCAGTGGTTGACACCTGTCCAACCCACCTTGTGGTGTACACAATGCAGTTCTCAAGGTGGTTATTGGAAGTTGGATGAGGACTGCCAGAAGCCTCCTTCCTAACCCAAAGAAACTTCCATCATTCCTTGCAAGATCATCCCCAAGGAGAGGAAAAGCAGTGGGAATACTGTGGTGCTCTAACCACATTTGAAACAACTTGTGTTCACCTCGCTGGAGAAGCAAGAACCCAGGAGTTCTTCAGTGCTTCCCAGCCAAGTCCTGTCCTGCTGGGAGGGCAAACATTCCCATGAAGGCTGGGCTGAGCAGCAAGGCTGAGGAGTGGTGAAGAATTGTCTCCCCCTTCAGCAAGAACCCACAGGGTTTATGTGTGGAAGCTGCTTTGTACTTGGTAATGTGACTGACACTTGTGCTAAGGTGGCCTCAGGGGACTTTCAAACACACTTGACAGAAGTACCTACATTAAAAGCCACTCCCTGGGATCCTTATACAACCAAAGAAATAGCAGTGCTTCCTTCCTGGGGCTTCTTTATGGATCTTCAAGATAGCAAGCATGAATTCCAGCTTCCTTGTTAGTGGAGGGGTTTTTCTCTACCATTTTGGAGCAAGTCACTCGCAGTTACAACAAGGAAGAGTCAGAGCTTGTGTTTCTCTCAGTGCGCAGCTGAAATCTGCTTCAGGCTGCTCATCTCTCCTATGTGAGACAAAATTCACCCCAGAGCCAGTCCCTCCTTGCCAGAAAATGGAAGTGGTACAATGCAAACAACAGGACAAATAAACCAGCCAGAGCCAGCCCTGTGTCGGTCAGTCAGCTTTCCCTCCGAAACAAAAAGCAAAGCAAGTCCCAGAGGTCTCTCCTGCTCCAAGCATGGCTTTGCAATTATAAATTATCCCAAGATTATCTCTGTCCCCAGCACTGCTGAATTCACCTCCGCTGGGTTTGCCGGGGGATTAATCACTGCTGCATTGGCTGCACTGCAGAACAAAAAGCTGGGGATGCAGCAAACTGCTAATTACCACCATCATTCAGCAAGGAGTGATAAATTTAAAGCCAAATACAAGAGGAAACACTTTTTGGTTTAGCACAGTCTGCAATTAACCAGCACAGACAACTTCTGGGAAGGGAATCAGGGCAAAGGAGACCAGGTATCCAAAGGGTGTGACCAAGAATGGGAATTAGGGTGAGACAGCAATGCCCAGAACTGGCCCTCCTGGCATGAGCAGGAACCATCCAAGGACAAACAGACGCTTCTTGCTCTTCCCACATTTTAGAATGATGTTTGACAGTGCCTGGGTGCAACACCACCTTATCCCCTGAGATCCTCTGCTCCCATGCAGACAGGAGACTGCATTGGGGCCAACTTCTAAGACTCTAAATTCAAAAGAGCTGTTCCAGGAGAGGCCTCCCATCCTGTCTCTTTCCCTGATGGACCAGATGTCTCACATGGGGAAATGGGGAGATATATGAGGAGAGAAGATACCCATATGTCCAGTGCCATTGCAGAGCACTGGACTTGTTTTCCAGCTTAAAGTCTCTGGTTATCTCCTGGATGTCCTGCTTATGGGTTAAAAAAGGAGGAGGTTCATCTCTACCAGAAAAGTCTCCAGTTGCAGAAGTCACCCACAGCCCCACCATCCTCATCCATGGTGGGAACAATCAGTAAATACTCTGCTCCTCACTGAATCTGGGCTGGATCAGAGTAAAGCTGCAATCCATGGGATTGCAGAAAGGCCCTGGACACCAGCATTGTGGTCACTCTTGTGCTGTGGGACCTCCAGGCACATGGAAATGTGGTGAGAGCTCTGGACCCAAAGGCTCAGACGAAACACCAGAAGCTCCACAGCCCTGAGTGGGACCGGGCTGGAAATCTGTCAACCTTTCTCATGAGATTTCCTCTCTCCCTCCTGGTTCTGTTTGGACTGGAAACACCATAAGAATAACTTTCCTCCTTGCATTTCAGCAGTTTTGCTTCCGGGCATGGGCTAAACAAGGAAGTGCAGAGGCGTGGGAACTGAGGGGAGACACAAACACACGGGAGCTCGGGCTGAGCAGCTCCAAATCTCTACGTGCGACTTGCTGCCTCCATCACAGAGATTCTCCTGCCAGCTGAACTGCTCTGCATGGGCTGATGCCTTCAGGTGGAGGTGGTTAATCCAACCTTCCCTGCGGGCCAGATCCTTCTCTCCCTCAGGCAGTAAAGCAACCCCAGTAATAACCACCCAAATCTTACTGCTGTGAGACACTTGGACCAGGATCTTGATGCCTTTTAAAGACACGTCACCCAGCCCACAGCAGAACACTTGGACACAGAGCCCAAACCTTCAAACCATGGTCCTTTTTCTGCCTGCCATGAGCTGTGGTAAAAGGGTTTGACTTCTTGATGCACTGAGAATCTCAGCACCCTGAGAACAGAGTCCGTTTCAGGTGGGGAGTACCTCAAACCATCAGCACTTCCTGCGAGGCTGAACCATTCCCCCAGGATCCAAACCTCTTCACTGCTCCGTGCCTTCAGCACCCACTGAGAAAACAGGGTGTGCCCACAGGAACAGGTATGGCATGTAGGGATGAATAATGCTCCTCCTACCACATATATATTTCAGGATAAAATTCCAGCATCACCACAGGCCAATGCGCCACCCAACATATGTTTAGACATTCATCATCTCAAAACTACAAAGAACGAGGAAATGTGAAGGAGATTTTCCCATCCCAACCAGCTTGCAATTCCAGGCATTTCTCTTTCCCATAAGTGTCCACCACACTGGCATGGAAGTCTCTTTGGGATTATATGGATCTATCCTGCAGTTCAAAGGTTAATTGGAGCTACACCAGCATTATGAGCAGAAAGGAAGGAACAATTTCTAACAGCAAGGTCATAGAGCTACTGAGCACATCCCTCTGGAGTATTCATCATTATTTAATTATCACTGTACTAATAGCTGGCGTGAATTAAAGTATTCAGGCTCTCTTGGGCTTTGTGGAAGAAGCAAGCTTTCTGGTTTTTTTAAGGACCTCAAATGGGAGATGGTGGAGCATCCCTCTAGCCCAGCTGGCCCTGTCTCTGAGCTCTTAAGGCAAAAAACTGCACTTACTTGGCTACACAACTTCTACACAGGACCTGGCCCAGTCCATGGGCAAAGAAGTTCAGGTGCACTGCAAGGACAAGCAGACAGCACTGGCATTGGCCAGGAGAGGACTCAGTGACTAGAGAGTCCATTTAAATGGCTTTAAGCAGACAGAGTCCATTTAGATTAGATACTAGAAAGAAATTCTTTACTATGAGGGTGGTGAGGCACTGGAACAGATAATCCAGAGAAACTATGGATGCCCCATCCCTGGAAGTGTTCAAGGCCAGGTTGGACAGGGCTTTGAGCAACCTGGTCTAGTGGAAGGTTCCTTGCCCGTGGCAGGGGGGTTGAATGAGATGATCTTTAATGGTCCCTTCCACCCCAAACCTATGATTCTATGATGCTATGTTTTCTAATTCTATCTGAAAATCTGGCTGCATCTGCATACTGCACTATGGGATCTCCGTCCTGCCAGAGGCTCCTCACTGATCAGGTTACATCCAAATTTGGGCCCATTAATACCTGTTGCAAAGCCATCTTACCCTGCAGGACAGTGCTACCTGCTACCATCACCCAGCCAGGTTCTGCTGTCCTCTTCTCTACACTGAGAAGCATTATGTGCCTGCTCTGTGCACCAACATTAACTTCACAGCTGGAACTGCATCCCCAGAGGCACAGCTTCTCCATGTCCTCATCTCAGAGAGAAGCACAGCCCTGAGCCATGACCTTCTCTCCCTGTCAGAAAAAGCAGGAGAGGTAGAAATGCACCCAAGAGACACCCTGTGACTCTGGTCCCTGCCAGCTCTCTCCAATCTCCCCTGTCCAAGGCACTTTTCCCTGTCACAGTCTGGCACATCTATTTCAAACACGGGGGATTGCCACATATCACAGGGAATGAGAAACAGATTCCCACTGGGGAAGCAGGGCCCTGGAGCAGTGTGGCGTCAGTGACATGCCCCCGAGGCTCAGAGAAGGAGGATATAACTGCTTGTTAATCCTGCTTCCCAGCTGGTGATTTCTAGGGATAACCTAGCCAGGGAGTTCTAGGGAAAACTTTAAAAGAACTTCTAGCAATTCACCGTGAGAATAAAATCCCCAGCACTGCAGCTCAGAGGGAGGCAATGCTGCTCACTACACAATAAACCATGTGAACCACTGGACACAGATCCAAGGATCAGGAAACAAGCAGGAGAGTCTCTAGAAAAGTCACTTTTTCATTGCTTGGCATTAGGAACCCAAATACGACTCCCTGCGTTGGGGTAGATTACATGGTGGCTCTGAGTCCACTTTTCCGCCTCACTTCATGTTTCCAGCATTTTCTCATGTTAGCTTGGTGCTTTTAATTTTTGAAATTACTCATGTTCACATGTCCATCCCCACCACATTCTCCTCCTTGCCCTTATCCCAGGCCCTCTTCCCCAGCTTCCCAGGCCACCATGAGCTCTCAGCCTGTTCTTGACCTCAGCATTGCAGTCGTGAGCGCTTTAGAGTGTGCCTGTGATTTTACCCATTAGCACTTTTATTAATTCAAAGATGTCTTGTCTAAGAGGAGAAAAAATAAAGCATCCTGGAAGCAAAAGGTCAGCACAAGGTTGCACTCTCAGAAGACAAGCACATGATCCATGGCCAGCTGGGTGCTACGTGGCACAGTCCTGCTACTGAGGGCTAAGAAATGAATCAACAGGACAGTTCTGCACCTTTAGACACACAAAAAAAGAAGAGGCAGGGGTGAGTGAAGGTAAGCCACGAAATCAGAGCTGCATTACTCAGCATGGTCAGTTTGTCACTGCAGTGTGATCGACCACCTGAGTCACAGGAGTGGAATTCATTTCACTCAAATTTAGACCTCTAAAACGTAGAATCTTATGTCTGGCCATGCAGCTTCAGCTTCTTTTGCAGTCTGTGATTCATTTGACCTCTCTCAGACACTATTGTAGATTGAATCACTCTCTGGTTCTTCCTATTTCTCTGCATCCGCAACAAAGGGAGCTGATGATGACTGGTTCATCTGAAGCCAGACATCTCAATCCTACATGCCAAAATAAGAGCAAAGGAATCCCACTCTGGGCATTGTCATTTTTCCCTAATTGAAGGGCTTAAAACTTTCAAAGCAGAAGGACAATGACAGCTGAATTTGTGGTGGGGCTTTTCATGCCAACACTCAGAGACCGTTTCTCCCCTGCCAGTTTGCTCAGCTTAATTCATGGGAATGTCTAGAAACAGGAACCCCTGGAGCACAGCAAAAAAATGAGCCAAGCTCTGACATTTGTGTGAGCAACCAGTTCTTAATTATTTGACTAATACTGGCATTTTGCAGTATCCATGTGCACTGAGGGGTCTGTGGAGGTTTCGTTGCCACAGGGACCTGTGGACAAATCTCCACGTGGAAGGTGGGTCTAGTGTTTCTGCAGTGTTTTGGGTGCAAGAGCACAGTGCCAAAATGCAGCTCTTTTCAGGGTGTTTGAGGATTTTATAATGAAATGAAATTTCATAAATTTAATGAAATTTACCCTAAAATGTAAGCCGGGTCAGGAAGGCTCAGAAAGCCAGGAAAAGTGGGCTAATGCTGATCAAGTAGGAGATGTATCACAGGCACAGAGCAAACCCTCCCATGTTTTGGAAAGGGCAAGAGCATGCTGGAAGCAGCACTGATGGGAAAACCACAGGAATGGGGTTTTCTGCACAGAAAGGACACAATTACCCTGGGAGGAGGCTGCAGAGAGGCTCTCTGAGACATGAAAATGGAGATAAAATTACTAATAAGCTCCTGGAGGCTGGATACCTGGGGAGATAGGGGTTCTCCCTTCACTAGGAGATAGGTCAAATACGCGTAGAAATTTGGGCTTTCTCATTTCAGCTCCCCACCCCCAGAATTATTGCTAGCAGAGGGCTCTGAGGCAGAGCAGAGCCAGGAGGGAAGGAAATGTCTTGGGCTGTGCCCACGGGCTGCACTCAGACCCCATGGGGCTACAGCAGGGCCAGGAGGAGAGCGCTGGGGAAGGAAGTCCTACGGCAAGGTCGGACAGCAGCTGTCTCCAGGAATGAATCCAGAAGCAGCATCCTCCTGGGATGGGCCAGGAGGATCTTGTGTTGACTGACTGCCCTTCCTGAGTTTGGGAGGAAATTAATCTCCCACCGTGGGCTTCAGTTTATTTTTACACTGCAAGTTAGCCTGAAGGGGAAAAAAATTTCATAAAAAAAAAATAAAAAATCTATTCCCTAAAAGGAATCACAAATTTCACAGCGACCTAAGGAGATTAGTCAAATCCCTGTGACCGTCAGCAGTTTCACTTAGGTCAAAGCCTGGCATAACTCAATCTCTGTGAGAAGAGAGGAGTGGCATGGACTGCCCAGCTCTGCAGGCAGCCCAGCCTTTCCAAAAGGGCACTTCTGCAATATCTGGAGGGAAATATCCCTTTTGCAGCCCTGCAGCAGAGAGGCTCAGTCAGACTGACATGAGTGCAGACAGCGAAAGGGAGCGTTATCTCTTGCAGATACCACAGTGAGACCTTCCAAGCTGGGAAGCAGGAGTAGGACCAATTTCCCAGGCTAGGAGACATCAAAGGCTGTGTGAAACCTTCCGAAAATGCTCACCCTGAATTTCTCATGCATGGGTGGGCATATGGGATAATTCTCTGTAGGGTCAGGGAAATGTAGAAAGTGGAGCAGTCGGGTTCTGATTTGCCTCTTCCTCTAGGGGAGAAAATGAAGAGAATTTAGCTCAAAACCTAAAAATAAATATGCCACCCATAGGTCTGGTTTTGTGTAAAAGTTGGCCTGGGTTAGTTAACCTAGGGCCTTTTTTGGATGAAATCATTTCCATCCCCTGGTAAACATGTCTGTATTAATGGGCTCACAGACACATCAGCCTTTCAAGCTGTGCATCAGATTTCATCCAGGGGATCAGTGATGTGGTGCTGCTGCTGCTGTGGTACTGCTGCACTCAGTGAGCAGAGGGGTGTTGGAAAAAGAAATCGAGGATAAACTTTTGGATCTGGGACAGGTTGGATGGAGCTTTGAGCAACCTGGTCTAGTGGAAGGTGTCCCTGCTCCTGGCAGGGAGGTTGTAACGAGATGATCTTTAAGGTCATCCAGCTCAAACAATTCTAGGGTTCTATGATTATTCTAAGAAGAAATAGGGCTTTCAGCTTATATTCCAGAGCTTTAAAAAGACCTGCCTCCTTCTCAGTGAGAGGAAGGAGCCTCCTGATAGAAACCCAATATTAAGTCTCCTGCTGTGTTCTGTGAATAGACGGTATTGCTTTACATAGTAATATGAAGCCAAAGAGGTTGGGAAGACCAGTATATTCCCTCCACTGCAGAGAGGCAGGAGACTTTTGCAACTGTTTCTCTTTCCCTGGTAAAGTTGTTAGTGAAGTTTTTAGAAGAAATAGGAATTTTTGCAATTCTCAGCTCACCTCACAGAGACACTAATGCTCTCTTCATGGCTTCTCCATCGTTTGAACTCTTCCAGCAGTACCAGCCCTGAAGCTTTCAAGATTATGAGTCGGGAAGTGGGAATTCCTTACACTGATTTAGGAACGAAAAGATTAAAAACAAAACAGCAAAAGACCCCCTAACAGCAGGGACTTTCGAGTTGCTTCTGGTCTTTGAGCTTTTAAGGTCAAGAGCAGGACAGTCCCGTTGCGGTGTTTCCAAGTATCATCACACCTGCTCTTTTATCTGCTGTTTCTTCGCTGGTGTTGAGTGCTCTTCGGGGCAGAAAGCATCTTTCTGTCCTATGGATGCGCAGCATTTAGCACAAGGTGGTCTTCAGGCAGGATGCCTCTTCTGGGCACAGAAAAAATTAATATGAATTGTTACAATCCATTTTACCTACAAAATACATAATCTCAGCAAAAGCACTTGAGGTGAAATCAAGGCAGCAGATGGGATAAAGGAAGGCAGACAGCATCTCTTGTCCGTAGCAGCTGCCAGCATTCTCAGTCTTTGGTATTTGCTCCTCACTCAATGAGAGCTTTCCTGTGAGGGAAAACGAACAAGAACACAGAATCATAGACTCATAGAATGGTTTGGAGTGGAAGGGATCTTTAAAGATAATTTCATCCCAACCCCTTGCCATGGGCAGAACATCTGCCACTAGACCGGGTTGCTCAAAGCCCCNCCATCATTTGAACTCTTCCAGCAGTACCAGCCCTGAAGCTTTCAAGATTATGAGTCGGGAAGTGGGAATTCCTTACACTGATTTAGGAACGAAAAGATTAAAAACAAAACAGCAAAAGACCCCCTAACAGCAGGGACTTTCAAGTTGCTTCTGGTCTTTGAGCTTTTAAGGTCAAGAGCAGGACAGTCCCGTTGCGGTGTTTCCAAGTATCATCACACCTGCTCTTTTATCTGCTGTTTCTTCGCTGGTGTTGAGTGCTCTTCGGGGCAGAAAGCATCTTTCTGTCCTATGGATGCGCAGCATTTAGCACAAGGTGGTCTTCAGGCAGGATGCCTCTTCTGGGCACAGAAAAAATTAATATGAATTGTTACAATCAGCCGTTTTACCTACAAAATACATAATCTCAGCAAAAGTACTTGAGGCGAAATCAAGACAGCAGATGGGATAAAGGAAGGCAGACAGCATCTCTTGTCCATAGCAGCTGCCAGCATTCTCAGTCTTTGGTATTTGCTCCTCACTCAATGAGAGCTTTCCTGTGAGGGAAAACGAACAAGAACACAGAATCATAGACTCATAGAATGGTTTGGAGTGGAAGGGATCTTTAAAGATAATTTCATCCCAACCCCTTGCCATGGGCAGAACATCTGCCACTAGACCGGGTTGCTCAAAGCCCCTTCCACCCTGACCTTGAACACTCCCAGGGATGTGGCATCCACAGCTTCTCTGGGCAACCTGTGCCAGTGCTTCACCACCCTCACAGGGAAGAATTTCTTCCCAATATCTAATCTAACCCTGCCCTCTGTCAGTTGAAAGCAATTCCCTCTTGTCCTGTCATTACATGCTCTATGAAAAAAAACCAAAACTCATTGGCTTGAAGGGAGGCCTCTTTTAGGTACCAAAAGGCTGCAATAATGTCAATCCGGAGCCTTCTCGTCTCCCAGCTGAACAATCCCAATGCTTTCAGCCTTCCCTGATGATTCCCATGTTGCTGATGCACACAGAAAAGGGTATTCAGATCCAATTTTTGATAGCTGACATTGTGTGAGCTCCTGAAAGCCCTCCCTCAATCAGGTTCTCACTTTGATTAGCACTATACCAACAATCAGAAAGAGATTCTCACTCCCAGACAGTTTACAGCCTACACACCTCTGAGGCAGGACAGAGAAATGGAAACACGGACCCTGCCTCTTCTAGGGGAAAAAGCAGATCCAGTGGAGTGAAGTGACCCAAGGTTCCATAGCACTATACTATGGAAAGGTTGGAAGTGGAGCCAGAGTTTCCCAGTCATGTGGCTGACTCAGGCACAGGCTGTGCCAGGATTGGGAGCAGCTCTTGCTCCCCTATTCTTGCACAGCATCACATCCAACCACCAAAACCAGTCAGATCTCCCCCACCCAGACATCTCTGCTCTTGGCCTCTGCCAGGTCAGGTCCCTCTGAGCTGGGATTTGCAGCCCTGCCCCTCATCCTGCACTTACCACATCCACACAGACCACAGGAACCCTGATCTGCTTGACTAATTGATCTTTAGTCATTCCGAGGAATCCTGCAAAGTTGCCTTGCAAACCACATGGCTTTGCCATGCTGCAGATGATCTCTTCCAGTCCAGAATGTCCCTGATCCTATGATTAAAGCTTGTTTTGATCTTTCTTTATGGAGTGGGAGCTTGGACAAAGAAATTAAGGAGCCTGAACACTTGTGCCTGCTGCAATAACCTGACTTTGCAGACAGAAATGCAAGAGCTACTTCAAGGAGCAAAGTCTTCAAAACACTTGATCCAGAAGGTGGAGCAGGATCAACATCACAGCAGCGCTTGCTTCTCAGATGTACCTGTGTCAAGGCTGAATTTGGTTCCAGACCTACAGAATCATTGAATTATAGGATGGTTTGGGTTGGAAGGGACTTTAAAGACCATCTAGTTCCAACTTCCTGCCATGGGCAGGGACACCTTGCCCTAGACCAGGTTGCTCAGGATCTCATCTAACCCAGCCTTGAATACCTTCAGAGATGAGCATTCACATAATAATAATAATAATAA
>VYXB01002426.1:0-12190 GCA_013397135.1 Pachyramphus minor
AGGGAGGAGTTTGAAAAAAATTATTCCCTGGTAAACCCACAAAGTTTTTTACAAGAATAGTATTGGAAAGAAAAATATTTATGCTAAGTGGTGATGCTTCACACCAATGAAGGTCATAATTATTGCAATAGGACATTAAATGATGTATGAAACAGCAAGAGAATATCTTAGTAGGGTTACAGAATAGCTGTATTTTGAGGATGTGAATGTAGAAAAAACAGAGGTTGTTAATCCTTGGTTTTGCTACACAACCCCTATGAACAGTATCCATCATAAACATGCATTTCAGGAGCACTCACCCATGGGAATCTGACTGGAGCTATTGTTTAGAATAGGATCTGAATATAGGAGGATAAAGATATCACATCTAAACGAGAAAATTTTTAAAAAACGTGACTCAGGTGAATTAAACTATTAGATCAACAAATTTCCTTGTAAAATTTGAAAGCAAATTCAAGGGAAAGAAGAGGGGGGTACAAGCTGTATTATTGTTCTGGTTCCGGCAGCACGACTGTGCTTCTGGTTGAGCTGGCTCTTCCATTTACAGCCCAAACATCTCAAAGTTTGTTATCCGCAATGTTTCATACTATAGCAGTTTGGAAGTTAATACATGGATATTAGTGAAACAGGCCGTGCAAAGTTAATCCTTTCTGAAATTACAGAACAGTAGTATACAGAAGGTGGAATGTGGCTTTAGATAATGGGGAAGCGAGACCTTTTCATTCATTTCAGATGAAAACATGTTGTTTCAGACCACATATACTCTTGTAACAAGAAAAGGACTTTTTAATGTCTTAAAATGAAGAAAGAAATATTACTATTGATTATGCCTAGGCATACTAATCTTTGTCTAGGCAAAGTTTTCCTGAAAGGATTTTCATAATCACAGTAATTCTTTGTAAATTTAATACACATTATTTTTGGAACAGTACACTCATTGGATAAGGATGTGAGTATTCCAACACATACAAGGAGATGTTGAAATAAATCCTTGTCTGCGATCCACATCAATATTTTACAAGAATTAAAAAAAAAAAAAACAGTGTTACATATTTGGCACAAGTCAGTAGGGAATCTTTCCTGGGCAAAGACTAAAGTTATTGAAGCTAGGTAGTACTAGAATGGCAGAGCACTGATGGATTTAGTTACAATTTCCATTACTGCCTCCAAGAGTACCCCAATCAGTAGTTATATACGTTGCTTTGCTTGGTAAGGGAGAAACTATCTTCTGACCCACCCAGTAGTGCTGTCTTTGTAACCCAGAAGGGCATGTGAAGGTGGAGAAACAAAGGCTGGTGCCAGGAGAACTGTGTTTGGGAACAAGAGCTAGGTTGCATGTTTTGTGTGTCTAGGTGAAGGGATAGCTGAACACAAATGCTCCCACTGCGCCCTGTGGTGCTCCCTGCTGCCTTCCCTCTGCTGCCAGCTCTGGAGCAGGGCATCCACATCGGTAAGGCACAGGCTATGAATCCCCTCAGAAGTGGAGCTCGTAGCCATAAAACAAGCATGCTGTCTCCTTTCTAAACACTACACTGGGTTTCTTTTTTCACATATCAGGAGAAGCACTTAAAAAAAAAATGTTCTGTTTTATAGTGGCTAGTTTTGCATCTGTTGATACTGGCTCAGTGTTGAAAAAGCTGCCAAGGGAGATAAAGCACTCTGCCTACTCCTTGTTAATACTTTCAATTGCTGCTTATGACATAAAGTTGCTGAGCTAGAGAGCCCCGGGAACATGCAGTGTTCTAACAGGAAGGTCCAGAACAGAAAGTCTGCTGGAGCAATTCTTCAGCACAGACTTCAAGGAACAGTACATGCATTGTACAGGGAACAACTTACTTTAGGATATATTAGCCTAGAACTTATAAACTCAAAGGAGTAGATAGAGCTTGCCTGAGTCAATGTAAATCATGAGGTAAAGCATTTTTCCCTAAATGAGAAGCAAATACAACTTTCTCACTGAGCACACTTCTCAGTAATAGTACAAAAACCAATTCAGACTCAATTCTGTGTCTCTTGTGTGGCACTTGTGTCTCCTTCATCTGAGGAACAAACTTCTGTCCTCCCTATTCACTTCCTATTCCCTCTATACTGTCAGACGCAAGAGGCTATGAATCCCCACAATACCTCCTCTGTCCTTTGCAAGATCCAGCGGTATTTCTTGCATTCTGATGATGCTCCTGAGTCACCTTCTGTCCCAGAAAGTGCTCTCATATATTTAAGTGTAGCACTTCAGATGGGTACCTGTAGTACAACAGCTCTATTCACTCTCAAGTACAATTTCAAGAAAGAAACACTTGGAAAAAATTCTGTCCAAAACCTTCATAAAACTAAGAGCAAAGTGATTGCTTAGTTTCATACACAGTACTGAATGTTAGGACTGAAATAACAGCATCATAACCTATGTTAATGACATATGTGTACAGAACATAAAATTCTCTATACACAGCAGACATATGTCACTGGAGTCCCCTATGTATACCAGATCTGTGCAGATCTTCTTGGTTAGGATCAGTCTTCCTGGTATGACACTGCAGTACAGGGAACAGCTGGAAACATTAAAGTTATGCCTGCTCCCAAACTGCATGTTCTTGTATTTGTATGGAGCTAGTAGATTTTTACTATAAAAAGCAACTTTAATAATGTGGTAATGAACTTTAAATCCTCAGCCTCTGTTTCCTTTAAGAGGATTTTGCCTGAAAATTTCCAGACAATGTCTATTTTGTACATATATGTATATATTTTATATATACACATAAATACAAAGATATATAATGGTTTCCTAAAAATACAGGAATAAAGCTTAAAAATAGCTGTGTAATTTCTCAAATAGTAAATTTTTTCTTTAGATTGCACAGAACTAAAACGCTACAACTCTGCAGAATCTGAACCATGATTTTCTGGAGGGAATGCTTTTCTTCCTTTCCTTTTCACTAGACAGTGAAGTGAACACCTCCCCTTCACATGCCCATTGTGATGAGTTGTTCACCACAGTCTCACAGAAACTTGGTCTGTGCTATGACACATTTGCTGCAGTCTGTGACCAACTCTTTTGACACACTGTAGAAAATGTGCATATCTTATAAAAAATAAAAAAAATTAGTCCTGGAAAATGAGAAGTTAAGACTTCCAGTCGTCTTCCCTCTGGCTAAAATATTAAACTGTGAATGTGTAATTAGAATGAGACTGTTTCAGTGAAATTTGAGTGTAATTTTTTTCAGACTCTTTCCCCTATGCGCATGTGTGCCTAGACATAAGAGATTAGATACTTTATGAAAAAAATCTATCTATGTTGATTTCATTTTAACACAGTACTTGAATTTTTGATCTTATTACAATTCAAGAAGTTGTATTTTCACAGGCTTTTATTACTGGTTTTTTGTCTGCATTGGGCTATGGAGCTTCTTGTTCTAGAGATCAGTTTATTTTATCACTGAACGTATCACACAGAATAGCTATCAATAAAATGGCTACACATAATTAAAGGAGAACACACTTTTTTTCTTTTTTACATAAAAATTATGTATCTTTTAAAGGAAAGTCACAAATTTCTTTCGCTGAATTATAAATTAAGGGTTTTTTTCCACAGAGAATTTGATAGATTCCTACTAAGATAATTTTAAAGACTTACAAACTTAAGTTTCCTGATATCTCATATTTGCATGGCATCTTAGAGAAACAGGTGATTACATAACAAAACTTAGTTTCTTTCATAAAAGAAAAGATCTCTTACAAAAAAATCCACCATCAAGTGCCAGAAACCTTTCATTTCGGTATGTTTAAGTCCAAAGACTACAGACATGAATTTTTTTTTTTGGACAGAAGCTCATTTTCCAGCATTTATTTTGTGAATGAAATTCTTAAAAATATAAGTAATACATATGCCACTGAAAATAGGTCATGGAATGAGGTTAAATTCTGTACAGCAAAGCTGGGCAGTGAGGGGAACATGAGAAATCTGCAAGTACTCCTAACTATAAAGTCAAAATGTCATCTTAGTTTCTTCATGAAGCCTCTGAAATGTCTTATACTTGTGAACTCTGTCTTCTAATTTTGGTGTTGCATTTGTCATCTTCCCAGCAGAAATTTAAAGAAGCTTGTAATTTTTTACTTCTTTGGTCTTAAAGAGTGGTGGCCATTGGCAAGAAGTTTCTATAGATAAAACTCAGGGATTTTATGACTATCCCATTCAAGTCAATGATAGTTCCACACTAAGCAAAAGCCTTGTGTTTTTCTGCTTCATTGCCAGGATTTCCAATAGAAGAATGGGGTCTATAGTGATTGATGGGATAGGGAGAGGGGAGATTTCTCTTGCCAAACATATACGCACTTGTGACTGTTACACCAGGGGTGCATGGCACTATAGTTAGGCACTCTGTGAACAGTCTAGTTATACGCCTGCTGAGGCAGAGGTGACAACCTGCACAAAACATCAAGAATAGAGTTGTGTAGGAGCCTTTATTGTGACCTATATGAGTGCTAATGAAATAGGAATAAGAAGAGGTAGTCTCCAATTCAAGTTGTAATAGACTAATAAACTTATTGAGAAGATAGTCTGAAATGCTCATAACAAAACACCTATGACCAGCATGACATTGATGAATAGCTGAGGAAACAATGCATGAAAGGGGGGCTGCCTATGAGTTGCAGGTACAGCTGGATATGTAAGAGAAGGAATAATATTTCTTCTTATCTCCATCCAAACCATAATGGAAGCAGGTTGCGACACTGAAATATTAATAGGAGAGTTATTTGAATTGGGGACTGTAGGAAGATGAAAAAGGAAAGAAAAAAAGAAGTTTGGGATGACATTTTCTTTAGGGTTGAAGATATAAGTATTGGGAATCATTCAAAAATCCTAGAACAGAGCTTAAAAAAAAATAATTGGAAGGTGGTGAAGAATAGTTTCTACAAGTCCTGTTCTACTACACTTCAAAAATAATTATCAAACCCAAGACTAAATATAAAAGTTTTGTGACAATATTGGGAATCTAGGAAGATGGTAAACAATTTTTAGTTTTCAAATGGCTACTGATAGAATAAACAATTAAGAGGGAAAGAAAAAAATAAAATCAGACTAAAGGGGAATGAACAAGTATGTTAACCAAGGAACAACACTTTTTGTGTTACTTCCTGACACATTGTGGTGAACAAAAGTTTATATCCAAAGAAGGCAAATAGTTAAAAACATAAATAAGAACTACAGAATATTTTTAGAAAACACTTCATTTTTAAATAGGATAATAGTAATGGTCTTGTAGAAATACTGGCTCACATAGTGACTGACATGCTGAAAGAGAGCCAAAAATGTAACAGTATGAAAAACTTCAGTCTTCCTGACTGGTTGCTTTTATAACAAGAAAAAAATTGTACATTTAGGCAGTAGAACTGATTAGTCCTTGGAAACCCAACTAGTTAGGAACTTACATAAGAAGAAAAAAATCCTGATCAACGAACAGGATCTGGACCAGAACATAATTATAAAAAAGACACTCAGTAACAGACGCCAGAAAGTACAATAGACTTAGGAACAGGAAATGTAAAAGTTTTCTAACACATTTGACTCTGAAAAAAAAATGCAGAAGATAGATTTTGAGGTACAATTAGATAAGGAAGTAAGTTAAAACCAACTACTAAAACCCCTTTTCAAATGCATTGGAAACAAGATGTCTGAATAAGTGTCAAAGCCTGATACACTAAAATGTGTGAAAAGAAGAAGCATTAGCAGAAAAGGAAATAAAGGTTTTTGTTACTGTTGCTATGGAAAAGCACAGGGCAAGGTCTGTATCTGAACTACTCTTTATGAGTGAAACTCTGAGACATAGCTATTAAACCATTTTTAAAATCATTTATGATTGCTTACTTATAAAATGTGCAGTTATCACTAGCAGGACCAAAGAACCATTTCGTCACTCAGGAGGTGTCCTAAGGTGACTGCACTAAGCTGTTAAACCACGGCTCAACTGCTTCACACTAGAGGAATGGAAAGTGGCAAATGTGAAAGGAATTTTTAAAAATAGCTTCAGGGAAGATTTAAAAACTGTAGAAAACTACTTGCCTGATCAAGGGCTAGACACTGAAATAAATATAATTAGCAGACACAGGACTAAATCCAATGTAATGGGAAGAATAGCATAACTACTGAAGTTGTTTAAAGGTGGATTTGGATATGCTGATAATGTTGATATAGTTGACATTGTGTATTGTGTCTCTAGAACAGTTTTGAATGGGAATCTCATAAAATCTTCAAAAAGAAACTAGCCCTAAAGGGACAATAAGGAATCTGTCTCATTAATTGGTAACTGTCTGGAAATGCAATGAGTATTAGTGAAAACTCATTGAGTCTTATGATGGGAAAAAGCAAGTTTATGCTTCTGGGCACAAGCAATTCCTTGAATTAAATGAAACTTTTGAAAACTGTAAACAGTGTAGAAGTATATAATGAACTCTGAACACCTCTAGTGCACACATAAATGTACTTCTTTTGAATCTTGCTTAGTGCTTGATATTTCACTGGTGTCTGATTACAGTTGTAGTGGGAAAAAAGGTCTACCTTTCCCATTAGCTGCAAAAACAGTACTGAGGATGAAGAGGCTGATGTTTCTGTAGCAACGAAGTCAAGCATGTGTGGTCACAGGGTAAAGGAAAGCAGGGTGGTTGCTCCACTGTAACATTGTGTCTTTCTTGCTAGTCTGAATATCATGAAAAAGCTACAAAAAGAATTTAACAGTTGTATGAGGGGTAGTCACAGTATAACTGTAGTTACATACATATATATGAATACTATATTCAGTATAAAAGTTTTCCGTTGAAGGGTAATAAGAAAATAATAACCTCTAACAAATAAACCATTGTCACATCAGGAAATTATAGGGCAACCGTTGCCCTCAGCTTGGTAGAAATGGTCTTCATTTGAGACAAGTTTTAATTTGTTTTCTCGTCTGTTTTCTTTGTTATATATGATATGTAAGAACTTTTTTTTCATGTGGGATGAACATCTAACACCTCAGCACACATCTGTGTGTGTGGCCTGATCTGTCTGTGGACATCAGGGTTTAAAACCCCTAAAGCACAACTCCTGAAAACAACATCCGCAATGGATACGTGTCGGGGTTGGATTTGAGCTCGAGACAAGCTTTGACCAGTGGAGGGATCGTGAAGCCAGAGTTTAGGAAAAGGAGCAATTTGACCCTGTGTGTATCCCCTGCTGCAGAGAGAAGCCGCAGCTGGGAGATAAGACAACTATAGACATTTGTAGCTACCCCTAGCCAATTGTAATCCCCCCAGTTATTTTGAAGACTTACCCCTCACCATTCCCCTGTATTTTACCCTTTCCCATCTCTAAATTTTACTTATACCACCCCCATACCACCCAGATTCTAGCCCTTTCTACAAGAGACCCTTTAAAAAGCTGTTCTTTCGTCTAATAAAGTATTTCACCCTTTTCCACCAACCCTGCGTGTGTGTGACTTCTCTTTGACCCGGGATTGCGCCCTGCTTTCCCTCCCCGCTCCTAGGAAGGAGCACAGGAGTTCCCGCGGACTCGAGGCTACCCTCCAACCCAAACCGGGTCAGATACAGTGTGCCAAAGCTAACATTTTATCAGTACACTTTATAATAGCAAAGTACTTTAAAAAAGTGATAGAGTTGAAAAATGAAGAGTATACGGTCTTCCCATTAGCTACTTTTTTACACTAATATTGTCAAAGAAGGCACCCTTTCCCTTAAACAAAGTTGAAAACAGAAAAGGTATTCTGGCTTAAATATTTCAGCATTACATTATTCAAGACACATAAACTGAGTTTGAAAGTGGAAAATTATCAAATTGAAGCCAGCAGATTAATCAGGTAAAGAACAGTAATATAGTGAATTAAAAAGGATAGTATCTTCCAGAGATAAATTTCTTCAAAGTGAGGATTTGATTATGGGAATGAGAGCTGTGAATATCAGGGTAACCACTAGTTTGGAAAGATTTAGGCCAATATTAAACTTTCATGTGGAAATGAAAACTAAGTATATTTATGCTGAAGAGAAAAGACCTGGAGCAGGCCCTAAGACATCTGCTTGTGAAGGTTTTCCTACTATATTGCAAGCAAAGTCAATTCTTAACATGTCGTTAATTCTTAAAGGACTACGAACCCTTCCCCTGAAATTCTAGATTGAACTTCATGGACATGATTATATTGGATTACATAGTGTTCTGCTGCTCAGGAATGGGAAATTCTGTGATTCTACTTTTAAGCATCATGCATTCTTATCTCAATGCAATGGATTAAGATTCTGGTTATCGCCCTACCTGCATTCCACCACTTCTAGCTTCACTGTGTTTCAAGAGACTACTCAGAAAGTTGAGACAATTACACTATTGCTCTATACAGGAATAGAACTGTGAATGATGGATGACAAAACCCTATTTTGTATTGTGTGGTAGAAATTATAATACAGAATCTCCCCAAAAATGAAGACTATCTGCAATGCATTTTTTCACGTGCTCTCCGAACATTCTGGTTACTTTGATCTGGTGTACTTGTATCATTGATGGAAACTTTTTCTCATGAAACTTTCATAAATAGAAGAGGATGAACAACGAAGCCTTATTTGTCACTCTTAGTTTATTCTGACGTAATATATATTGGCTAGAGATATTTTAAATACTGTACCCTTTTACAACCAGATATGTAAGCGTAGAATTTTAAATACACATAAGGAATGTGATAGTTTGAGTGTTAAACCAAAGGAACAAAAGATGTTAAATTGCTGCATACAAATCTCATATTTGCAAATGCAAATGGACTTTTAAGTATACAAATTAGTTAGAAGAGGCAAGGTGCACATTACATCCCCGAAAACACAGGTATAAGACCTCCTTAAAAAAATGAGCCTATAAATTTTCTCATAATGCATCTTTAGGTGCTTCTGCAGTGTACGTGTGCCATCTCACAGTGACTTGGCAATTTGAATCTTTATCCCCTCTTCTCTCCATTTCAAAGCTAAAGCAGTCTCCTCCCAGTTCTGTAGACCTCTCACAGAGAAGAAAAGTGATGTTCTCCTCCTGAGAGCTTTATATGTTATATAGTTTGACCCTTGTCGATTACAGCTGGCCCAAACTGTAGGCTGAAATTATATGGATATTTGCTTTTCTGCTTATTAAATATTGATGTGGCTTTCTTAACCAGTACAGGTAGAACTGAATATTTGTGCTAAAGCAGTTAGAGGAGGAATTGTGAAATCTATCTCTGACACCTGTAAATCAAAAATATAGACAATAATTTCATAGCAGACCATGCTGCAGATCATGCAGATCATGCTTAGGTATGAACCTGAGCAGAGTCTGTGTAGGGTAGGGGGAGTTGCTGTGAGTGGCGTCAGGACCCAAGGGTCTGAACTGCTTGACGCACGTGCTCTCTCCCTGGGAATGAAGATATTTTCCTTGTGTTTAGATAGTTTTAGTCCATGAATCAGCAGAGCCCAGAGCACATGCACAGCCAGTAGTGCAGCACTCTGCTACCTATCTTCATCCTAGCATTGTCCTGCAGTAGGATTTCAGCATGTGACATGACCCTGTGTCCCTGGAATGAAGGAGAACAAGCTGACTTTGCAGCACTGGGAATGACAGACATATGGTAGCATGAAGTTTGAAGGCATTTTGATACTACATGCCAAGCAAAACAAGGCCACCACATGAGGGATATGACAGACCAATGGGCACTGGCCAAACTATGGAACTGTGCATAGAAGAGTATCTTTAACCCATACACTGATGGATTGTTTTTTGAAAGAAGAAAGGTTCTCAATACTGCTAGAAGCATAGGTCAGCTTAGGAGACTTTGTATATAGGAATCATTCCACAAAACAAAGGGACGGTATCTAAGACAAGAAATATTTGAGATTAAATGACAGAAAAAGTGAACTGCAAGGGAAATCCCACCACAATATTTCTAACTACAAGTGTAGTCAAATTCAGAAATGTCTTACCTGAGATAGTAAAGAGACATTAGACCAGGTCACTCAGAGCCCCATCCAGCTTAGTCTTCAACACATTTAGGGATGGATAGTCTACAACCTCTCTGGCCAGCCTGTTCTATTGTCTCACCAACCTCATAGCAAAAAATTTCTTCCTAATACCTAATCTAAACCTACCCTTCTACAGATTGAGGCCATTTCCTGTTGTCCTATCACAGCACACCCTTATAAAAAGTTCCTCTCCAGCCTACTTGCAGGTCCTCTTTAGATACTGGAAGTCTCCCTGGAGACTCCTCTTCTCCAGGCCAAGCAATCCCACCTCTCTCCTCACAGAAGAGTTGTTGTAGTCCTCTAATGAATTTAGTAGCCCTCTAT
The DNA here is from genome assembly GCA_013397135.1 of Pachyramphus minor. Lineage (NCBI taxonomy): Eukaryota > Metazoa > Chordata > Aves > Passeriformes > Tyrannidae > Pachyramphus > Pachyramphus minor. Next base: position 10,336 of record VYXB01002426.1, read on the forward strand.
TGGACTCCTTCTAACAGGTGAACCTCTTTCATATGTTGAGGGTCCCAAAGCTGGGTGCAGTACTCAGGTGAATGTAGAGGGTTAGACTTACCCACCTCAAATTGCAGGTTACAATTCTTCTCATGCAGTCCAGGACATGGTTGACTTTCTGGGGGGCAGGTGCACATTGCTGGGATATGTTGAGCTTTTTGTCCGCAAACACCCCCATGTCCTGCTCCCCACAGCTAGTCTAAATTCCATTCTCTACCCAGCCTGTACTTGTGCTTGGGATTGCCCCAGCTCAGGTGCAGGACCTTGGACTTGGCCTTGATACCAAAAAAAATACTGTGGTTTTCAGCTGTGTAATAATGTGAAGTGCCTGGATATACGCAATGAGGTGTGAACTATATGTTCAGAAATGCTCTTGTCATGTAAATCCAGTGATTGCTAAATGTGTATCTAATGCCACCATCAGGAATTAGACTGTTTACTCCTTAATTCCTTTCCAACTACTTGCTATCTTCTCCTAAAGTAGTCTGATTTTAATGTTTTCATATTGCATTCTTTTTTTTTTTTTTTGTCTTTACAAACGAGTGCAGTCTTCATTAGTTCAGACTTTTTAAACTCTTAGGTCAATCTGTATGCTACAAATATTTTAATATTAACATATAAGCACAGAAACAGCTCTACATTCATGTCTGATCACAAGCCACACAGTTTTTTTCCTAAACAAAATCTTTTTGTTACAGATGTACCGGGGTTTCTCCTGCCTGGATGAACTCTGGGTCGTGTTAGATATGACATACAAAAAGCAGATGGATATAAGCAACCTCTAACCATCAACCTTATTTTAGCACTTGCAGACTCTTTCAAGAAGCAGATCCCTCCTGATGCACAGCCCTGAGGGTAACAGTGGTCCTACGTCTCACTGACCATTATGGTATATATGTGCAAGCTGCCAGAAATCCAGCATGGGACAGTCCAAACCTTGATGCTCCTGGCACGTTTTGAGGGATGAATGAAGATACCATTGCTCTTAATTCAGCAGAATCCCAGAATAAAGCAGAAGGGCAGACAGTTCATTAGAAATAAAAACGAACATGTGTGTTGTATCCAGGGAGGCACAGCTCTCTTATGTGATCAGATTCGTGAAGCAGTTCTCCTCTTGAGCTGTTAAAGTGCTAACCACTAAGTCAGCACACACACCTCCTCACCCCTCTTCATAGCCTTTCCATTTTCTCTGTCTTCAGAATCATGGCAAAGTGCCCCTGCACTTTCCAGAGGACTCTTCTTTGGTTATGAGCACACATAGAGTATAGAGATCTGAAAAAATTGGCTCTTCCTGAGAAACATACTGTTGTGGGTTTTACCAGCCCCCTGGCTGAAATGATCAGGTCCAGGTATATTTCCGGAGAAAAAGCCAATCAATAGTTTCAGTAACACCTCTGGTAATGACATATTTAAGAAAACGGAAGAGAAGGTGTGTGTCACAGTAAGAAATTCGGCAGCCATGGAGTAGGAGGTTGGCAGCAGGCCCCATGTGGGGGCCAGGCCCTACTCCCCTGGCCTTGGGCCGGGGGCAGGCGTGGCATCAAAGTCTCTCCAGCCGGGATGTGTCGCAGTGGATAAATAAACTTCAGAAAGCAACTGCCCAGCTGAAACATGCTGCGAGACGGATTCTGGCCCAGCGGAGAACAGGGAGGACGACTTGAGATAACGGAGCTACTCCAAGGTCAGTCTAGCAGGAGAGAGCAGAGAAGCTCAGGGGAAGGCCCCCCTTCTCTCCCTGCAGCAGGGGACAGAGACTGAAAGTTGCAAACCCCTGCTGCCTTTAGAAGATAACTGGGGTGCAGAGAGACCCCCAGCAGTTAATGAG